>JAADJF010000125.1:0-309186 GCA_012932015.1 Fusarium acutatum | reverse complement strand
GGGGTTGGGGTGGGCTTCGGGGTCGGGCTGTTGGCCCCGGAGAGCGAATGTGAATTTGTAAAGTAGTCTAGGTAGACAAGTTAGCACATTGCTACAGAGTGGTGATATGTGAATCAGAGCTGGGTCACTATCTTATCTCTCCCAAAACCTCACTACCTTACAAAAGCAGGCTTGAAAAATGTCCTCTCATCAAGACAAGAATTCTTATCCTGTCAGATACTCATGGACTACGCTTCGAGGAGAATAAGAAACCACTCTCACCAGTCGACCTTGTCATCCATTGCCGTGACCTCACGGAAGATTCTAAGCTAGAAGGCTTCCGAGAAACCATTCAACTTCTCAAGGAAATCGATGCCCCCACCAAGATTGTTATTGCTGGAAATCATGACTTCTCTCTTGACAACGGGGTCTTCAGAAATAATATTGCAGAAGCAAATAGAGTAGCACAAGAGGACCTCGAGAAAATCATCAAAGATGAGTACGGAGACTACGATGAGGCTAAGAGGCTGCTCATGGAAGCAGGCCATGGTATCATATTCCTCAACGAAGTAACGCATGAGATTCGTCTCCGGAATGGCGCCTTGGTGAAAGTTTATGCCAGTCCATATACTCCTGCAACAGCGGGCAGCACGGATTGGGGCTTTAAGTATAATGGGGCCCACGAATTTGTTGTGGTGACACATGGCCCACCGCATGGCATAATGGATATGACGCCAGAAAGGCAACGAATCGGTTGCCCTCAACTATTCTCTGCCATTGCAAAAGCACAGCCCCGAATTCACTGTTTCGGACACGGTCACAGCAGTTGGGGTGCAAAGATCGTTTCTTGGCGACCCCAGATATCAGAAAACCCATCCCATTTCAGCGACATTGACAATGCAAAGTCGCGAGTTGTTGAGAGTCTGCCACGCTTACAAGGGACCAAATGGGAGTCGCCGGAAGACATTAAAGCTCGGAAAGACAGATTACAGGGATATGAGTCTCAAAGATGTTGTGTCGTCAGTTACTGCCAGGGCGATGAAGAGCAACTGGCTCCCGGAGAGACCTTGTTTGTCAATGCGGCACTTATGGGAAGCAAGGGACTCACGCAATATCCGTGGTTTGTAGGAATTGAGCTTGAGCGTCATCCAAGCGATGGAAATGCTGCACATGTCAACTCAATTCAAGACTCTGCGACAACGCCGGAAGACGATCACGAGACCCAGAAGCCAAAGGCAGGCGTGTCTTTCGATGAAGGTGGAGACAGTAAGAAAACAAAACTTGACTGGAATGATGATTTCAAGACATGGCTTTTATAGAAGAACATCAAAATTAAAGAACACCTGAAAGTCTGAAGTATCGGGCCAAATCATACCACATTCTAAATCACTAAATTATACTCTCCGTGATCTTTGTACATGGACCACAGAAAAGATAGACCCATCTAGGGGAGAATAAAAAAATCTCGATCCTAAATGATAAGAAGACTCAGGTTAACTTGGCATAATTTAGTATATCTCTGCTAAGCTTAGGATACCTTTCGCTGTTTATCATGAGCTTCTTTGGTCCTCGTTATGCCAATCAAAATAGAGCATAGAGACATAACTAAGGATCTTTCTGTCTAGCCAACATCAATATATATACTGTGGACACGGCATCAAATTTCTACTACGAAAGAGAGAAGCAGTGTTTTAATGATTGACAGTATAACCAGAGGGAGGGGCTCCTTTTCCCAAACTCATGACTTGTGAATATGCTCAGGCTCAGCAACGTCCGTTATCGCCCATGAATCTGCCGGTGTCTGAAGCGCCACAGAAGTCGAGGCCAGGGGAATAGTTCATGTAGCCACAACCAATCGTATCAAAACCGATGGAAGACGGTACCAACGTTCCTGGCACATACCAGCCACATCGATCGGTGATACGCTCAAGAAGGCCGGCGTAATTGGTGGCAGTCATCGGATACTGACCATCAGTACAACAGAATGCAACCTATTCCAGTGTAAGTAAATAGTTGGGAAAAGACATGTCCCATCCTACTTGAGTACAAATGTATCCAAGGATGGGCATCGAAAACAACTTACCACATCACCCCAAATGGAATACCAAGCTTGGGTAACCTCACCCACACCGCCGTCGGAGTTACGAAACTGTGCTTTGAGCATGTCGACTGCGGTATCGCAATTTCCATGGTTCATGGAAAGTCTAGAATATGCAACAAATAGGTTAACTATGCACTCGACTGAGACGAAGATGTCAATGTTTGAACATACCCGCATCCACAGTACATCTCCGGTTGACTTCGGTCCCATCCACCTTCATCTTTCCACTGACGAGCTTCCACCTTAGATGAAGGTGCTTTTGGAGTCACGGTGGTAGAGTGGTCAACTGTGAGTCCTTCATAGACTTCGAGGCCTTGATCGTTGACGTGAACACTGTATACACCATTGGGCAATTTCTCTGGCATCGTAAATCCCGCGCAAGCAACGACCGACTGCAGAAGAAGGATGGTGGTTGTAGACTTCATGATGAACAGAAATGTTGAGGTATAGGAGGTTTTAGTAAAGGAAGAGTCTCAGACTGAAAGAGGTGAGTGACAGGAATTAAATGTCCATGAGTGACAAATTGAAGCCTTTTATATTTTTTATCCTCTTCCTTGAAGAATAGTATTGAAGAGACACAGTGATAGGATTTGCTAAACTGAGATTAGAACTGTATCGTCGTGCCTCATGACTCCCATTTCGTCTGGGACAAAAAGACAAAAGATCTCAGTAGATTCCAACCTTGTCATCTCAATGCATAGAGTGCCATGCCGTCTTATCCGCCTCGTGTGAAGGGCCAATCATACAAAATATCCATGTGATGGGATTGGCTAAAATGAACCCGCAATAGCCGCTAGCCAGCTCAAGGGTCAAAAGGTCCTTCACGATGCGGCTGAATGCTCTCCATACAGCATCTAGGTATATAGCCTCATCACCTATGCAGCGGCCGCCGCTCAACTATTCAATGTCCATCCATGCAATTGCAGATTAATAGTTACTCGAGCTCTGTCGGTGTATTACTAGCTTGCGGCAGAGTATTCCTTCGCGTCACAAAAATGCCTCGATGAATGGAATCAACAAAGTCTAGAATGCTGATATTTCTGAGACTGGTGCTAATTGCAGTCAAATCTAGCCACTAATCACAGAATCTGAATCTAGACGTGGTCAAATGTCATATTGGTGCAGGCTTGGGGTTCGTAAAGTGGAAGTGGCATTCTTCTCCTCAACAACATCAACTTTCAGACTGTAACCTTATTAAGTTATTCCACCTGCGATAGTGATTTGCTGTCTTATACTAGAGTTTACTGTTGATATCTTACTCTTCATATCGAGATTGACACTAGTTAATCGGCTCCCAGTCCGCTTCGGCCCATGGCCTTCCATGCGTCTCCTTTGCCAATTCAGACATTGACTTCCAAGTCGATAGGTCCCCTGCTACCTGCACTATATCGTTCTGATTACCTATCCCATGAGTAGAGTGGTTGATCTTACCCTCGCCCATTAAGAATCGTAGGTACCGCTCTGGCGTAGGTGATGGCTTCGCTAGGACACTAGCCTTATAGCTTTCAAGCGGCACACTCGTCACTTGAATACGGTCAGCCCCATTCGCTTCCATAATCTGTGCTATCTCAGCCATAGACTTATTATCACCGCTGAGGTGCACCTCAGGCGGTATGGTACCGGCTGGTTGGCTTGCGAGTATGGCGAGTGCCTTGCCAACATCATACATGCTTGTGTACGAAGTTTTCTGCGCAGGATCCCCAACGGCCTCGTATCTACCACCTTTTGTATCGAAGCCAAACCACGGACCGATTGAGTCCTCAAGGAATAGGCCAGCATAGACGCGACATATGCTTATGTCGGGGATGAGCTCTGATGCAAGCTGAAAATGCGCCTTCTTAGCGTCCCATTCTTCGTGTGGAAAGTCGTGCACATAGTGATCGACACCAAACTCGGAAGGGAAATAGAGCTTTACGCTAGACCCAGGAATGCTGCGAAGAAGGCTTTCCTTGAAGTGATGACCACTGGGGCCTACACTGTATTTAAGAACGAGCTGTGTCAGGTCTTGTCACAGTCAAACTGAAGTAGACGTACGTATTTATCAGGACATCGATTCCAGCTAGCGCCTCTTCCAAATTCTCCTCGGTATATAGACGCAATGATGCGCCGTGTTTTACGAGATTCTCGGCCTTTGGTGAACTGGAGCGTGCCAGGACTATGATGTCATAGAACCTATCGCGAAATGGCTGTTGGAGAAACCCCTCAGCAACTTTGGCACCGAGATTACCAGTCGCACCAGCGATTGCTACCGTTGGACGAAGAGACATCTTTGAAGATGAGCTGATTGTATATAGTATAAAAGTCGATAATTGAGCTGTGAGTAAGTGCTTTGTTGGGGAATAAGATCTAACCTAAAGGCTAAAGGTAATATTTATACTCTACATTAGGGTATGATGTAAGCTTACTTGATGCTTAAAGCGACTTTTAATACAGGGAGCAATTGATGATTCATATCATCTCTGTTTCGTTTAAATAACATTCTCTTAAATGCTTTTTGTCTAGAATAGTAAGAAACTCAATATTATGCTAGTAATTAACAGGTGAATAATTACACCTTGTCCAATACAATAAGAGCTGTCTTGGTACCTGGGTTAGGTCAGGTATGCATGGATGGATACCGGTTCAGCTAATGCTACAAGCAAACTAAATGCCTTATATGACATCCCATAGCAAGGCGATTACAAGAAAGTAAATCGTACAAGTCGGCATTCATATCTTTTACCAGCTTGGATTGTAACAGGAGTGGTGGTTGAGATTTTGTACAGGCGGGTTATGAACTGTATAGAATAACAACATTGGACCCCAGACTCCAAGTCATGTTGTTTACAGTATCGATATCATAGTGTTTGAGTCTTAGGCATTCTTGTATAGTTAGGGGTTTTGGTCTTGTTGCACTCCGTCTTTGGAAGATGGCGCGGTTAGCCTCCCGTTTTCTTGATCATGCCATGTCCACAACATTCGAGGTGAATATGAAGGGCTCCTTACTGTAGAGATTAACTGGCAATGCAAGCAGCCTGGTGAGAAGAGCCGAAATCACATAAAATTAGCTAAGCTTGCCGGTTTTGACTTCTGCTACTCCCTGTGCTACAAATAGACGTGATTGGGAGAGGAAGGGCTTGACTATTATGCTAGACGACAAGAAGACACCAGTGTCAAGCGATAGGTACTTTCATCTTGATAAACAATATCTGATAACATTACTTGGTAGTTCTCCTCAACTTGCACTCTTAACCCATCAGTGCTGCATCAGGCACAGATCATTTCATGCATCAAGAGTCTCAGACATCGCCGCAAAGAGAAGCTGGCTCAACAATTGCAATCATTATGTTGCCACAGTGTCAAGTATAGCAGTCTCACAAATCGTAGCCGCGTGTTGTGAGCTGCACGGAGCAGCGCTTCGCCACCCTCATGATCGCGCCCGGTCTAAAGGAGCCATGAAGTGACCCTGATAAAGCAGACAGTGTTGTTGATGGGAACTCTTATGAGGGATGAGTATGGAAATTAAACGTCGCCTTCTAACAACAAACCGGATGCACCGGCAGATGGCTGATTCGAGTATATTCCAGCTATCATGTATTCTTGAGAGAGAGCGCGGCTCGCGGCTGAGCTCCTGTGCTGCCAACTGGGAGCTATGACCAGCAGTCCAACACTACAACATCAATGGCACAGAGTGTTTTACGATATCCAATCAACAGATGCAATGTCTGACTAGTTTGTAACGATGGTGTTACCCCTCAAGGGCTGAATCACTAAACCGCCAAGGCCATCCACGAGGCGTGACACGCGATAGTTCACGAGTCAGACAGGGATGTCTCCGCAAGAGGCCAAGCGTGGTAACTACCGACGAAACGTAGAATGCGGAGAAGATTAACGGAGGATCTTGGTTGACAGGTTCTGCCCAGTAAAGTCAGTTGACGCGCTGTGTCAGCTCGGTGCGCGGTTATCTCGTGGTGGGGTCGCTATCAAACGATTCCTTGTTCGGGCTTGTCTTTACGTAGGAGATTCTGGGATCCGTATCAGCTCAATCTGGGGAAATGGGAAATGACTCGATGCTTATCATGTGGAGATGCTGCCTTGTTATCAGATATAGGTGAGGATGAGTCGGTTTGTTATCGCTCAAGTTGCTGTCTTTCGAGGCTCGTATTTGGAGAAGGTGAATAGCCGCGATCGCGCTCTTCTCACATGCACAGACGGCGGAATGTAGCCGCGTTGATACGTGTGATCAGCGGTATTATGACCGAAATGTCAAGCCACTAATGCTCGTGTACCCCAGATGGTCTAACCCGTTGAGGACAGAGATAAGTAGGACCTAGATCGTGGAGGACGCCGAGTCTAGGCCCCTCACGGCCCGTTTCCTGTTTCTCATTTCTCGTCTGCTTTTTTAAAAAGATAATAATGTCCACTTTCCCCTGATCATAATTGACGCGACAACACAGCAAAGGTACACACAGTACCGCGCCATAGTCACAACACCTCTACTTGTTACTCTGTATTAATTGCCTCTTCCCATCTGTGATTGCTGTCCATCATGGAGTCTGCCACCAAAAGCGGCGACGCCGATCAGGCCCTCGCCCGTCTGGGCTACAAGGCTGAGCTCCCTCGAAACCTCAGCATGCTGAGCGTCCTCGGCCTGTCGTTCGCCATCATGGCCGTCCCCTTCGGTCTCTCGACGACAATGTACATCACCTTGACCAACGGCCAAGCTGTCACCGTTCTCTGGGGCTGGGTCCTCGTGTCGCTCATCTCCATGTGCATCGCCGCCTCTCTCGCCGAGATCTGCGCCGTGTTCCCAACGGCCGGCGGCGTGTATTACTGGAGCGCCATGCTCAGCACACCTCGTTACGCTCCCATCGTCAGCTTCGTCGATGGCTGGCTCACGCTCGTGGGAAACTGGACCGTTACACTATCGATCAATTTTTCTGGTGCGCAGCTTATTCTTAGCGCCATCACCATCTTCAATGAGGATTTTGTCGCGAACACATGGCAGACGGTCTTGTGCTTCTGGGCTGTGATGCTTGTCTGTGCTTTGGTCAACGCCTTTGGTTCGCGGTACTTGGACCTTATCAACAAGGTCTGCATTTACTGGACCGGCGCGAGCGTCATCATCATTATCGTCACGTTGCTTGTTATGGCGCCTTCGCGTCGCTCTGCTGAGTTCGTCTTTACTCACTATGATGCTTCGGCAAGTGGCTGGCCTACAGGCTGGTCGTTCTTCGTGGGACTGCTGCAAGGTACGTATGCCAAGCCTTTCAATTAAACGGTCGCTAACCATCTCCAACCAATAGGTGCTTATGTCCTGACTGGCTACGGCATGGTCGCTGCCATGTGTGAAGAGGTCCAGAACCCCGAACGTGAGGTCCCCAAGGCCATCGTCCTCTCCGTCGCTGCCGCCGGTGTCACCGGAATCATTTACCTCATCCCCATTCTCTTCGTCCTTCCCGATGTCCAGATGCTTCTCTCCGTCGCCAATTCCCAGCCTATCGGTACCCTGTTCAAGGTTGTTACCGGTTCTGCGGCTGGTGGCTTCGGTCTCCTCTTCCTCATTCTTGGCATTCTTATGTTCGCAGGCATTGGTGCCCTCACCGCTGCGTCTCGTTGCACATATGCTTTCGCCAGAGATGGTGCCATTCCAGGATACAAGATCTGGAGTAAGGTCAACCACCGTCTCGACATGCCTGTTAATGCTCTCATCCTCTCTACTGTCGTTGACTGCATCCTTGGGTGCATCTACTTTGGCTCTTCTGCTGCTTTCAACTCCTTCACTGGTGTCGCTACCATCTGTCTGTCTTCCTCCTATGGTGTCCCTGTCGCTGTCAACATGGTGCGAGGCCGAAAGATTGTTAAGCACTCTCCCTACCCTCTGGGCAAGTTTGGCCCTCTCATCAATGGCATTTGCGTCGTCTGGATCGTCTTCTCCATCGTCATCTTCTGCATGCCCGTTTCCCTCCCCGTTGAACCCGGTACCATGAACTACGCTGCTGCCGTGTTTGCTGGCTTTGCCGCTATTGCCATTGTTTGGTATGCTGCTTATGCTCGAAAGAACTTTACTGGACCGCCAGTCCACGATGACGGTTCCTTCGAGCCTGGCGTGCAGGTCCTCAAGGGCCAGGAAGGTAGTGCGCCCGTACATGAGGGGGCGAGTGATGTTCCAGAAAAGGATTCTAATTAAGTTCTGCAGATACCACCAAGACCCCTGTATCATAGTTGTTAGCATATGTAGCAATGCATTCTTGGCTTTTCACTACTACGGCTGCCATTGTTCATCTCTGTTGACTATCAATTGATGAGCTTGTACCAGTACGCGTTATGACAGGCTGACTGCCATCCATCTATACATGCGACGAGATGTACCGAAGAAGAACAAGCCTCGAAATCAATCGTCCCCCGCATTGGATGTATCAACATCAGGTCATGGCGCACTCATCACAGCTCCGAAACCAATACAGTCCAATCCACCATTAGAGTTACAGCGATTAAGTTAGAGGCGCTAACTTCCCCAACTGGCCCCTTAGGGTATCTAATAGAAGATATTGGCAGTCCTTGGGCAGAGATTTAAAAGATTGATACCAAGTTGTGAAATTCTGATAAGTTTATAGAATTAATAAAAATAGATAGTTTGATTCGGTTTTTTATAATTTCTAGAGGCAATCTGATAATGTTAACCCTAGCTATTGCTTCTGCAACCTAAAGCCGGCGTGAATCATCACATCGCCTCTCCCGATAATCACCGACAATGTATTTATATTTAAACCCAAGCAAGACCAACGAAACACAATCCATCTTACCCCATCCACAAATTACATTTGTAGACCATGCCTCAAAAGCGATCCTTTCTCTAGGCTCTCGCAGCCGATGAGCACAACCAAACCAACTTTCTTCAAAAGTTTGTACAAGCCGCATCCCCAAATTCACCTGGGGACACAAGGAAAGCAACAGCAGTCATCGGAGAATATTTATCCAGCAAGAACATCCCTCACGAACTCGTTGACGTCAACAGAGATGGCAAAGTTAATGTAGTTAGCGACTTTCAGGGCGGAAAAGGCCCTGGCCCGCGCGTGGTGCTAAACGGCCATGTCGATGTTTTTCCCGTCGGCGACGGGAGCGGCTAGTCTCAGGATCCTTGGTCGGGCGATATAGTCGATGGAAGACTTTATGGACGCGGAGTCGTAGACATGAAGTCTGGGACTGCTTCACTCATCATTGCATATGCGTGTTTGTACGAGCGTCGCCACCTCCTGTCGGGTAGTGTTGCCCTTTGCGCTGTCGCTGATGAAGAGACGGGTGGGAAATGGGGCACCAAATATCTCATTGAACAAGATAAGCATAGATGGGATGGTGATCTCATGCTTTGTGCTGAGCCAGGTGGTCTCGAGACTATCAGATTCGCAGAGAAGGGAACGCTGCGATTGGCATGTACCGTCAAGACTAAAGGCGCGTTGGGACCATATCTTTATCTCAGTAAGGGCGCCATTCGAACAACCAGCGCTTTCATCAATGAGGTCACTAAGTCAGTGGAAGCACTGCCAGTTGATCTGCCAGTCGAAATGGAGAGGCATCTGGAAAAGCCAGAGGTCAAGCGAGCTATCGATCAATCAATAGGCCCTGGAACTACAACAATTATTGCTCGGCCAACCGTTAACGTTGGCACAATTAAGGGCGGTCTCAAAGTCAACATGATCCCAGAAACATGTATCTTCGAGCTAGATATTCGGTTGCCAGTGGGGATGCGAGAAGACACGGTCCTGGACCTGATTGACACCATCATCCCGCAGTACGAGCCCGCAAGCATTACGATCAAGAAGCAAGCTGCTGCAAGTAACCCTTTCAATTACTCGGAGATCAATCCCCCCATCGTTGGTCATCTCAAGGACAACGCCAAGAGCCTGCGACCAGACGCTGATGCTCCTATTCCCATCCCCTCGATGGGCGGATCAGATTGCAAGCATTATCGGTACGCTGACTTCCCGGCTTACATCTTTGGCTGCAGCCCAGCAACAAGTGAGTCCTTCCTACTAAATAAGCCTGGGTCTATTATTGATGGTTTCCCAGTGGCGTCTGTGAATGAATCGGCGTCAATCGCGGAGTTTCACCACGTTACAAAGGTACATGCGTTGGCTGTCTGGGATTATTTACATCATGTATAAGATCTAAACTATGAACTCCATGTGTTATTTATGGCCAAGACTCAGGACTGAAGGTTCATGTTTACTTGGCATAACTGAGATCAAGGAGTGTCTGGAAGATGCTATTCGCGGTTTTAGAATGGATTTTATCCATCATTATAGATCGAGAGAGTATATTGACACAAGAGTTTGAAAATAATTAGATCAATCGATAGCATAGAATTGCCTGCCAAAACTCTCTATCTTCCATCTTCGCAAGAGGGCTCAAAAGTTCAAAGGATCTAGCACCTTGATGTACAGACACTCAATTCTTGAAGGTTGTGTGTAAAGGTTATGAGGACCATCTGTGATTAAATAGCTTGTCCGATGCCTAAAGTCACTTAAGGTTATTAGTTTTCCTTTCCTTATGTTAGCTTGATACATCCTCCGAGTGCTTTCCAAAGTCCAACCCATCTATGTCGGTCGATCAACATTCTCGTAGGTATTACACAGCATTGCACTGAATGTCATCATCGTGCCTGAGTAGAAGATTCTTGCTCTGGGAAGTGGCATGGTTGCAAAGCCATGTGCTGATTACCTGCTGTGACACAAGAATAACGTTCTCACAGTTGGTCAGTGTCCTACGCATCCTTTCTGAAGGTTTGATGCGCCGACTCTTTGGACACTACCAGCCTGCCATACTCTTTCTTCAGCCCAAATTATTGCAGCTGAAAGGTCTTCAGCTAAAGCCGTTTCCTTTGGCGTCGCTTCACCGGAGCTTGATAATCACGTTGCCGAACACGACCTCGACATTTCTCTCGTACCGTTCGTCCGACACGCGGCCATCGTTCAATTAGCTATCAAGGGCAAAACAAACTTTGTTACCATAGGCTATGATTTTCCTGCCATTCATGAACTCGAGTACCAAGCCAAGACGGCTCGCATCACTGTGTTGAACGAGGTTGGTGTCGACCCCCCGTACGCCATTAAAACTATTGGTGAGGTTCACGAGAAATATGAAAGGTATGATGCAGCTTCTCTTTCCCCTGTCCGTTCTGATCGGTCTAGATTGTTGGGTTCTACTCGTATTGTGGTGGCCTTCGTGCCCCTGAAGTATCCGACAACCCTTTGCCTTTCAAGTTGCCTTGGCCTACCGCCTGTACCAATTCGCTCCCTGTGTAACCTCTGACTCCCCAGCTCTCTTGGTCACCCAGCGGCGCCTTGCTTTCGCAGCTGAATTCCACTACCTTTCTCCAAGATGGCAAGGTCATTGAGATTTCCAGTAAGAATCTAATCAGCAAGGCAGTTCTATACCACGTTCTTGATGGGTACTCGTTTCTTGCGTATCCCAATCGAGATTCCCTACCATTTCGTCAGGCTTAAGGGATAGTTGAAGAGCACACCATCATCCGGGGTCCACTCAGATGTGATGGCAACCCTGCTCTGGTGAAAGCCCTGATTAACCTTGGCTGGTTTGACACTGGCCCCAGAGACTGGTTGAAGGAGGGTAAGAATTGGTCGCGCATTCAGCATCTTACAGGCGCAGTCTCTACTGCTGAAGTTGGTCTTCTGACCACGGTAGATGAACTTCGGGGTTTCCGCTCCCCCGAAGCTCGTAGTAAGATCTTGGTTGGTCTTAAGTGGACGGGTCTATTCTCAGATGAAATCACTGCTGTCTGCGACCCCCCCCCTCGACACTCTCTCCGATCAACTGGACAAGCTATAGAGAATCCAGGCCGTTGCACAAGTTCGTTGTCGAGCGGAAGCACGGAACGAAAGTGAGGATCGATCGACTGTTCTTGTCGAAAAAGAAGACTAGCTAATATTGCCTGTGATAGAATACAATCGCGTCTACCCTCGAACTCTTTGGGGAGCCTAGCGGCTACTCGGTCATCGCCAAGTCTGTAGGGTTGACCTGTGGCATTGCCACTCAGCTGCTTCCTGACGGCGAGCTGTTCTTCAACAAGCCTGGCGTGGTTGCTCCCTACTCCCCAGAGATCTGCGACCCTATCCGAGTCAGAGTCGAAGCCCAGGGGACCAAGCTTGTGGGAAGAGCCTTTCAGACATTACAGTACGGTTGTAGATGTGTATGCGACTCCGGTAGCATGTATTTAGACCATGGTAGATAGGGCCTGGGGAAACAAAAAGTGGTAGTATAAGAGCAAATAGTACACTGTTTGTCAATGCTTGAGACTGCTTGAAGTTAGTGCAGGCTATTATTCCCAGGGAAAAAAGACCGGGTGTCAAATTATCTTGATGCAGCTACGAAAAGAAGTTATAAAAAGACCATACGTTGAGGTCGCTGAACTAGAAAGATGAGAAAGAATCATGGCCAAAAAATGTGGTTCCGCCCGGGATCGAACCGGGGACCTTCTCGGTGTTAACGAGATGCCATAACCAACTAGACCACGGAACCGAGCTAATTAGATGGGAGGATCGAAAGAGTAGCATCTCATACGGAGCGGCTGAGCGACAACAATTGAGTTGGTCTAAGCATTTGACTTTGGCGTTACCCTAAACTCAATCAGAAAATATTGGCCAAACAAACACCAGATGCCATAGAAGCGCTCTCAACTGATGTTAACATCAAATTATTTTTAGATAATGCGGAAATCTATTCTCGCCATATAAGGAATACTCAAATCGCTATACTAACGTTAGTCTCGTGCCCAATCCCTACAATCCATTAGCCTCGTCTCCATCCACCGCATTATGCACGTGATGATTGTTGTTATGGTTCTGCTGCGAAGGGCTATTCCTCGACGCGAGCAGCGACTCGAGTAGAGAGCCAATCTCTGGGTATATCTGTTCAATGTTCGCCAATCCCTCCGGCCCCAGCTGCACCATCACGCTGAACATGTTGGCGAACCGGGCTGCTTCTGTTCCACGCGTCACCGCCGCTTGGAGATCTCTTATGTCGGCTTCTATGCCGCTCGAGTTCTTCTCCGCTATGTCGAGTTCCTCGGCCGCTCGTTTTAGCTCATCGCGTTTGGCATTGATGGCTGATTCTTGGGTTTTTATCTCTTCGCTCTTGGCTGCTCGGCGACTCTCATAGCTTCGTATTGCTTGTGCGATTTCCGGCGGTAAAGACATGTTGTTTTCTTGGAGTGCATGGAGCTGTGGCGCAAGAGCGTCCTCGGCGACGGATTCTTCGACAAGTCGTCGCAGCCTGTCTTGCGACTCAGCTATATCATCATGGATCGCTTGCACACCCAGTTGGGCGGCGCGAAGTTTGCTCATAGCTTCTTGAGATCTGGACCTATGAGGAAATATTTCCTGTTGAGCAATGGCAAGCGAGGAACGTATCGTCCGGACGTGTGCGTCAATTGCTGCGACAAAGACATTGGTCGCAGGCTTTAACGCTTCCTGAAGATTACTCGGTTCGAGGGAACGAGTAGCATTAGCCTATTAATGGATCAGTATAAGGACTCATAGCATATTGGCCAAACAGACAGTTGCATTTGGGCCGAAAGATGTGGCCATTTGGAACGTAGCCATCGGAGAGCTAAACATCATGAGGCTCTGCGCAGCCGACAGGCGCGAACCTTCTGGCGAACTATGGCGGACGCGCTTCTCAATTGGCGTGGGTATTGTTGTGGCTGGTCGTTTCAGATGCTTGATGTTGCGAGGTACAGGGGGAGATGGAGGAAACTCTGAGGCGACGGTAATAGACGAGGCCATGTGCTCCTCGCTCTCCTCTGAAGAAGTATCTCGACGCGATCGCGATGGGTCAATTGGTGAGTCTGGAGCGCTATAGTTTGCGGTTCTTCGCCGTCGTCCGGATCGTCGCTCGGCAGTACCAACATCATCACCGGTGTCGTCTTGAGCATCAGGCGATTGAGGCATTGTTCGAACGAATCGTTTCTTTGCAGCGTGGACATCCTGCGCCATCAATTTTCCAGCATAAGAAGGTTTGCGATCGCGCGCAAGAGACTTCCGAAGCTCTGATTGAAGGTCTTGCAGCGTATCGCCTGGATTTCTGGCAACATGGTCTGCGACAAGGGCGAGGTCCTCTAGCAGATTGATGGCCCACATCTTAGGAGGTGCTTCGGGAACAATGTCCCATGGCCAGACACCCATAGCTTTGTATATTCGACGAGCTGCGCGAGCTCCGCGTGTTTGTAAGTATGTACCGTGGGGTTCGGGGATGCGAATGGTGTCGATGTTATCGAGGGCGCCGTCGACATCGACGATGGGCGACTGCGCGTTTGGCGGCCGTGTCGAAGGCATCGCGCCTGAGGCGAGGCGAGGGAGAGGAAGCGCGCGCGACTACAGCATACAATTAAATGGAACGAAGCTGATATCATATACTGTGATGATGCGATAAGATAGTGATGCTCCCAACCGCGGGCAAAAAGCCGGGTCTGGCGCCGTGATTGAACTGGTGATGATCCCCCCAGCCACATCATGGAGCGTCGGGTCCAGGTCTGGTGAGTCGACCCGATCTCATGTAAAATCACGTGATATGACAGCTCTTTTCCCGATCCCCGCAGTCATGAACTCATGATGCCATATTATGGTCAATGCCGAGGCTTTAATGATTTGATTTTATGTGAGAATCTCCAAGATATTATTGAGAAGTGATTTGGTCATGTTACTCAACAGAATTGTCTTGTTTTGGTGATTTTCAATTGATCATCAAACTTGGACTGGTCGTGTTCTTAGCGAGGACTAGCACTGTGTTACAAAAGCAAATATCATCCGATTCTTTGTCGAGGCTTGACATAAGACATGCAATCCCAGCATGCAACAATCAAAAACCAATTTAACAGTACTTTTATCAAGAAAGTTCATTCTGTGTAGATATAGCTTACATCATTGTGTCAGGTCGCTCATTTAGAGCTTCATATAGTAAGCATGATTGTTTGCAATTTGACCAATGCATCATTTGAGGAACCATGAACACAGGCGTCGCATTTGATAGCCTGAGGCTGTTTTTTTGGAAGTAGAATGGGATTGGGTTCAATCTTTGATATTTATATGGGCCCATATCATAAGAGGATAGTTGTAAATTCGAATAAGGGCAAAGGATAAATCAGCCCATGATCGATTTCACGGACATATATCGACTCGATAGGTTTCAAAATACTATGTTTTTGCTTACTGGGGCAATTGGAATTATCTTTATGGCTATAGTTCAGGCGCTGTGAGGGACTCAGGTACGTAATCATGCGAAGAATGTATCATTCGTATCATATCTATTTCGGAGCTAAGCATTCAGAGGCCAGCCTCAACTCGGCGCACTATGTAGAGTATACCTGACGTGATCCTTATTTCACCCTGTTGTAGTAAGCACCGAGAGCCTTGTCGATCACAGCCTTGACCTTGGAAGCATCCAACTTCGCCTCTCGGTTGAAAGTGTACAGTCCGTTGACCTCCTGCTCAATGTCCGCCCTACATACCATTAGTCTCATATCATCGCAGGAGTCAAATCAAACTTACAGCTGAGTATAGACGAAAGCACAGCAGTGCCCTCCCAAAACAACACCATTGACAAGGCGCTCGATTCTCTCTACCAGGTCATCGGCGTTAGTGGCAGTGGTGTAGCCCCAATCGAGGCTCTCGCCATCTTCCTTCTTGGCTGGTGCAATGTTGACACCTCCGAATTCGGTGTTCATAACTGGAGCGCCAGGCTTATGCTTAGAGCCTTCGTCGACACCAGGAATAGGTGGGAGGAAGACACCTCGACCCGCCTTCGGGCCAATGATGCCCTCAAGAGTTGAGCAGGTCTTTTCGATCTCAGGGCCATCGCTATAGTCATGGAATGTGGTTAGGTCAGTAAGGACATGCTGCCATCCGCAGTTATCATTGATACTTCGTGTATCATCAAGGCCCCTAGAGTTGTTAGCACTGGTCTGAAAACGAAGCCGATATGCTTACTTGGTGAGATAGTAGAGCTGACGAATGTGGTTACGCTGATCAACGTTATCCTCAAGGTTAGGATAAGCCCAGCTTTCATTCACAGGGGTCCATGTCACGACTGATGGACGGTTGATAACCAGCTTGACAGCTTCAGTCCACTCGGCGTTGAATCGATCAACATATTCAGCACTGAACGCATAAGCATTCGCAATCTCACCCCAGACAAGGAAACCAAGCTTATCAGCCCAGTAGTAGAAGAGGGGATCCTCAACCTTCTGGTGCTTCCTGCAACCGTTGAGACCCATCTTCTTGGCAAGCTCAATATCCAGCTTGAGGCTCTCGGAGCTAGGAGGAGTCATGAAGGTCTCAGGCCAGTAGCCCTGGTCTAAGCAGAGAGCTTGGAAGTAGGGCTTATCGTTGAGTCGCCAAGTACCGTCTCCTGTTGTCCAGTTGATGTTTCTCATACCGGTAGTTGTCTTGACTTCGTCTATGACATTCTCGGCGTCATCATAAAGGCGAATAACGAGGTCATAGAGTTGGGGATGCTCAGGAGACCAGAGTGCAACACCATCGCGCCAAGCAAAGTCGTTGTCCAGAGGGGCACTTTCGGTGACAGACTTGGGTAGCTTGGACCTCTGCTCTTCGGACAGACGCATGTTCAGCTCAACGCCAACGGAGCTCGTCTCTCGGGGAAGAGCCTTCTTGTCCGATTTAGCAACAGGAATACCAGCAAAACTAGATTCAAGCTCGACAAAATAGCCCTGTCCAATTCTTCGTCCCTTGACAGCGATGGTGCTTCGGAGTTGGCCAGAGTGGATATTATTGGACTTGATAACAGTGCCATAAGAGCTATCAGCAATACGAGCACTGGGAACAACCTCCAGCCAAACCGACTGCCAGATACCACCAGAGGGAGTGTAGAAGATAGTCTCTGGCTTGGCAGCCCAGTATTGTTTGCCTCGAAGTTGCGTAAGATCATAAGCCGAATCATAGACGCGCAAAGTGACTCGGTGAGTAGTAGCATCCTTAGCGGCATCCACGGCATCAGTGATGTCAATTTCGAAGGGAACGTGCCCGCCCCGATGGCCACCGACATATTCCCCATTGACCCAAACAGTAGCCTCGTAATCAACAGCACCAAATCTCAAGACCAGCTTATGACCCTTTTCCTTCTCCTGCGCTGATCGCAAGTCTGAGATGGCACGCTCATACCACATAACCTCATGAACTTCACGGTCATTTATACCGGAAGCAGGAGATTGGAAGACATAAGGGACGTTGATTTTGGTTTTTGAGTTGGTAGTCTGCGTAGATGAAGCGAAGACGTTGTTCTGAATGAGAGAATGGGCGTCACCCATGATCTTCTGCACCACGCTGTCATTCTGACCAGTTTCTTTGCGATTGGCAGAGGTGTCGACATTGACCTTCTCTGGGAGGCCTTTACGCTGCCAATTCTCGTTGAGGCCGGAATCGCCATCATCAAAGAGGAAATCCCATTGTCCGTTGAGGGACTCCCAACGAAGTGGGTTACGCTGGAAATCGGGACGGGGGTACGTCATTTTAGCTGTGATAAGGCTAAGACGCGTTTTTGCAGTATAAAATGCCCAACAAAAGGTTCAATTGCAATAGAAAAAGTCAAGTGCAAGAGATTGACTGTCAAGATGAATGAAAATGACAACTTTGGCGTTTTCACCGCGCGACGATCGCTTGTTAAAGGGATTCTGCTGATGAGGGGCACTTACCTCTCGTAATCAGCGGTGGGTCTCTCTTCACCAAGTCAGAAGCCTCAGATGCGCAGGTGAAGGTTTGTGATTGAGTGAGAAAAGTTGGAGATCATCTCCACATGAAATCCAATGTCTTGCGTGGATTCTTTTAAAGTGGTTCAGCTCTTCTTTGCCATTCTTTTTCTTGGAAATTTAAGGGTCCAACGGTTTAATTGGGGTCGTAGCTGACGTTGCCTTATCATGTACGGAGTACAACGGTTGATAGTGGACTAATGACTGAGGTGAGTGAGTGAATTCTGATAGACTGTTTAACCTAATAATATTAAAATTACCCTATGAAAAGAGATGCAGGCCGCTTCCTGCTAATGTCTATTAAAGGACTGTGGTATCACTATACGCTGAATTGCATTTTAAACACTCGCCATCTTCTCTGTTCTGTTCTGTTCCTCATCCTCAACCCTTGAGAATACTAGTTCCCTCCTTGACAGTTGAAGAACCGCCTGAAGAAACACTAACTCTTCGGATCGTCTTCCAGGCATTGAGACTTTTCTCGGTAAAGCCACCAGTTGACTCAATGAGGGAGTTGCGGCCGAAATTCAAAGTGCCAATGCTAGGAGATGGGCTGGGGTTGGTGGCCTCGATCTTTGTTTGGACACCCATTTGCTGCCCATCAAAAATACCCTTCTTGGTTGAGCCGCTGCCACTGCTGCCGAGGCGCTTTTCGCCGGGTGCTGCGGTTTGACGGCGGCGCCAGAGCCAGAACATTACGGCGCCGACGATAAGAAGAACAACGATGATCGCAACACCGATACCAATGCCAGCCTTTGCACCTGTTGAAAGCCCTCCCTTTGAGCCTTCTTTGTCACCGTCAGAACTTCCACTTTCACTGCCTGAGCCACTACCGCTTCCACTACTGCCACCGCCGCTACCACCATTGTCTCCATCGTCATCTGGGGATGTCATATAATCCTTAGGATTGCCCTCAGTATCTTCGATGCCTCCAGTACTAGGCTTCCTCTCCTTCTTGTCATGATCTCCGACACAAGTGTACTTTCCTTCAACAATGCTCTTGATATTAGCATCAAACCAACTGCAGTCCATAGACTCATCACCGGAGACCTTGAAATCTCCCGTAACCTTCTTCAGGTTGAAGAACTCCACGTTCGTGAACGATCCCTTGATCGCAATTGTGCCAGCGGACTTGAGAGCGTTGGCTGTAATATTGGTAAGTTTGTCGTTGCTGCTGATGTCTAGTTCATCCACGTATGTAACTCTCGGCAATGCAAAGGTCGTCAGAGAAGGGTTGTCCTCCACAGTAATAGCACCATTCATCTCCTTCAGCAAAGGAATAGTAAGATCCTCAAACGAATTAGACTCAAAGGTCAGTGAACCATTGACCGTACGTAGGGATGAAAACTCAATCTTGCCAAGTCCGCTCAAGTCTGAGGTCGCAGTAGTAGTGCTGTTTCCGATGGACGACAACCAAGGGAGCAGCACGGTAGCATCATTTCCGTTAGCGGTGATAGACATGGTCGCAGCTGACTCGAGGGCAGCGAGATAAATTGTCTGCAGCGCACCATTCTGGTTGAACTGCATGTTTCCCTTGACACCCTTCAGCTTTGCAAATGAGACCTTCTCAAGAGCATTGTTGCCCTTGACGATGAGGCCCTTGTTGGCGTAGGTAAGAGCCGGGACATCCAGCTCCTTCATATCGCTGTTAGAGTCGATTGAGAAGTCTCCATTGACGGTATACACTCCATTCAACTGCAATTCCTCCACATCGGTATCGTAGACTCTCGCCATACCTCCCACTGTGATATCAGCCTTGTGCTCAAGTGAGAGCTTGGCAAAAGCTTCCGTGATAACATAATCCTTGCCAACTTCCTCCAACGCATCGAATACCAAGTCGAACTCCTCAATCGTGTGGTCTTTCCCAGTTCCTGTGTTCCATATCGTAAGGGCTCCTTCAATTGTCTTCAAACTCGATGCCGTGACAACCGTCTTCTTCGAATCGTGGTGGGGATAAATGACAAGGTCGCCGGTAAGTGAACTGATGTCGCCGAGGTCCACCGTAGCTTTGTCGGATGGCCAGGAAGAGGGATCCTTATCGAAGAGGAGCGACAAAGAGCCATCGACATCTTTGCAGGATTGAACTCCATCTTGGTCGTCGGGTGCAGCGATAATCGTGTAATTGCCGGAAATGTCGCATTCTAGCGCGTTCAATCGCGTGTTAATGGCTGTTCATCTCAGGGGTTCTGCGTCTGCTTACCAGCTGCTGCGAAATGGCCTGAAAGGAGGAATGACAGCGCCAAAAAGGCGATGCGACTTGTCGGAGCCATCTTGGACTCTTTGCCCTCCATCTACGACTTCATTCAGAAACGTGACCAAGACCAGCAAAAGAACAGCTGAGATCCAGCTGAAGAAGCTAGGGGTGGCCCTTCATTTTATTCATCTCGCCAAGGGGAGCTGTTGGCTCCCCTACCCCTGGTCGTTTAAATTACCACCGGCGTCCGCCAAGAGAAATTGGTTTTTGGGCTAGCTCACGCCACTAGGACACTAAAAGGGGCGCATTTCCGGTGGAAGCATCACCGGACTCTTTACACGAGCGTTTGTTTGGGTATGATCCCGTTGTTCGAGCCCTCTATGTCTTGGGTTATTTCACGGGTGGCTTTGGACGATGCGCGGGAACTGTTATCTTGGCAGGTGATGAGAGAAGTTTCACGAAACAATACGAGGTCTTTGCTTGTTCTGACGAGTGGAGAGCTATATTAAGCATAGCATAAGGTTATATCGGTCAGCCCGTGTTTATGCAAATCGTGGATCCTGGCCGATAATCATGAACATTATCAATGCATCCATGCACAAACAAAGAGCAATCCATATTTAGACGATTAGCTTTTATCCGTGCAAACGATCAGAGGTGTTTGACATCCGATTCAGGGTCCAATTGCACCGCTTTCGTTGCATCAATGATGTATCATGAAGAATCGCGGGATTTGCCATGTTTGTGCTTCAGGATAAATATCTTAGCCGAGTCTCGGTGGCGGTTAACCGAGATCAATTTTCGCTAGATTGAGAGACGTAGTGAACTCAAAATGACCTTATCAGCCTCGTCAATTTTCACGATAAGCCATTGGCGCTGAAAGAATTGTTGGGCGCGAAGCTGTTTAATTGTGATAAGACAATCAATTTCATATATCAAGCCGAGCCGTGTGACGAGGCCAAAGCACGTCGCGAATAAGAAACGCTCGGACAATATCACGGGCAAGAGGGCACTCAATGATCTCATCGAAGGATTTTCGTATCTTGTAATCTCGCTGTCACATTATCACATCCTTGATGAAGGCATTTCGGATAGATTAGAAGCCTAATGAAGCACCGCCAGTTCCAGCACCACCGTATATACCTGCTGTTTTATTTGGCATGGTCGACGCAATTCGTTTGACTAGAGTCATTGGTCAGCAAAGATCCTCAAATGGGTGACAATATTGTGGCTCACATTTATCCCAACTCATTGGCTCTTTCAAATCCTTCTGGGCATCCTTCCAGACATGTGCACACCAAGAAGTGACCAACAGATCATACAGCTTCTCTTCAATCCTAGCCTTGATGGCAAGCCTTGGAAGCTCTTGTATGCTACCGTTCTCATCACGCTGAAGCTTTGTCTCAATGGCAACCACCTCTCCCTTCTCATCTTTCCATATGGTGGTGTTGCTCTTCCCTTGATTCAGCCGATCCTTCAGAGAGGACTCTGCTTTGAGTACATAGTCTGCGGCGAGCTTCACTTGGCCACTTTCGCAAATCGTGTGGCAGCCATTGAGACAGCGGTGCATGATCATGTTGGGATAGGTACGCTTGCGACTTGTCTGTCCCAGGATGGTGATTTGTTTGTATGATTCTATCGAGATGCCGTGCCTGAAGTCGTAGATATGATCGACAGTGTGTTTTAGCTTTTGTTCAGCGTCGCCATTCGTCATGCGGTATCGTAGTTTCTCAATGGCATAGATTTTCCGAGTGGCGTCATATGGTGCATTGCTAAGTTGATAGAGTATGCGATTGGGCGCGTATAGGGAATAGATCTTTGTGCCATCAAGAACAAGAGTAGGAAAATCTTCCGTGGGTTGTAATTGATCTTGTTGCTGAGACTCAGGCTGAGATAGAGTGATGTCGTATGAAGGAGGAAGCTCTGTTGGCGCTGACGCAGTAGAGTCTACTTCTTGATCAGCTTTGCCAAGGTCTTTCGTGTCTGTCATCTTGTATATCGCTTGAGGTAGATGAGAATCAAGATCTGTGATACTAGAAAGATTCTAGAAAGAATTATTTAAGCGGTAAGTGGAAACCTCGTTCTTTAAATCTTGATTAATTCTTGATGAACTGTAAGGCTGAATTTCTCCCATCGTGGGGACTGTAGCTTGAATCACCAATTAGTAAGGCGCAGTATTCACATGACGTTGCTGGAATAGGTTCCTTGTAGCGCCGTGTTGCATGATTGGGAGTTGCTGGCTTGGCGAAGCCTTCGATCGTCAAGCAAGGCGCTTCTGGGTCCTAAAAAGTGGCTCCCAGGTACCGCTCTGTGGATTCATGATGGCTGCGAAGATTACTTGGCAATGATTAACATCAACTCACCAACATAAGGGGAACTGATAAGTCTCTCTGGCGATCATCATATTCAGATACAGATACTGGTGAGAGTTAAGTTGCATCGACAACCAAAACCAAAAAACCATCTAACAAGGCGGAACAAAAAGGCTTGTCAGAGATCAGAAATTCACAAACTGTCACGAAAGCCTAGAATTACATAGTTGATATAATGATGCGACTGAGCACCTGTAAACTTTGAAGAACAAAGAAGACTTCATTCTTTTTTTATTATCTTTTTAAATATAGTAGTACCAGTTTTTGAAGTGCTATAGCATATCACATACGTCAAGAATGCTTCTATTAACCATCGTAATTAAACCAAAATCTTATTTTTTTTTACAGCTTAAAGAGAATATTAATAATATAATTAATAGATTTTTTCTATCCCACATGATAAATCCAGCATAGAACTCAGATTTAAGGCCCCCTGAAACCTATACTATCGTCTATGATGGCAATGTCTACGCCAGATTACCGATACTCCATTATAATGCAGGACGTTTGGTCGAAACATTTGATAGGCTCCTGTATCTCCATCGAGCTTCCAGTATAGGTAAGTTCCTATATATGACGGATTAACCACAACTGGTTGTCAGAAATTGCGTGACTCACTATCTATCTGCAGCAGTCAACTAGAGGGCGTAGTCATAGGCTGACTCACATTCGGAGTTAAGCCCCGAACTCTGTGTTCTCTCGGATCCGAGCCCCGAGCTTCTACTATTAAGCTCAAGACTTCCAAACCCTCGAAAACGAACCCAAGTTCTATAACTGGACGTTTGCAACCATGAGTGAACAACCAGTTGGTCCAATTACCCCCTCGGGCATCGCGTCCGCACCCTCTCGTGGGTCCCTTGACGGACGCTACACTTCTCTTATCCCATTGGAGCCATCTCACGCCGACCCAAGCTGGAAGCACCTTGGCGGCGAGGAAAACGGTCATCTTTGGACATACATGTTTGGAGGACCATTCCTTGATCAGCAACAATGGAGAGAGGCTGTTGAAGGGTTCAGCAAATCTGAGGATCCATTATTCTTTACTGTTCTCTCTGGGCAACGCGATGACCCCAAGTCTGAACCAGTTGGGCAAATGTCTTATCTCAACATCGTTCCAAGCCATAGAAGGATTGAAATTGGGAGTGTCATCTTTGGGTCTCAGTTGAAACAGACACGTGCTGCCACTGAAGCCTTTTATCTGATTATCAAGCACGCCTTTGAGGATCTTGGTTATTTACGAGTTGAGTGGAAAGCCAATCATCTCAACAAACCTAGTCTCGCAGCTGCTGAGCGATTAGGCTTTGTTTTTGAGGGTATTTTTAGGTATCTATCATAGATCCCATTTCTTTAGAACCCTGCTAACATGTTGGTATAGAAAGCATATGATTCTCAAAGGAAGACGTCGAGACACAGCTTGGCTCAGTATTACTGACGAAGAGTGGCCTCTTGTTAAGAAGGCGTTTGAGGCTTGGCTCAACGAAAACAACTTTGATACAAACGGAAAGCAGATCAAGTCTTTGAAGGATATTAGACAAGGCTTAGCAAAGGACTAAAGTAAGTCAGCACTTGCTTGACCAATGCGGAATGTAATGACGACAGAACTATAAATCTGATCTAGATATTGCCTTTTGCCGACTCAAAACTTTGTATCCTTAAGGCTGATTTACATCATAGAGTGTCGTTATGTGGGTTCTATGACCGAGGCTTTATCTGAGACCATTAAAATGTTCTCTTAGCTGTCTATAATTTCTCATATATTGCACTCACCATTCATCGTCGAAGCCGATTGGGCTTAGCCACGTTTTCATTGAACTCACGACCCTGCCTGGTACATTAATACCGGTGTGTGAAGATCAACTTGGAAATTGGTAAATAAATATGTTGGAAGAGTGGAGGGAGTATCCAAGTTAATCCATCGCCTAGACCTAGTCGAGCTTGCCGGTCGCTCTGTTCTGCGTA
Source organism: Fusarium acutatum (assembly GCA_012932015.1). Classification (NCBI taxonomy): domain Eukaryota; kingdom Fungi; phylum Ascomycota; class Sordariomycetes; order Hypocreales; family Nectriaceae; genus Fusarium; species Fusarium acutatum. Next base: position 284,824 of record JAADJF010000125.1, on the reverse strand, counting down.
GCTCGATTGCTGTATGGATTGCCGTGCCCCGAACCTTAAAGGGGAATAATTCCAAATACCAGTATCCTCGTGATTACTATTCACTAGTTTCACCTTGATTGCCACGTAAGTCTGAGCTTTGACACTGTTGATAGCGACACATACGTGCTCGGACATCAGCGACATCACCTGTTCGTACGATTGAAACTTTTTCGTGGGATGCTCTTATTAAGTCCTATCAAGGGAATCTTTACCCGTAATTGAGAGTCTGGACCCTTTGTGCGACGTTGGGCGAATAATATGCGAGTCTATTTCAGCCTTGCCGGAAAGGCGTTTGGCATTACAACCTATCATCATGTCACAACCCCGCAAAGATGAGAAAGACATTCAATTTTAGCCTGGAATGCATTTGCCTCAAGTGTGACAAATGTGGCTTTGTAACTTCGTGTAGCCCGAGGCTGGCTGCATCTCAGGTGCCACAGCAGATTTGGGGCCTCAGATGTAGGTGATGATGGCGTTCTTGGTGATCGAAACTCGGACCGATATCCAATTCTCAGGGGCAGTTTTTACTTGGACGGTCTGCAACTCTTGGAAACCTGTTTGAAGAGATAAGTTATCACTGAAATATCATCATAAAATCAACTGCCGAGGCTCTGGACAAAAACAAAGGAACACCAGGTGATCTAAGACAAACCAGCGGCATTATCCGTTTAGACTAGACCACAACCAGACAAGAGCCATTCGGTATTCAATTACAGCAATTCCGGAATAACGCGACAAAGTTTTTCCTCTGCCCATCCTTGGATTCTTCGCGTCGCTCCCTGTCGATCTCCACACGTCAACTCCACACTAACATGGAGGACAACAGCTCGCATACAGTTCAATATCGCTCGGCCTGCGCTGAGTGTCATCGCAGGAAGCAAAAGGTACGTCGTTGCCCTTCAGAGATGACCTGCAGACCCTCTGGGGAACCTCTCGACCGCCCCGCGGGGCCTATGAAGTCACCGTACTCACTGCCAGCAGTGCAATCGAGAATGGCCTTGCAACCATTGCCAGAAGCGCAAGGTCGCAGATAAATGCCGCTTCATTCAGCCGGCTACTGCGAGCTCACCGTCTGATGGGCTTACGCCAAATAGCGATAAGAAGCGCTCGCGTAGTCGTGAGGATGACGTTGAACCCGACGACTCCGAGCCTGATGAGGATGACGACGTTGGGCTGGGAGCGATGGGCTATGCCGCTGGTCCTCTCTTTGAGTCACTGACTATTGACGCAAAGGTAAGGAAATTCTCTTCATACCGGCAAAAAATGCCATCTCAGTCGGATTACGTACTAAAATTCATCTCAGAAGGACAAGAAGCCTCTGGGCGAACTGACTTGGGTCCATCCCAGTACCTGTTCCCAGCTCAAGCATGCACTCGATGTCTTGCCTGGCCGCCCTCAAATGGGTAAATAGTGACTCAAATTAACCAGATTTTCAAGAAATTGTTAACTGACGACCCGCCAGACGCTCTTGTTCAGAGCTTTTTCAACAACATGAACTATCACTACTACATCATCTATCCGCCAACTTTCCTCCAGGAATATCAACAATGGTGGGAGCGAAGGAATCGTAACCAGTCGCTCTCACTCCAATGGACTATCCTGCTCGTCATGGTCTGCGCGTGTGCCACGCAGCATCTAGATGTTGAGATAAAGCCCATTGTCGAAGTTGAGCTCTCCGAACCTGCAGAGAAGCTTACTGTAGAATACCACAAGGCCGCTACGGAACTCGGAAGAGTGATTCCGGTCGGCCACTGCCATCTGCTCAATATTCAGTGGATGCTTCACTCAATCTACTGGTACAAGTCGGAAGCAAAGTTCGTTGAGGCGTGGCATGTTATTGGTGCTGCTGTTCGAGAGGCACATGAATTAGGTGAGCACGTTTCATCTCCTGCGGTATCAGTGATCTAACTCTTGCACCAGGTCTTCATCGAACTGCCATTGCCGAAGGGTTATCAGAATTTGAACGTGAGATGCGTCGGAGAGTATGGTGTATCTTGGATTGCTGGGATTGGTAAGTGAAACCACCAACGTCTAGGCGCACGATACGCTGACTCTTTTCAGGCAATTTGCTTCTGGTTTAGGTCGTCCGACGATCATTGACCACAGTGATATCAATGTGGAGCCACCGAGTCTCACACTCGAAGACTTTTCTCCTTCACCACTTCTGCATATGAAACTTCAGTCGGAGCTGGTCACACAACTCGCGCAGCGATGGGGTGCTCCCAAGAACATCACTTCAGCAAGTGATATTCAAGAGTACAAGTCCATGCTTGAGGACTGGATCCGACGTTTCCCTGCAGTTTATAATGTCGACAACCCTGACACATCGAAGGATTATAAATTTCCATGGATTGTCTACCACCGGTTCTATATCCATACGATGGCATATCTCATGATTCTCAACCCTATGCGAGCGTTCATGGCGCAAGTTTACACGAAAAACTCACCTGCGGATCTACTAGCAGTCCGAGAAGATGCAGTCTTCTATTCCCTCAAGAATTTGGACACAACTACTCGGTGGGCTGATCATGCTTCTCATCGAGACGCAAGATTCCACTTTATCATCTTCTCACTCTTCGATACGGCCGCTGTTCTTTCTACTGCTGTTATCAAAGATCAGGACGACACAATCCCTAGAAAGGATGAGATCGTCGATTCAGTGGATACCGCGATTAGATTGTTGAAGCGTCTCAAGGCTCTGTCGAAGACAGCAAAGACATCTCATGACATTCTTGTTAAGATGGTTCAGAAGATGCCCAGACGATCGCCACCGCCACGTGAGACTGTGAATCGTAAGAAAAAACGAGTCGCCCCAGTTTCTCCTGCAGCACCAGCCACAAATACCAGTCATGATGTCGTTATCAAGCCTGAGGATGGATATCATCCGGAGCAACTGTCACAAGAAAGCTCACCGAGCTACTACGCTAGTTCTGAAGGTGCGCCTTCAGGATCGACGCCGCAGAGCACTCATTCTTCTTATGACAACCATGAGAACACTGGTTATGTCATGAACAACCAAGTCCCTGCGGAAGGGTATGCGAAACCTCAGGTGGCTTACAACATGGTTGTCGCGCCCGGCGGTCACATGCCACCTCAGCAAATCCCATCACCAAGCGCCGGTATTGATGGCATTGTCCAAGGAGGTCTTTATGGCATGCCACATGCTGATCATACTGGCGGTGGCATGGTTCCTCCAGCATACGTTGATTATCATCCCCAGGATCTCAATATCGATTACGGTCTAGGCAACATCACCGACGTCGACCTCGGGGACTTCTCGCAGCTCTGGGATTGGAGGAGCCTTAACTTGGATTTTATCCAGAGCTCAACATAGTGCCTTTTCTTCTTTTCACTTCACATAGTTGGTGTACATAGAGATGACTTTACGTTCATTGATGAGGTAATCTGACCGAATCTTGATTTTCCCCCTCTTTGTTATAACTTGTTGGATTCGGTCTTTAATGGGTTGGTCAAAAATGCTCTGCTTATATTCTTTGGAGGGTTCAGCTTTATATCTCTGGCTTTTTACCCTACGCGGGATCTTGGATGCTCGGTACAATTTCTTGAGGGATTACGTCGAAGGACAACCAAGACTGAGATGATATTGTAGTGTAGCTAGTACAGTCGAGGCTTGAAGGCAATTAGCTTTACACTATTGCCCTAGGCTCTCATATTCTCGCCTGCCAACATCTTATCTGACTATAAAGAGGGCCACGTGTAGTCAATCTATGAAACCAAGCTTCGCGTAGCCCTGAAAGGCTGAAAGTCTAGCTGATCCAGAGATCGAAGGGGAGGAAACAAAACAAGAAAGAATAAGGAAATAATGAAGTGACCATTAAGAATTTGGGGGGTCTCAGAACTGACCAGTCCGTATGTCCCCGTCACCGAACGTATTGACTTCCATGAACGTTCTATCTGGGATAGCACCGTAATACTGCAACCACTGATCTGAGTCACGATTTTGGGCACCGATAGTAGCAATAGTTCCCCCGGGCTGGATGGTATAGTAGAAGAAGGTGATTGGGGTCAGCTGATCCTCTGAGACTACCATTTGAAAGTGGTTTGGCTCAGTTCCACCTGATGTAGAGAAAACACACCAGTCTATGGTCAAGACCCCTGGCTGGTTGGGAATGTCCTCAACCTGGTATGTAACCTCGGCCCCTGAACCTTCGGGAACTATCATGTCAATCCAGTAAGGGAAAATAGCCAGAGACTCAATGTTTTCATCCGGTAGGAAGGCCAGATCGGGGACTGAATCGGCCCCGAAGGAGTCTCTGAGTGTAACAAGTCCGTTGGGGCTGATATAGAGCATCTCACTAGCTTCACCGTAGAGTGTTATCGGAAAAGGGAGCACGAGCCATTCTACACCATTGTCAGATGGCCTCTCGCCATTGAATAGTGTCAGTGGATCAGACAGGCCCTCTGGACACGCACGTGTGCCCGTCGCTTCAGAGCTTGTAGTGGTTGAAGTTGTGGTATCGACAGCTGTCGTGGTGAAAAGACTGGTATCAACCGTTGAAAGGACCGTTGAGCTCGACTCAAAAGATGAACTGGCATCCAATGACAAATCGGATAGTGTGCTAGTATCAGTCTCAAAACTGTATGATGGCCTAGACGTGGTAGAAGAGTCAACAGCAGAGGTTGCCGTGGAGTCAGTACTAGAGCTAGTGACAATTGTAATTTGGGCGTTCGTAGTAGTTGGCGTGGCAGTTGTAGTTGGCTCAAAGATAGAAGGTAGCTCTTCCGACGTTCCCAAGACATCCGTGGATAGTGAGCCTGTGGATAGGTTCTCCAGATTTGAGGTTGAAATGTCCCATATAGAAGATGTTTGAGTAAAAGCAGGGTGTGTTGGGAATATGATAGACGAAGAGCTGTTGTAGAATCGAACAGAGCTCGTATACACAGGTTTGACCTGAGAAGTGAAAGTTGGGAAATTTATAGCGGAAGAATCCTTCGGGATATCCTTTGTGGTCGTAGAAGCTATTGCGTTGAAGCGAGACGTCGTTCCGAGCAATGCAGATGTAGACTCTGATAGCAGAGGTATACTGGCAGTTCGAGAAGAAAGATTCGAGGATATATCGCCGTCTCGGCATTCGTCAACTAGAAGAAAACGAATCAGTCTAGCATCAGTGGCACGAAAGGATGCCCATACCCCCAGTAATCGAAAGTCTTATAGATTGGCAACTTGGGGGCGACGCAGTAAAAGTGATATAGACTTGGCGGCTCTCAGTGTCTTGACAGAAACCTGCCTCGCCAGTTGGTAGGGCTGAGCTGAAAAATCGGAGGAATCCATCCTCATCAGCAAAGGTTTCAGTAACAGCATCTTGAGGCAACGCCCCTGGGTCGCCGCGTAGCTCCTTGAAACTCTCGCCGTTGTAGTATATGGGTAAGGCGCCATCCAGCAAACGACCTTGTGCAAGATTGAAGATAGCGGCAGCAGCACAGATCTCTGACTGACTACCAACGAAACCGCCAACTTCCCTGACCTGGAGATCTCGTTTAGTGTCCTGCGATTGTGGAACGATGCGGAATATCACTGATCGACCACTGGCATCGGGGATTGAAGTTCCAGTAGTTGGACTTGGGGTCGGAGTGGTAATAACTGGAGTTGAGGGGATAGCTAGATCTGCAGAAAATGTCAAGACTGCTTCAGAGGCCTCTGGGAAAACGACTTCGCCAGAAGAAGAAGAAGAAGAAGAAGTCGTTGGATGAGTGTGACCATCTGATACTGGGACTAGATAAGTTGATAGATATGTTATGCACCATGATTCAGGTTGCATTTGGTCATCTTGAAGAGCAATGGATGCACCAAAAAGACTTGCAAGTAAGAAAGGGAACAAGCGAATAGGAGACATCATGAAGAATGAGTGAAAGTCTTGGGAAGACGGAGATCAGGGACTTGTCCAATACTATGAATTTCTACGACTCTTAACTTCTCTACACTCAACTGTTCAGCTCAGCCCTGCATACACCCAGCCCATAAATCATAAGACATCTGTTGGTTGCTGTCAATATCTCAAGATAATAAAATTTGGTGGAGAGCAATGTCCCAATCTAGTTAGTGAGGCGTTGGTCTAGAGTATGAATTTTAATATGAGATGTCATCGCGCCCAAGTTAAGACATCAACCAACGTACTAAACTAGCTAGTCACCAAGACTCCCTTGAGTTGCTCCCTTGCATACTAGAGACCAAACAACACAGACTTTTGGTACCAATAGAATCACTGGATTCCACGAAACAAACAACCGTAACGGATTTTGGCCTTTCAGTCAGCCACTGTCAAGCTATCCATGGAACCGAAATTTAAAACCAAGACGAGCGCCGGAATAACCGCTAAGAGCAAATAGAGCATGGCGTCACGCGCTACATGGGTCTTCTGTGGCATATTCTAGCATGACACTATTATATTCTGGCATGAAACTATTCATGTCGCCCATAAGCCACAGTCTTTGGGTAATTAGATGGACGTTGAGGCATGGAAGTAACATTTCCGCATTACTAGCATGAGGCTTTAATAAGCGCCAAGTCCCCTTTATGCTATTCTAAACACTCTTTCTCTGCTTCTTCGCTCCAGGCGGTGTGATCTCCAGCTGCAGTCATTCGTTTGGTGCATTTTTGCTCTTCACCCTCGTTCATCATGTATTCCAAGTCACTCGTTATTCCAGCGCTCTTTGCTGCTTTCGGTGTCGCTCAAGAAGATGTCCAGTACGAAACTCGCACAGCAACGATAACTCAATGCTTCACCCGCGATGGCCTACGTCCTCCGGCTACTGTCACCGTGCCTGGCCCGACATGCGTGGTTCACAAGCCAGCTGTGACAGGAGAAGCCATCATCGTTGAGGTTCAAGCTCCCGACTGTCACTGCGGCTGCCCAACTTGTGTCCATACACTTGAGTACACTACCAAGTACCCTGCTTTCTGCTCTACTGGTATGTTTGAGCAGGAGTATGTCATCACAGAGACGTACAGTGGCATGGAGGCAAAGCCTACCAAGAACGAGCACGATCTTCCGCATGGATTCACGTGTGAGGTTCAGACGTGTACTACTTGTGGCCCTGAGCCTGTCACCGCGACTATCACGCACCCTGTTTCGGGTCATTACATGAATGAAGTTGCACCAACTGAAATGCCAATGGCAAAGCCCGGCAATGAGCAGCCCAAGGAGCAGCCCGAGGAGCAAGGAAACGCTGCACCCAAGGTCACTGGAGACGACAATGGATTCCGATCAAGCGTCAAGCCCAGCCCGGTCCCCAATTCCCCCGCGAGTGCTTCTCCTGGTAAGTTCACTATTGATTTCGTGATAGGTATGAAAACTAACGCCCGTACAGGAGAGTCCACAGATCACCCTGTTATCGTTTCTGGCGCCATGAGTCAACATTTGGGACTGGCTGGTGCTGGCATTGCGTTCTTTGCTCTTATTCAATTCTTGTTCCTCTGAGCTTTCTCTTGAAAGTTCATTAATGATATTTAGTCTGACGACATTTACTCTTCTTACATTTCTCGAAGTCATGAGCCAAGACATCTTTGGTCGATAGAATAACCTCACTATTTTGGGTCTGCAAACTCAATTACATTTCTCGTCGATATCGGAGTCCCTGAGTGACGCAAAGTGTGCGCACCTTGGCTTACTGAACAGAGTAAGGATTGTCAAGGCCCAGATTATAGGCATCGACGTAATGTTAATGCTACGGGCGGTAACCGCGGCTATACCGGGCAAGATGCTCCATTTGAAGGTGGGACATCTCCATAATAAAAAGACTCTATCACAAAGAAAAGTTACTCATGTACGACCAAGATGGCCAAGGAAATATGCAAGTGTTGGCGCATACTATGATAATGTTTGGTGAGATTAATCCTTGTAATACAGAAACGTTATGTCGTATTGCCTTGACCTGTCACAGGCTCAAACGGACCAATGAGATGGACTTTTCTCGGGGAGTTGAGCCTCAGCTCTCACCAATCCCTGTCCGCGGCCCTGGATCGAGGCCAAGGAGCAAAAGTTCCGGAGAGTTGCATCTCGATAGACAATGAACCAAGACCGTAAATATCGATGTGATATCATTATTGTACCGTCGATTCTGAACGTCCAGCTTAAATTCATCGCTGTTCCAAGCAACAGTCGATCTCTATCCCCCTTTTTCAGTGGTCGCACGTGATAACGCATAGTGAAATTCCCAGTGGCCCAGGTGACCTCTCGTCCCCACCCAAAAACTCACCGCCCGGCCGAGTCCCGACTGGGCGAGCTAGCACTAAGGTTTGGTTTAGAATTGGTTCCCATCGTTTTTGATCCAGGTCAGGTCTTGTCAAGACTGTACCAACACACGACTTTGTTGTTGGAGCATTTGCTTCGGCTTCAGCCTCAGCCTCCCACCGAAAAGTCACGAGGGGGCTTTTTTATTCTCCCTTCCTTTCTTCCCCTCCTCTTCTAGAACAATGTCCGACGAAGACGTCGATGTCCTCGGCCCAGACGGCCAGCCCCCAGCTCGAGTCGACCGCGATCGAAGAGCTCCGCGCTTCAGCTGGACTCCCGCATACGAAGCGACCTTCTTCCGAAGTCTCTGTGAGAGCGTCCAGCTTGGTCTCCGCGAAAACTCCTCCTTCAAAGCAGAGGCCTGGGAGCGCGCTGCTCTGGCTCTGCAGGAGAGTCATGGCGCCTATCCGGCGAAAAGCCACCTGATCAACAAGAGTGACAACGCCAGAAAACGGTTTCGGCTATGGAGAGGTCTTCGTGAGGACCCCGAGTTTGTCTACAATCCGGTTAAGAGAACGGTCACTGCCACGGAGGAGGCGTGGACTGCCCATATCGAGGTAAACATTCCTTGTACCATGACGATGCAATGATCGGGAATTGCCATCACGCGAATGACGAGGCCCGGCTGCTATATCCTCGCGAACACGAAGCGATTGTGTCAAGCACATACTGACTCTCAAATAGAGGGAACCGCTTTCTAGGGCGTTGCGCGGCCGGCCTTTTGATCATGAAGACTTTATGGAAGTCCTTTATCCAGACGTCATCGGCTCAGGTGGCGCTCCCAAACGAATAATGAAACCACGGAGACGAACAGATGGTCCCATGACCGATGACCCTGATATGCCGGGCACCGGTGTACTCAATTTGACGAGCGATCCTCCACCTCGACCTCCTGGCCTCGAGAGCCCAAACTCGCGACCCATGTTGACTCAAACTCCCACTACATCCTCCATTGGGTCGGCGACTCAGCCGCGGCCGACGTCTACTACAATTCCCCCACGCGGACCACCGACTGTGGCAAATGCTAATGCTCTTACCCCGCCCGACGAGACTATCACACAGAGCCGCAAGCGACAGCTGCCCACTACAAGCACCCCGAACATGTTCGAATCGACACCACCTGCTACTACTATTCCTATGGGTCAGTCAGCCCCCGAATCTCCTGGAAAGCGTCGCCGTACTTCGTCCAACGATGGTTCTCGTGCTCTTTCAGCGTCTGTCCTCAACTCCTCCATGCTGCCATTGGCTGTGCGCGATGGACCGAGTGCTGGGTCTCCTTCCCAGGCGGATAGCCAAAACACTAACGGGACTAACGGGCCTGTTATGGAGGAGATCGTCGAGGCTGTACGATCTCGAAATACTCTGCGCTGGCAAGAGGAAGCGCTGGACATATTCTTCCGTGACTTTGCAGACGAGGATCTTGACCTGCAGGTCAAGATCTCTGAGGGCGTGCTCATCAATGAGTGCAAAGCTATGGTGTTTTGCAAGATGCCCAGCCGCGTGCGACAGCACTGGGTAAAGCGTTTTAAGGAAACTCCTCTCCGGCAGTAGTATGTCGGGTCTTGCAACTTGTTTCAGGCATCTATAGACCGATACCTGTGAAAGCATCAAGGAAGGGGGTGATGGATCATGGACCTCGAGGCATCAACACCAAACACAACAATCTAAGGAAACAAAAGACACATATCCACAGCAATCAGGGCAGGAGTGATAAAAAAAGAAATCCAAGAGAGTATGGTCTGGCGCTTATTGGGTCGTGTTGAAGATACCAAGGGTTACGGATATGAAAGCGACACGGCGTTCTATTTGGGCAAAAACATCGATCTGTTTTCTTGCTTTTTATTTCTGCTTTTTCCATGTTTGAGGAGTTGCATTTAGCGGGACATTTATCCAGGAACGGGTGATAGTTATGTGAAAGGATGGGATTGTTAGGGGTTATGGAGCTGATGGTGGGTTGATGAAGCGTGCTTTGCCATGTCTTTTTTTGTTGATACCTAATATATATAATTCTCACCTCTCGCTACTCTATGTCCATGACAGAAGACGAGCCCAGACTTTTTGGGGCTTCGTAAACATCATGGCGTGCCCTTATAGGGACGATGTAGTTGAGAAGGATTCATCTATCGACACTCTGTCATCACTTACAACATGAATATACGACACGTAGGCTGAAGAACGACTCCGAAGTACTGCTCTAACATTGGCTCATACAAGATTCGTACTTCATACATATTCACCTTGAGGTTCTTGCTCGCTTGAACCAAAAGCATAAGCTTCCAATCTGTAACTCATGATATCAACCGATGCCATCTATCTCTACATCAATATTCGCAACACAATCAGCTTATCCCATTGACATCATTATTTTCTATCTATCCATTATTTTGTCCGGTAGTAATTAGTTCTTTTCAATCCCATGCAGCTTAGTTTTCTTCCTATAGATCATGATACTCAGCCCAGGTTCGACTCTTCCTCCAAGACCCCCTTGGCTCTTAAAATAGGTCCCAACTCCTTCAACCGCACAGGCTTCGTCAGGAATAAATCTAATCCGCTGACAGTAGCCTCCCTCTGTGCCTCTTCAGAAGCCAAGCCTGTCAAAGCAAGTATCAGAGCAGGCCTCAACCCCTGCTGTGACTCAAAAGCACGAATCCTCCTCGTTGCTTCAAACCCATCCATGACCGGCATCGAAATATCCATCAAGATACAGCTATATCGACCAGGGTCTGCTTCATATGCCGTAACGGCTTCTAAACCGTCTGAAGCTGTTTGATATGGTTGTTTGAGCTTCTTCATGTATGAGGAGAGGATCTTGAGGTTGATGAAGTTGTCGTCAACTAGAAGGAACTCTGATGCTTTGAAATAGCCTTTTGGTTGTGTTGGGGTTTCGTCTTCGCTCGCAGGGAAGGGTGAGCTTGGGGTTGTTAGTGAAGGTGCAGTGCTGGTAACGATGCTCAAGGATTCGGGCTCTGTTGATGCAGTGGTTGGAGATTGGGTCGATGTTTGCATGACTGTCCAGCGATACAAGGCCAGTGAACACGCTTTGGCAAGCTTTCGAGGGCCGAGTCTTGAGTTGTGGTTAGCCTGGAGCACGGCATATGGTATGTCATAGAAGATTACTTACGGTTGTGAAATGAACTCGAAGACTCCGGGACGTGATCTTGTCTTTGCACCAGTCGCATACTGATGTGCAGTAACAGCATTGGCACAGAGCACAATATTTGGAATATCCGGGACCGAAACCTGCGGAACATAGGGTCTTTCGAACCCCTCCTCAGACCAAATTGCGAGATCTGGCATGAAGCAAGGTGTCTCCGAGGCGGTGTTGACCTGCATGTTTAACCATTCCTTGCACATATCCTGCACAAGTTGGTCAGGAGATTCGATCGTTCTTTGTACAGAACCACCTCCCGTAACAGAGTCTTTGCTGAAATCAACCAATTTGACCCGAAGACCTCGAAGCTTTTCTGTCTGCGCGTCGAACTCTTCCTCTCGTTGTCGAATTTCACAGACGTTGTGATGGCAGTCGTCACCAAGCTTCATTGGTAGTCTCACTGTTACTGTAGTGCCGACACCAACTCGGCTGTCAACAGAGATGTGACCTCCAAACTGTGCAGTTATTTGCTTTACGAAGCTAAGTCCGAGACCCGTGCCAGGAGATAAGTGATTCTCTTGCGAGAACGGTTTGAACAAGCCGTTTTGCAGAAAGTCCTCGCTAATGCCCACGCCAGTATCGGAGACTTTGATGGTTACCCAGCAGTCATTATCATCAGCACCAAAAGCGCTGGTCTGCTCTAAAGAGACCTTGACAATTCCACATTGAGTGTACTTCAGCGAGTTGCCGAACAGATTCATGATGATTCGACGCACGGGACCTGGCTGAGTGTAGAAACCCCACGATGGTCGTGAGTCGATGACCAGGAAAACATCAACGTCTCCAATCTTCGTTGAAAGGTTCCCTTTCTTTTTCAATGGAGCTTGAAGCTCCTCCATAGCTTGCATGGTGTCCATTCGGCGGATGGATGTGTGACCAGGTCGTCGAGGTGTTTGGCTGGATGATTGGGCAAGGGTGACCTGTTGAAAGTTGAATCCAGCGTAGACACTCTCGAGAACCTCTTCAGCCAGAACATCTAGCTGAACGACTTTTCTTGATGGCTTTGAGGCTATGCTAACAGACGAGGACCTGTTAGTGCCACTTCCGTCTGCCTGGGTCTCGCGAGTCGCTTCTTGAGGTAAAGCCTTGTTAACCTTGGAATATTCGAGCAAATGGTCGATCGTATCTGAAAGTGTTCGGCAGCATGTTTCAATGGTTCTAACAATGTTTTGTTGTGGAATAGTAAGGTCAGTATCGTTGAGCAACTCGACGCTCAGGACAGCACCATGAAGCGGTGATCTCAGCTCATGAGACAGTGAACCAAGTGCATCAGTCTTGGCCTTGTCCGCAGCTAGAGTCTCCAACTTGAAGGCCTCGGCTGCTGCGAGCATACCAAGAGCTCTGAGGTAACTCAAGTCAAGGTCGATCGTGAAGGTACGCTTGATATTGTAAGTGTGAATAAAGCCACCAGCAGACCATCGCTTCTTCCTAAGGTCCCAGACAGGAACGAATGCAATGCTTCGGGCACCGGGGAAGGTCTCGAGGAGAATACTTGCTTCTCGCTGCTGAACCCGGAATCTGTGGTCTTGTCTGTTATGTAGGTTTCCCCATTCATTGTTGTTTGGTAGATGACGAGCTGAATCATCAGGCAGTTCTTCTTGGAGTAGATTTCCATCGGTGTCGTAGTTGAACACATGGCCCCTAGGGTATTGCCGAATCATCCTGGCGAGAAGGGCTTGTGGGAGAGGAATATGAGTTGCCCCATGTTCGGAAGAGCCGAGTGCCTGACAAGAGGGTCGTAGACGGTCATCAGAAGAGCCAGTTGTGTAGGCATCCTCGCTCTCGTTATAGCTGAATGTTGAAGGTCGTCGAGTAGCCAGGTCTTCATCTATCCATTCAGTGGAAGAGTCTGCACTTGAAAACTCAAGCATGTCTGCGTTGAGGAACAAACAGCCATCAGTCTCAATAGAATCCTTGACAATTGACGCTGCTTTCGAGAAGATTTGCTTTGGAGTTTCGAGGAGCTGACTTGGATCATGGGCGAACTTTGACCTGGCCTGAGGATCGCACATTATGACCTCTTTGGTGTGAGGAGTGTTTGCTGTGCGGGAGTCGGCTGTGGCAGTTGAGTTTCTGACGCTCATTCCTCCCAAAGCTTGCTGCAAGTCGTCGATTCTTGGCCTTCGCGACCTAGCCATACCGTCACCTCTTGTCTCATGTTCTGCATACTCTCGTCCGGTAGAGGAGACTTGACTCAAAGGTGCTGTGTTCCCTTCGACAAAACTGGTCAAACCCCAGCTCTTCCTTTCGCTCCTTCGTTGGTGGCTTTTCAGGCTGATGGTCTCAAGATGTTCAGTCACGGCTCTTGAGAGCTCTCTCATAAGTCTTGAATGACTATCCTCCCATGGCAATGAAGGTTCGGTATGGATTATGCAGATAACTCCAATGTTAACACCTCGATCTGTGCGAATTGGCACTGCGGCGTAGAATCTTGCGGCGCCTCCGGGTCGACAGTACGGTTTCGTTGAGTACTCGGGATCGAGGGTAACATCATCAACTACAATGACGGGTAAGTCGTGGTTGGCCCTCGGTCCAGATTCATCTGACTGAATTTCATCAGAACATAATGTGCTTTCACAAGCACTATGCGATCGCGGGATTGCAGTTCCACAATGCCAAAGAGTTTCCGGGTGTTCGTCCTGTCCCAAGCTTGGAATCAGTGGGGTTATCGATGAAGCTTCCGCGATGATATACTGATGAGTCTGATCAAACAATGAGATCATTGATCGCGCTGCACCAGTTTGAGAAGCCGCTAGACGAGCCAGGGCAGTCAATATGACATCGGGACACGTGGAGAGCTCATTGCTCGGAACAGGTAATCCAGTATCATTGAAGCGAACATTGTTGAAAAGCGAGTCGTCATATCTAATTGGATCTCATCAGTAACATAACTCAACATTTCTAGGTAAAATTGCCTCGTTACCTGAACGTCTCGCGCTCCCGGGTAGCTTCAGAAACGATGCTTTTCTTGGGCACCTTTACACGAGCTGGGCTGGCCATTCTCAGCAGTGCGTGCACATTCGAAAGGAATTCTTCAACGGTTTCCCCCAATGGTCATTCTCACCATTGGCAAAAGACAGAAGAAGAGCATTGAAGGTTGGGTTCCTAGAGCTTGCCACTAGGGGCGAACGCCGAAGACCGGGAGGCTGGAAGGTAGAGTTTAGTTAGGGTGAGTCTAGACTCGGCGATTATGCTAGAATCGCCACAAAGCGGCGATCGACAAATCTGCGGTTGAGCTGGGGACGCGAGTCTCAAGACCAAGTGGAGAATCATGTCATAATTGGCGTTAGAGGCACTCTGTTCCTCCCTTTAGTTGATGTCTTCAGCTTTGGATTGGTGGCTGCTCCTCCGTTTAGAAAGCCACGATACGGGCTGTTGATTGAAACAGGTTTACCCGTCTGTGCTGTCGTTTCTGCCGATCATCGAGATGACTACCGTTTCTAGAATCTTTCCATAAAACAACAAATAATTACTGTCATCCATCAACTGTCAAGAAACGCTACCATCGCAGTTAGCTTGTATGCTTAGTTGACGGCTTCGACGTTGACAGATGCCGCCTTGAAAAGAGCCTGAGATCAGACAGACCCCTGTCCAGGTGGCTGTGGCTGACATACATTCGGATTGCGACGCTATTTGGTTTTGTATGTGCGAGATACGAAATTATGTTTATACAACTGTGTGAACAGAGCATAACAACCCTCGCAATATGTGATCGACTCTCTCGCGGGCTTCTGTCAACGGTTTTGCGTTTACTGACCAGTTCGACGAGATGAAAACCTTTCGTCATTTCAGCGTGTGTCACGTGAAGCTGCTAGCTTTCCGATGTTTTAGACTGAACCTCGGTTTAGCTTCCGTATCATTGAACTGCATCTCTCCGATGGTTGAAGGAAGCCTATTCTATTCTCATATATCACAAAAGTGCAAGATCAGATTTCTCGTTCAGACCTGACTTCCACCGAGATCACAATGGCTCTTCAGTTCTCCTTATCTCAGGCTTCTCTAGCAGTAGCCATACTAGGTTCAACTTACGGAACCTACCTGGCTCTATCTCCTCCCAATCCCAGCGAACATCCAGCACCATCAACAGGCGACTCAGTTCGATGGCTATTCTTGACGAGAAAACACACCACAAAGGTCGTCCTGGCCCCTCTTGGGCTGCTATCGCTGCACACTGCTAGCCTAGCTTTGCACTACCCCAATATCCCTCCTTCTCTTGTTCATCATGGAATTGAAAATGGGCTCAATCCAGACCTGATTACATGGTCTGCTGCAACTACAATTCCTCTAGCTCTAATTCTATGTGCTGGCGTTCCTCTTCGTTTGGTGCCGTATGCATCACTGGGCAAAAACTTCACATTTGCTCTAAAAGAGCCAGATCGATTGAAAACCACCGGTATTTATCAATACCTCCAACACCCAAGTTATAGTGGACTTGCTATTCTCATGATATCCAACGTGGCGCTGCTTGGTCGGCTGGATGGTGCTCTGAGCTGCTGGATTCCTCCGAACATCTATGAGACCTTCTGTTCCTGGGCCATAAGATTGCTTCCTTTGACTATATCAGGTATCATGTTTGGAATCTGGACCAGAGTTTCTGAAGAGGAGAAGATGCTCAAGAGGGCCTTTGGAAAGGAATGGGAGAGTTGGCATGCAGGAACAGCTCGCTTTATTCCTTTTATTCTCTAGTTGATGTATGTCCCTCATAAATCAAAGTGCAGACAAAAATGACCTTGGTTTCATACTATACTTGATTGCAAAATGAGCAAGTCTTCATTTGATGCTATGATAAGGAAATCGAGAAGATCGCTGTCGAAGCACCATAGTGATACGCAAGGTGAATAGCAGTTATATATATAGTAATGCAGTATATTCTTAAAACCACATGATATATGTTCAACTTAAAGCCGGAAACCAAATAATAGAATAAATCAATACCAAACTCTTTCCAATGTAACAATTGCTTCAAATTACAAGTCTAGACTCTGTAACTCTTCTGCCCAGAGACCAACGATGCCAGCCAGTTCCTTCATGCTACAATCCATAAGATTCATCAGTTCGTTGCTTTTCCTTCAAGGCACTTATCTCAAAATGTATATTGGAAAGTCCCAGCCGATCCCTGGCCTTTCAGACAGCTTCGTGGAAAGATCTATGTGGCTGTCGAGTCGCCTCGGCATGACCCCCTCCCATCCCATTCCATCTTGGTGACGGTTGGGTGCTAGTTGCCAAAAACACAACATTCCCGCTGCTTCTCTTCGCACTTATGATGGCCATCTCTGGTGCTCTCGTACCCTAGAAACTTCGGCATGTGTCGTAGCGGGGGACGCTGAAGAATAGTCCCGTCGTTATGGGAAGCCTGAGTTGATCGTAGAAGCTGAATTTCTTGACTCTCTCGGGTTTCTTGAGCGTCGAATCTTTCTACCTCCTTACAGAATCTCGAAATCTCGTATGTCATCTGGAAATGACAGTGGTTCTTGGCAACCATGTGATGTTGAATCCCTTCCAACGTGCGACGTTGCTTGCCGCAAGATATACACTCGTAGCAGCCGAATATGATGTTATGGAAGCACCTCACAGCAGTGACAGGCTTGATATAATAATCTTTCAGGGTTGGGATGGTGAAGCTGTGGCATGTCTTCATGTGAGCCATGTTCTCGTCGAAGGTCGAGCTCGTATGGCGGCAAAAGAGACAGAGTTCTTCATGGAATTCTGGAGTCTCTACCTCACAAAGCTCTGGCCCATCTCCTGAACTTTCATCCGAGGTTTCATTCCATGATTCCTTGACACGATCCCAGTTTTCCATGGCTCTCTCCATGATATAACGAGGAATACTTGGGCCGCTATATCGAGTTTGGATCTTGAAAACACTAAAAGTTGGTTGGCGTATGTTATGAAGCATGAAAGATATAGGTAACTTACTGTTCATCTGACTTTGAGTGCTCTCGGTGCTCCTCAAAAGTATTGAAGTGGATGCAGCAGGTGCTGCACCAAGGCTTGCCAAGTTGCATGTTGGCTGACGGGGGAATGTGAAGACTTGGAGATATAAGTTCGGGTTGTTCTTTGGAGATGTCTCTTTATTTTAGAAACAAAAGTATGGAGGGAAAAAAAAGAAAAAAGAATAGGGGCAGTAGTTGTACAAATTGTCTATAGTACACTTGACTTGGGTTTGGAGTTTCCTGAGAGATTATAAAAGAAGAAGGAATTTCTCGGCTCAGAAGTTCAAAGGATGCCTCTTATAGTCCCTCTTGAAACCATTTACTTTGGCATGAACACCTAAAATTTTCAGAAAGTCGATCAAAATCATCTTGTGATCCGGCAAAGGCAATAAGTCATGAACATCTTGATGGCTCGGAACAGCATAAGTATCAGGAGCCAATGAGAAGAGCAAAACGGCAAAATTAACTCTGGCTGAGAGGCGTGACAGAACTCAAGCTTGAGTCAAAAATAAAACGGTCACGATATTCTACCAAGCTGTTCAATCCCTGATAGGCTACTGTTGTGAAACGTAAACCTTATGATGTTTAATAGACGACATACTAAGGGCAAAGTGCGCAATGCTTCAATGGAATAAACTTAGTTGTGTCTAACTTCCATAACATATCACCGTTCCCTCAGTGCCTTGAGTATCGCAGTGGCCAACTCTGCGTTTTTCGTGAATAAATCCAACTCATGCTCCGGGTACCCAGATTGAATAGCGATCACGGCGTCCAACTTTGGAACTATGTAAATAGACTGGCCATACATACCAATCGCTGCAAATGCGCCATCGTCTCCCATTTTATACTCCTCGTCCCCCCTGCCTGTCGTCCACCAACCACTTTCGTAGCCAAAATTGGAGACAAAGTTATCCGGTCGAAGAGCCCTGGCCCCGACACTGTGCTTGGCATCAGAAATGTCTCGGAACCAATCGGGTGGCACATTCGGGCCTTTCCCTCCGTCTCTGAAACTTTCGAGAATAAAACACCCAAAGCGTGACATATCTGTCAAAGTTATCGAGAGACCTCCGTGGCCGTCCACGTGCCCTGCGCCTGTTGTTCGTATGTACCCATCGTATTGCATTCCAGCAGGATCCCATATCGTGCGCGAAATGTATTCATTCAGAGGCTCTCCGGTTGCGCGTGAGATCGCCGTCGACAGCACGTAATAGTTCGGGTTGTAGTAGTGAAACTCTTCCCAAGGCTCAGCCACCTTCCTCGAAGTCTTGAGCCAGTTGATCACAGCTTCGGGATCCGTTTGGGGATAAAGCTCAGTGGCATACATGGGATTGGGCACATCCGCGGGACGCTCTTCTTCGGATTGTTCAACTACCCCTGAAGACATGCTGGATAGAGCAAGAAGTGGCACGTCTGCCCAAGCAGTTCCTTTCAGCTCTTCGACATGCCGAGATACTGGATCGTTTACGGATAGTTTTCCTTCTTGCTGCGCAATGGCGAGAGCTGTTGCAACAAAAGATTTTGTGACTGATTGAACGTCGTTGCGAGATGCTTGAGAGTTTCCGTGCCTGTATTGTTCGAGTTTTATGGCTCCATTCTGAACAACAACGCAGCCAGTTAATCCATATCGGCGCATGAAATTGTTGAGATCAATTCCAGAGTTTTCCTTGATAGCTTCAGCTATGTTGAAAGAAGTATCTCGAGTAAAGCGTCTGAGATATGAACCATGTCTGACTTGAGTTGTTCGGTTCTGGAAGGTTTCTTCGCGGAGCCGATAGAGAAGCGGAGTGTAAGCTGGATCAGCCGGGTGAATAGATGATAAGCTGAAGCTTCCGATATGATCACTCAAATGTGGCAAGTCTCCCATCTTGATTGTATGTCTTCAAGCCTCGATAAGTCTAATAGAAAAAGTTGAGTATCGTTAATACTGATTTTCAAGTTTGGCTAGTTTTGAAACCGGGTCGCATCCGAAGCTACACAACGGAGATGGATACCGGGATTAATAAGAGGTTCATCAGACCTCCAATCATGATTTATCATTACCTTTTGTGGTGTCCACCCAAAGTACCTATTATCGGCAGACTCGGCCGAGCCAAACCGGTTATAACCCTCCGAACTCTGAAGCTGGCATCAAATATTAGGCCTATGTTATGATAGTACAAAGGCTTTGAAATTAGTTTATCAGCAGACTTCGGTATTCAATCGCTGAGTTCGACTACGTTGCGGTGCATCCAAGGGAACACACTTATAGAGGTGTCAAAGAAACAGCCTTCCAAAATCACGATGATCACGTCAACTGCATGTGCAATGCTGTGCTAGAAAGAGCCATTGAATATGTCAAAGGGTCACCAGAATATCTGTATTGTTACCTGAGCTAACCCCCACTCTTGATTGGAAACGCGGCATTGATGGGTATATAATCCTCATGTTGGGGTAAGGGAGCGGGCTCACTTCTGACTCCGACACTGTCAATTCATCCTCTGTAAACAACTCATCATGCTAGAAGTGCACTGCTCTGGCACGCCCTATGAGGTAAGGAGACTTCATTCTAGGAACGCCGTAATCCAAGATGAAAGACTGACTTGTTGTTCAAACACAGATCGGCCATCAACATGGCACAGCTGCGAAAGGCAGAGTTGTAGGGTCTATCGCCTTTTACAAAGACCTGTTCCAAGAATCATGCGCCATGAACTGGGAAGCAGTACGTCAAGAGGCTCAACAATAC
The DNA here is from genome assembly GCA_012932015.1 of Fusarium acutatum. NCBI lineage: Eukaryota > Fungi > Ascomycota > Sordariomycetes > Hypocreales > Nectriaceae > Fusarium > Fusarium acutatum. Next base: position 264,745 of record JAADJF010000125.1, on the reverse strand, counting down.
ATCCAACCTCTGCAGAAGCTATCTCCACGCTATGTCGAGGAGCTTCAAGGCTTAGCGGACGGCGCTGGCTTCGAGCTAGTAGATATCGTCGCTCTCAACGTTCGAACAGAGATCACATTCGGCTTATATACTCGAGTCCCGAGTGCACCTATCCAGACCGATGGCTGTACGAGCGCTGCATATCGTCAACCTAGCGGGGAGGTTCTCCTTGCGCAGAACTGGGATTGGCAGCCTGAACAGGCACCTAATCTCTTCATCTGTCATATCTCCCAGCCTGGAACAGATATACCCGATATCTCCATGGTGACTGAAGGGGGCGTAATTGGCAAGATTGGCATTAACTCATCAGGCGTTGGAACCTGTCTAAACGCTATCCGAGCTCGGGGCGTTGATAGCACCAAAATTCCCATCCATCTCGCCCTGCGAACAGCTTTGGAATCGGGTTCGGCGCGCGAAGCAGCCGAGAAGCTGTATGAAGTGGGCACCGCAGGAAGTGGTCATATTCTCGTGTCAGATCCATCTGAAGCTATAGGCTTGGAATGCACCAGCATAGGGATGAAAGAGATCAACTTTGAAGGTAACGGAACACTTATTCACACGAACCATCTACTGCTTGACCATCCCGGGGTAGATGAGCCCGGCTGGATACCCGATTCCACAGACCGCATCAAGCGCATCGCCCAGCTTCTTGACAATAGATTGGCGACTTCAACCATCGACCATTCTTCGTTCTTTGACTTCTTCAAGGATGAGCAAGGGTATCCAACAGCAATCAACCGCGATCAATTCTCACCCGGGAACGGTAAAGCAACACTCTTCACCATTAATATGGACCTGGCCAAGAGAAAAGCGGTTGTCACTACGGGGAGGCCAACGAATTGGACTGAGAGAATTGAACTATCACCAGGCTTAGCTTAGGCGGAAGAATAAGCCTTGTAATCGAAATGAATAAAGTCATTATTGTTTCCATATTCTTATTTCTGCAAAGCATTTAGCACCATATTATGAGACCAGATCCAATTCTCAACCGTGTAAAACTGTGGGATTCTAGAGTCAAGGTTGTGGCTAACTTTAGGTGAAACGGTGATGCATTCCTGCTATGAAACAGCGAGAGCTTATGGGCATAGACTTTATTGGAAGAAATTCATATCAAAGCACACAAGATTAGAAAGATAAAAAAAATATTGGCATCGGAAAACTTTCTCATCGAAATCTCGACCTCTTACTTCAGGTGTCTAGAAGATGCAGGGTAACCTGCTTTGGACTGTCTCAGACGGTGTCTCATTAATCCGTTCCGCGAGATCTGGCCTTATCATGTATCTGAACACCTAGAAATCATGATGAAAGTTGTCGTTGCCTTGCTCGACAACCTCAAGCTTCTCCCCTCAAATCCGTCGCCATGGTGAGATAGATCACGCAAACATTCAAGTATACATCCCTGACTTCTAAACTTAGAACATCGCCTACAATTCCGCCTTGCGGCAAAGCAAGTCTCTCCGCGCAGAGCTCTCCAACCTCAACAGCAAACCTCAAGCATCTCCCTCCGAAATTGGCAACGTGTCCGCCTCAATCGCTTCCTTCACCAAGACCCTCGATGAATACCAATCCCTCGCCCGTCAGGAGATCGTTCCCAAGAAGCAAGAAGAGGGCTTCGAGCGAGTAAAGAGGTTCCGCGAAGATCTCTCCGACTTTCGAACGCAAGTGGATTCGCTGAAGAAAGTTCGCGATGATGCTCAACACCAGGCAAATCGCACAGAACTTCTTGGCCGAAGACCGTATAATGCTACACCCGAGAACCCTTATGCGAACGCTACAACAACAAACACGCACTCTGTGTTCCAGCCTCGACACCCACCTCAAGCCAGCGCCCTGACAACAGGTTCACCCGATGAGATGCGCGAGGCACATGCATTCAGGGAGCAGAACTTCTTCGCAAACACAAACCAAGCGCTAGATGACTACATTGCGCGCGGACAGGCCGTACTGGGCGATCTCGGTCAACAACGGGAGATGCTCAAGAGCACCCAGAAGCGACTCTACAACGTCGCCAACACCCTTGGCGTAAGCGGCGATACGATTCGTATGGTAGAACGACGGGCAAAGGAGGACAAATGGATCTTCTTTGCGGGCGTCTTGATATTTTTCCTGTTTTGTTGGCTGGTGCTCCATTTCTTGCGGTAGAAAGAACCCGAACTGGGCTTCAAGTATTTGGAAGAGAAATGTCACAGAAATGTACGCTTAGGGGTATCAGCGCGGCGCATGGAGTTTTTGAGTGTCTTGTGTTGTCTTTTTGCTTGTATCATACCACGCCAAGTCAACATGTTCTTTGCTGAAGCACTATGCTATTCGTCATCGCCGTCGCCTTCTTTGAGTGCTACTGTGAACAGTACATCCTTGTCCGTCATCACTGACACGACCTGGGATTCGGGCAGGATATGATTGCTAGTGCTCAACTTGCCACCGATCTCAGTATGCCAGTTCTCAACGTCCCATTCGAAGCCCTTTGTCGTGATGTTGGCAGCCTCTTTGAGAGGAATGATACCAACATGCTTGCCGAAGGCATCTTCTTCTCCCTCCTCTCGAACCTGGATCTGATGACTACCAGCCTTGAGAAGGAATGTCAAACTTGAGCCAGAAAGAAGAAACAGTCGACCGGTCGCATAATCGGGGTCGTTTTGGAAGAGGTACAGGTGGTGAAGCTGAGAAAGACCCTGGTCGACACGGCCCCCGATACCTCCAAGTGCGACGATGTCGATGCCTTCGGGGTGTTCTTTGCGAATCCAGTTGATAGCCTTTGCAAAGTCGGTCGACTCTTGGTCAGCGTCGTGGATGACTGTCGCAGGGGAGGGTTGCGACGAGTAGAAATCGCGGACTTGTGGGGTGAGGGAATCGAGGTCGCCAATGATGAGTTGAAGGTTAGACTATAGGATTAGCAACCACTTAATATTATCATCCACGAGCAGTATCGCAACGTACGTATTTTCCGTGGAAAGATGACAGCTTATGTAGACGATTCGCTCCACCATCTGCGGCTACTCTCACAGAAGCTGTGAAATAGACGTTAGGCACTGAGAGCGCAAGAGCAGCATGTCAAGCTACGTACAGTTCTTCCAGAGCTTGCGCAAATTGACGCCGTTCTTCAACGGCTGGTTAAGAATGAGCAGCGCAAAGTCCTGGCCTATGTTATAGTCCTGAAGCAGCTTCGCCGGTCGCCATTCGAAAGATTTGGACGCCATGATTGAGGATATCTTTAGTTAGTATGCGACTTGCAATGAGTAGAAAAAGATGAAGTAGATGCGATCTAAATCGTCGTGTCTCTTGCGTGATATTTGCAAGTTGTCAGATCAAGAATGATTTTGCTTTTTCCTCTCCCTGAGAAATGGCGAAACAATGTCTAGCTCGAGAAACTTCCCCTCGATTCCTGTGCGACAGCTTTCTCCCTTTCTTCCCTTTGACTTCTGCTGATCACTTGAACCAACGTGTTTGGCAAACAAACTTTGGTCCACTGTAACAGCCACAATCTAGGTCGAAAGTCAAAAAGAGATCTAGACGCAGTCTGCACGTTAAGCCCTATGAGGGTATAGAAGCAGCTCATATGATCAGGAGTGAATGCACACTGCCTGGATCCAATAGGTAGAAGCCGATGGTGGGGGAACGTCATGGCGCGATAAGGCTGTTATCAGATAAAGAGCACGGACGGTTAAATTACGGTTACACTTTTTTCACGCAACCGGCCGGCATCTCGGAGATCAGGGCCAAGTATTTCCAAGCATCATACTCCAAGATTTCGATGCTCCACCATTGCTGACCAATTCCTCTTGTATTCTTGATTTCTTGCCTTGACCTTAGTTCCTTTGTTGACTTCCGTAATTCAAAATGTATCGTACCACTATGCGATCGGCCTCAAGGCCTGTAATTGCCAGCCTGCGCTCGAACACGATCCGCGCAGCCCCTCGACGATTTAACTCGACAGCTACTCCCGCCGACAAGTCCCGATCATGGAAGAGCTCTGTGGCACGATTGGGTCTGGCTTTCGGTGCTGTCTATTACTATAACACAAGTCCCATCTTCGCTGATGAGGCTATCTGTGCGTTACAATTGAGGCTCAGAATTCGAGATTATGCGACTAATATAGAACAGCAAAAACTGTTCCCGCACCCGCTGCCTTCTCCGATGATGACCTACCCACCGTTGACTCCGTCCTCGAGGAGAAGCGCAAACAGATCAAGGCCAAGAGCGAGAAGCCCGCCGAGTCATCAAAGCCCTCCGAGCCTCAACAGTCCAATACTCAAACCGCTGCCGCCGATGGATCGCCTGCTGCTCTAGAAGAAGAGGCCGACCAACAAGGCGCTTTCAACCCCGAGACTGGAGAGATCAACTGGGACTGCCCTTGCTTGGGTGGTATGGCCCACGGCCCCTGCGGCGAGGAGTTCAAGACGGCGTTCAGCTGCTTTGTGTACTCGACCGAGGAGCCCAAGGGCATGGACTGTATTGAGAAGTTCCAGTATGTCATATCGAACAATGGTCTTGGTTCATAGCTTGCTAATTCAGGAACAGGGGAATGCAAGAGTGCTTTAAGAAATACCCAGAAATCTACGGTGCTGAGCTCGCCGATGACGAGGAGGGTGCTCCCACTCCCGATTTTGGCGATGAGCAGCCCGCCCCCGACGCTCGCAAGGCTCCTGCTACCGACAAGGCCCCCGCTACCGACTTCAAGTCCCTCCCCGAAGATTCCTCTGCCGCAGCTGAGCCCGATCAACAAGCCCCTCCCCGAGCGACTTCCAGCGAAGCCGAGAAGGAAACCCTCGTTAACGGATCCCGAAAGGTTCAGGATGTCGCTACTCCCATAGAGAAGCCACACAACCCAGAACTGTGGCAGGATATGCACAAGACCGAGATTCCCGTAAAGGAGGTTTTCGTCGAGCCTTCACAAGCGCATGATGCTACTGCTGCCAATGCTGAGATCAAAATTATTGAGCAGGAGAGGGAAGCTAAGAAGAAGGCTGAGAAGAAGCAGTAGAAGGTGTAAAATATTGGCGCTGAAGAACTACATTTTGTAAAATATTTAGGATCTTGATATGGGCGAAGTTGTCCATCTGTACCAATGCTGTATGATGAGAAGAGACAGAAGCCACGAAATTAATAGACACGATCACATCTCAATGTTTTGGTATTTTATATCTCCGAATGACCTTTGTGAAGTCTGATTTGAGAATAGGATTGTTGCATAAAGGTATCAATTCTTATGCCTCCAAAGGAAAGAGATGGGTAGTAACCTGGTATCAGCCAGAGTAGAGAATTATGAAACAAAGTGAAAATGCAGTAAAACAAAAAACTATATCATATCATCCATCAACAACGTTCATTCCTTTCAGCGTTCAACAATTACAAAGCAAGGATTTGCTTGTTTAGATGCTTTAGGCCTCAAGAAGACTGTCCGGGTCATCGGCATTTGCGTCGTCGTAGGGTATCATCGCCGCTCGATTCCTAGTTGCCGCCCTTCTTGCCCTTGTACAGATATCGTCCAACAGCACCCTCGGCAGCTGTCACACCAGCGAGTATACCAGCACCGAGAGTGACGGCCTTCCAGTCAAGCTTGCCCTTCTCGTAGAGACCCCAGCCCTTATAGCCAAGGTATGCGCCCAGACCGACAACGGTAGCAAAGTTGGCAATAACGAGGCCAGTAGCACTTCCATCCGACAGGCGAGAGAATTGTTGGATGAGCCAGTTGTCGGCGCTCTTGGCCTTGGTGGCAGCCTCATCACGCTTTCGCTTCTCCTCGCGGGCCTCCTCTTCTCGCTCTACGCGAGCAGCCTGGGTCTCTGTCTTGATCTCCTGCTCAAGGAAGTCGTTGGGGACAGTGTGCACGCTAGGCATATCAACATCGACCAAAGAGGCGGTGGAGGCGGACTCGTCAGTGATGACCTGAGGAGGTTGAGGGGCAGCAGCCTGGAGGGGTCAGTAAGAGTGACCGCAGAGACATGATGTTGTATGGAGAGTGGCTCACCTCCTCAGGGCTCTGCTTGGGGCCACTGGCAGCAACGTCGGCGTAAGACACTGTGATAGAGTCAGTGATCTGATGTTGGGCACAAATACGCTACAGTGACGTGTATACTTACTGATGGTAAGGCGGGGTAGAGAGGGGAATAACAGAGTAGACTCGAGTTGCTGGGGATGTGTTATCCTGTTGTATTTGTCGCAAGGGGCAAATTTGATCGAGAGAAACCAAGAGTATCGTGACCGAGGAAAAGATGGAGGAGAGAAGATGGCTCTTCATGTGACGCAGATCATGAAGCCCGCACCTTTTGAACCTGAGCTTCCGCAATTCGCCGATGACGTATGCGGCTCGAGACCCACTTAGACTCTCTCCTTCAACAAGGAAGCAGGATTTCCCTTGGCTCGGAAGAAATTGGAGTCAGGAACAGGAACGGGGGGGGGGGGGCGAATCAGANNGGGGGGGGGGGGGGGGGGGCGAATCAGAAGAGCCAATTCTTTGCTGATGCTGATCAAGTTTCAGTGACAGTCGATTAATTGATGACTTGCTTATTCCCTAGAATCCCTACCACCCCTTCCAAGGAATCCATGTGTCCCTCACAATGCCCTGCTCATCAACAACATAATACACGTAAAACGCAGCAGCAGCTATACAAGCGTGATTGCACCACAGCTGAACCTTTTGTCCGACCTTGAAGTCCTCATCAACTTTTCGTCCCTCGCTCGTCCCCAGGATCCCATGCTCCTGCGACAATCGGACCACACCCCACGCCGGACTGCCCACCACTCGGCCGAATCCGCTAAAGGCGCTGGCCTCACGCGACAGCGCGATTACACCTGCGTTGACGAGCGCTTCGTTCCTCTCCGGGTACACACTACATACTTCAGCGGCTACAGACACGGATTGTTGTGCCTCTGTCACAAGACCAGTTGACACTTGCTGGAGATCATTGCAGGGGAAGTTGCCTGCGTGGAGCTCCAGCTTGATGTTCTCTGGCATTGATGCCTTGAGGCTTTCGACGACATGCGCTGTTGGTGTACTGCCGACGGAGATGACAAGCTGGTGATCGGAGGGCAGAAGCTTAGCTGCGGCTAAGACGCTTGACACCTCTATGCTGAGCGTCTTCTCGGCCTCGTCTCGCGATCGACCTCCATACGAATGACCTGCGTGACAGTAGAATCCGTAGATACTAATGCCAGACGACTTCTGCGCGCGCTCTACCAAGCGGTTCAGTGCAGCACTGTTGGCTTCCACGCCTGCTCGGCGCGATCCAACATCGAGCTTGATAAAGACATCCCAGGGCTGCTTGCTAGAAGCTGACTCTTCGAGAAACTCGACCTGTTGCTCATTGTCGACCATGAGCATGATGCGTAGCGATTTCCGCAACTCAATCAACCTGGGCAGGATCCCAGGATAGACAGGTAGACCATACAGACACTGCAGAAGATTCAGTACTTCTCATCTTCATAGATCTTCGGTGAAATTCACCTCTTCCAAGATGCCCTCCTTCACTAGGGGTAAAGCACCTTGGATCTCAGGGATGGTGGAGGCAATGATTCCTCTGTATTTACCATCCGCCATCATTAACCGTGTCACCTCAAGAGACTGTAGAACACCGACTTAGTTCATAATCGATCTCAAATTGTATAGGCTCAACATACCTTCAATGTCTTGACATGAGGTCTGAAGCCAATGCCGAGCTTCTCAACATCGCGATGTAACGTCTCGACATTCGTCTTGAGAACAGGCAGATTGACAACCAGCGATGGTGTAGGAAGTTCTGAGACGTGCTTTCCAATGTAAGCTTTATGATTTTCCAGTGAATAGTCCATCTCGAAGAGCTGTCTGGGTTGCTTTGGCTGTATGGTCGAAGCGTTCAACGTGGGGCAAATTGAGTACTGCGGGGAGCGATATCGAGCTCACTGAGCAGCGTCTGCTCGACTTTATACTTCTTCTGCTTCAGCTGAATCACAGACCTGAGGTATTATTTTACTGATGAGCGGTATTTACAGTGATGTCGACCTTACAATTTGAGTATAGATAGGTAGTAAAGATGGTTTCCGCGGCGGGCTCAAGTTCTAGCGCCGATAGTTTCCCGCGGGCAATGACTAACAATAACTGACGATATGCCTCAGCATCATCATGAAGCTTCACCTACCAACTTCAAGACCTCAAAATTGTGCATCCTATGATCGACCCCATTTCCCTCGTATCAATTTATTTCACAGATCCACCAGGGTTCTGGAAATCATGCCGTATCTGATTCATGAACGTATCTTATAACACTATCTAGCCCATCAAAGTGGAGCCCTGCGATCGTCAAGAATGAGGCATCAGGGAGCAAGAAAGCGTTGAACAGTAGATCAAGGTGTCAAAGACGACACCATAGTCCAAAGGTCCTCTAAAACCATCCTAAGTTTTACTAAAATTTCCTACACTTGCCTACATCTTGTGCTATTCGGATAGTACCTAGTATTTAGAAGTTTGCCTCCCCTGGAGAGGTACAGACCACCAATATCTCGGCTTTCCTAGAGCGTGGAAGCTCAAAGAATCATGCGTCTTCAAATGGGTATGGGGGGTTAGGTGACATACTCGTGACGCTTCTTGATATACCGAAAGCCTGGAGAGTGTTGCAATGGTCATGCTCAAGACTTAGACCTAGGTTAAGTATAGTCTGCGTCACTCATGCCTAGCTCCAATGCAGTAACAGGTCGCGTTGGTTGAAAAACCATCAAGATGCATAGAAACTATTATCTACCTGAAGCAGGCTGAAGAATTGGCTTAGTATAAAGGTAAAATAGTGATTCGATCAGCTTGTTACACCGCCTGCGTCGACCCAGCACGGTCAAGACCATGCATGGCTTGAAGCTTGCCCAACACTCTGGAATTTCCAGGATTAACAACCTGTACTCATACTTCTGCTCAACAGTTCAAGCTTCTTAAAGAATTCCATCCCCGATACTTATCCAACAAGTTGAGTCATCCCGTAGTCGGAGTCGGAGAAGAGTGCCGTCTTACAACCAGCCGCCAACTGACACAACTTATACCGGAAATAATATCGTCAATCTCCATTAGCTAGTCTCCAGATCGATTTCTTCAACCAATCGTAAGACAAGTTATGCTACAAAGTAGTGGTTGATTTGCTGCAGAGCACACCCTCAACGCCTGGTGCCGAGTCGGCACCGAAAGATGTGGATTCTAGCACTTGCGATCCAAACAGAATCGAATTCTAGCATTTTACCCTGCTTCTCAAATCGTTATTTATTTCATGTTGATCTCATTGATTCTTCATTCTTTTAATGACCAAAATGCCATTGTTTTGTCTCTTCAGTAAAACTTCAAGAGTTATTGGAAGATGAGTGCACCGAAGCAAGACGACGACCATATTGGCGATAGCGAGAGTACTCACACTCGCGTATCAAACCAAGATCCCGAAAAACAGTCTAATACGGACATCGAAATCCCAGATGCTCCTTACTCTAGCTTCTCACTATGGCAGAAGCGTCTCATTGTTCTGGCTGCTGCTTCAACAGCCCTCTTTTCACCAATGACAGCCCAGATATACTTCCCTGCCCTACCAGCTATAGCCAATGACTTGGGCGTGACCACATCCCAGATCAACCTTACTGTCACGACTTACATGATCTTCCAGGGTATAACACCCATGTTCATTGGCTCACTCGCTGACAGTGGTGGAAGAAGACCTGCGTACCTGGTATGCTTTACCATTTACATAGCAGCCAATATTGGTCTCGCCCTGGCTCCTAGCTACGGTGCTCTGCTGGGTCTTCGATGTCTTCAATCCGCTGGCTCTGCTAGCACTGTTGCGCTATGCTTCGCTGTTGTGGCTGATGTTGTCACCTCAGCCGAAAGAGGTCAGTACATCGGTCTGACAGCTGTTCCATCTGTACTGGGTCCATCGCTAGGTCCAATTATAGGTGGCGTGCTCGCCGAGTTTCTAGGCTGGAGGTCGATCTTTTGGTTTCTTGCCATCTTCGCCGGTGTAGCCATCGTTCTTCTCGCTTTGTTCTACCCAGAAACATGCCGTGAGATCGTCGGAGATGGCTCTATCAAAGCGCCTTTGATGTACCGTTCAGTATGGCAGATTCTTGTATCCCGACAGAAGCGATCTGAGTCGGAGAAGAACGGCTTGAGTCGACAAGGCTCACGAGCTTCGACCGTCAAGAAGTTCAAGTTCAAGTTCCCCAATGTCCTCGACTCGATTTTGATGTTGTTTGAGAAGGAAACCGGTTTACTCCTCGGTTTCAGCAGTATCTGCTTCGCAGGCTTCTACTGCATAGCCACCGCCATGCCCACCCTGTTCAAGGAGATATATGGCTACAACGAACTTGAGATCGGACTGACATTCCTCCCCATGGCAGCTGGATCAGTCATTGCGGCGTTCATCGTGGGTACTTTTACAAATCGCAACTTCAAGCGCCATTGCGAGAAGCAGGGCATACCATACGAGCGAAGTAAGCAACAAGACTTGTCTGGCTTTCCAATTGAGCGTGCTCGTCTGGAAATCGGCTTCCCTCTCCTAATGCTCGCGGCTGCTACGCTCGTCTGTTGGGGATGGGCCGTTCACGCCCGGGCACATGTTGCTGTCCCGTGTGTGCTGAGTGGAATCTTGGGCGTAGGAGTCGTTGGTTTTAACAATACAGTCAATTCGCTGCTGATTGACATCCATCCCAGGAAAGCTGGCACGGCGAGCGCAGCCAATAACTTGACGCGCTGTTTGGTTGGCGCTGGAGCCAGTGCAGCAATTGTGCCCATGATTGATGCTATGGGTACTGGCTGGGCTTTCACCCTCGTTGGAGGACTCTATGTCCTTGGGTGCCCTATTTTGATCACTGTCATGGTTCGTGGAGTTAAATGGCGCGAGGAGTTGAGAGTGAAAGAAGAGAAGAAACAAAAGGCCAAGGAGGTCCAAGAGTGAGGTCGAATAGAGTTTACTAAGAAGCAACAAGCACGCAAATGCAGGGATCTGACATATTATAAGGTAGAGATTCTCGATCAGAATGGTTAGCAACACGAGACAATTTTTAATAGAATAGTTAATCTTCTGAATCTTAATTTTAAGGATCAAATGGTTTGTTGGTAATGAGAATGTCGAGGTTATTATTGCTGGGAATGTGGGGATCACTTCTTTGACGTTTGTCATTTCACACCTGGAAAATTTGACCTTTCAGCTGAATGGTGTCACACCAGATCTCGCCCTTTGTGATGACTCGGCCTTAACATAATGCCTTTCTCTTATTTTCTCACCGGGATCCAATCGCTGGGCAGTTTCTTAGCCCAGGTCTTCTCGCGAATATTTTTCTCGTTGTTCATCTTGGTGATCACTATCGCCATCTACAGGGTATCTTTCCATCCTCTGGCCCGAATTCCTGGACCAAGACTGGCGGCGATTTCAAGCTTCTGGCATGCATATAATGCTCGAATGGGGCGTATGGCATATCTTGGGAAGACACTCCATAGAAAATACGGACCTGTTGTGCGTGTCGGTCCTAATGAAGTATGGTTTAATAGCAAAGAGGCTTTTCATGTCATTTACAGTTCGTGTCTCACCTCACACACAATTGTCGACTGACAGTTCATCAGGTAGTGGGAGTGGCTATGAAAAGTCTGACTTTTACTGTAATACCGAATTATTCACATAAATAGCAAAGCGGGAACTGACATCCATATATAGTGGCAACTGCCTTGAGCAAACCTCGCATTGATTGGCATCTCAACCCCGAATTCCAGGACAATCTCGACCTTCTATCAGAGCGAGATGTGAGACGTTACCGTCTTCAGCGCCGACTCATCGGGCCTGTGTACCAGACTTCAAATCTGATTCAGCATGAAGCTGCAATTGATGAAGTTCTTGCACGCTCTATCGCCAAGCTAAAGACATTGAACGGTGCTCAGGTTGAACTCAACGAGTGGATGCACATCATCGCCGTCGAATGCCTTGGTGCTGTCGTGCTATCCTGGTCGCCAGGAATGCTGAAAAATGGCACTGATAATGGCTCTGGTGCGCACGCATACCATGGATGGAGACGAAAGAGTGTCTTTGGTTTGTTCCCAATGGCCGCCAAGTTGGAGTTCTTTCACAAGTCAATCGGGCGACTCTTCAGTACGGTTTGGGGCGTAAACTTCCAACCGCCAAAGGACTTCCGGCCATTCTTTCCGGTGAGATCATCTTGCCGATATCGTAAAATGTTGTGGTGCTGATTGGCATAGGATGTTGGCAAAAGAGTCTCCAGACGTGTGAACGCAGCCACGAAATCCAAGCTCAATAAGGATGATCGTAAAGATCTCTTAGCGGATCTGATCCAGCTGCATAGAAGCAAGCCTAACTTTACAGAACTTTACCTTCGCAAGATGGCTGTGACCAACTTCGGTGCTGGCCATGAGACCATGGCATCAACACTTACCTCAATCTTCGCACTACTAGGCTCACACGATGATGCTCAGGCACAAGTATCTCTTGAGGTCCTCGGGGCAATTAATCCTGTCGACTACTCCACTGCAACACGCTTACCAGAGACGCAATCACTCATTAAGGAAGCCAAGCGGCTTCATCCCGTCATCAGCATGTCATTGCCACGGAAGGTTCCTCCAGAAGGCCTTCATCTTCATGGCTACTATTTCCCGCCAGACACAACTGTGGGCTGTAACCCGGTAGCTCTACATCGGAATCCAGAGATCTTTGGTCCTGATTCGGATATGTTCAACCCAGCCCGTTGGCTGACTGCAGATCCCGATGCAGCACGCGCCATGGAACGTGTCAATCTCAGCTGGGGCGGCGGCTCCAGATCATGTCCAGGACGACATTTAGCAGAACTGGTAGTCTTCAAGGTCGTTCCCGCTTTGGTAAAGGAGTTCAAAATTGACGTTGACTTACCTCCCGAAGACAAGAATCGTTCATATTTCTTGTCAATGCTGATAGGGGTCAAAGCCCGCTTCATTGAACGAAACGCAGGGTTATCGTTAGACAAAGAATGAGTGATCGAGATTTACTGTTTGCTGTTCACCTATGATGTCTGTCTGGAAGAGTTGCTGGTGTGCCGCCTCCATCACACCTATCATCTGTCTCCATTGCGCCCTTCAGACGACATACTCCGCATTATTAATGCAGTTCCATAAGTACCCAAGAGAGGGCTTTTGGATCTCTCTTCAAAGCATACACATTCAAGAACCACAATGGTGAAGCCCATCGTCACAGAGAACGCCCTGATCAAGGGAAGCCGTGTCGCTTATGGCGTTTACGGCACTGGAAACCCAGCCGTCCTTATCCACGGAACGCCGTCCTCATCCCTCATTTGGCGCAACATTGTCCCAAAGCTTGTCTATAGTGGCTACAAGGTCCACGTCTTTGACCTTCTTGGCTTTGGCCTTTCAGAACGCCCATGGGACTCAGCCGTCGACACTTCAATGACAGGTCAAGTCGCAATTTTAAAGGGCCTTTTGGAGCTTTGGGGTTTGGACAACACTCATATCATTGCCCATGATATTGGGGGCGGTATCGCACAGCGCTTCTCTGTGTTCTCACCCGAGAGGGTTTTATCTCTGACTCTTATCGACGTCGTAAGCTTCGACAGCTACCCTTCGAAGCGGACCAAACAGCAAATGCAGAATGGCCTTGAAGCCCTGATGAAGACAGACAGCGACCAGCACCGAGCTCACTTCAGAGAATGGCTGTTATCCGCCGTCAAGAATCCAGACAAGCTTGAGAGGTCAAGCCTCAATACATATCTGGACTATATATCGGGACCCATTGGGCAACCTAGTCTGTTTGAGCATCAAGTTCGACACTATGATCCGAAGCACACGTTAGAAGTGGCGCCTCGTCTTGGTGAACTCGGGAAACTACCTGTACAGTTGATCTGGGGTGCCGATGATGCTTGGCAGGTGGTTAATTGGGCCCACAAGCTTCACGATGCTATTCCTGGTTCAGAACTGATAATTGTGGAGGACGCTGGCCATTTCTCTCCTGAGGATCAACCAGAGAAGATATCGGAGCTTCTTATCAGCTTTCTAGGGAAACACTGATTTCAATGCGTACTGATTAGACTAGACGGCTGAACTTGACATAATTGAAGGAGCCAGTTATTCTATCTATATGTCTTTCCTCCATGTTAACTCAAGCCCTTATTAAGGCGTCGTTTTGTGCTTCTTTAGCACGCTGATGCCATCTTGTACCCGGTGCAAGGAACTCAAATACGTGCGGCACTCCAGGCCAGAGATGAAACTCGACCTCGACATCGTCTTCCAACAGTCTTCTCACAAACTCTAGATCTTCATCCCTGAATAGGTCGAGCGTTCCGACGTCCACGTATGTAGATGGCAGCCCCTTGTAGTTCTGAGCCCTCGCTGGTGCTGCATATGGCGAAACATCTGCGTCTGGCTTCCCAGCCTTATCTTCACCAACATAAGCCTTCCATGCGAGTTGATTGTGTTGTGAGTTCCAAGTAGCAAGTTTAAGAAACTCAGTATCAGGATGATGGCAGGTCCTGTCGTCAAGCTCGGGATATATAGCCATTAGCTTTGCAACTGGTGGATCGAGCTCCCTGTCCCTAGCCATGAGTACAGTCCCGACAGCTATTCCTCCGCCGGCACTATTCCCTTTCACGCATATCCTGGATGGGTCGATATTTAGCTCTTTTGCGTGATCTATAAGGTACTTGAGACTCGCAAAGCTATCCTCCACAGCTGCAGGATAGGGATGCTCAGGTGCAAGGCGATAGTCAACCGCGAACACTGGCCTTTCAATTTCGAGCGCCATAGCGGCATTGGTTCCTCCACATATTTCCACAGTACCCGAGACAAAGCCACCGCCGTGAATCACAAGAATTGCAGGTTGCGGTTCTTTCGCGCTCAGGACCTTTGGTGTTGCATACCGGCGAAGGAGTATCTGTACGCCATCATAGCCCTCAACTGTATAATCTGTCTGTTCAACGATATCAGGAGAGGGTGGTTTGGGAAACACTTTTAAAAACAGAGCGTGGTTGTTATGACGCATTTCGAGGGCTGTCTTAGGGGGGGCTGGAGGGCGGCCGGATTTGATAAGGGCCAGCGCCTCAGCGAATTCAGTATCATATTGAACAGGCATGACGAAGTAGTAGGTATGTAACAATCTTGAACTGTTGAGTTTTCTCTTTAGCTTGAGAGAGCATTAACGGTTACTTCGGCCTTTATATACACATCTAGTCTACATAGTATACCGGGGCTGAAGGTTGAGCTGCTGTGAGGGGTACAAACAAGTTCAACTCTAACATTGCCTGTCTAAGGTCGGCAGTGGGGGAATAACATTACCCATCGGAACCATCGGAACCATTGACCCGAGCGATTTACTCGTAATGAGCAAAATGAATTCATGGTACACATTAAGTTGAGGTTGAATATGTCAGAGATGTTTGTATGATTGGCTGGTTCGTACGGTTTCTCGTTTAGACAAGCTTACTGTATCCAAAGATCTCAAGGATGCTTGTAGCGCTCGCTAAAGTATATAGGCAAATGGTTTGATAAGATTAGATCCAAGAGATAGAGAGTAGTGCCTTGATTCAGGTTTGCGTCTGAGACATTCCTTTAAGTGTCTTCCCTGTTACTGAGCTGTCCTCTGATGTTATGAGGGGTTCTTCAACTGCTATGCTCTGTCTTCGATTACATCAATTTCTCATTCGTCTCCTGGATCTTATTAAGCCTAAATTAAGTCTCCTGTTGAGAATGTGCTTAGGCCTATTATTGAGAAGGCAATGGAGACTTTTGGAAACAAATAGCGTGCCGTGAGGCATCACGTGACGCTATCGGTGGATGACAAGCTCCGAGACGCCGGTCCATACTGTACTAAGCGTGGCGTGGGCCAAACCCATCGATTACCTCGACGAAAAGTACAGATCGCGACTTGCAGGTTGCAACCAAGAAATTGGGAAATTTAGCCACTCGCGGGCAGACAACCGCAAACACTCGAAAAGAGTCAAACATTTCATGTAATGATATAGTTTGAAATCGAAAATACTCCCCAGATCGAGATACGCCTATCTCGACCCCTTTCGCCCATCATGGCACCCCTCGTTGACAACCCCCAGATCAAGCACGCCGAGCTGCTGCGCCCGTTGTCATTCCATTTCCACGCATACATCTGGCCCTTCACTATTATCTGGCCCATCTTCTTCGCATTCTACTTGAGCCCCGAGCTCTACGAAAAGTACATTGGCGCGGAGGAATGGACTGTCGTCTGGGTTGGAACCATCATCACTCTGCAGTCTCTCGTCTGGCTCAGCACACATTGGAGTGTTGATCTTGAGGGCAAGTTCAAGGCCTCTAAGGCTAAGGATATCGAGGATGCGGAGCTGATCAAGGTCATCCCTATTGCAAACGCCGGTTCCGCCGAGATTTGCAAGCTTGTTCGTGATAAGGTGGGGAGATTTTGATATTCAGAAACAGCTCAAATTACTAACACCGTTGTTGCAGGCTGGTGGCAAGCTTAACACCTCGTTCCTCTTCCAGAAGCGGCGATTCCTCTACGATCCCACTACCAAGTCTTTCACTACTCTCAAGTACGATATCGATGTCGAGCCCAAGCCTTCTATCGGCCACTTCCAGACTTCCAAGGGTATCCAAACCCAGACTGAGTTATCGCGAATTGAGCAACACTATGGCAAGAACGCTTTCGATATTCCCGTCCCCACCTTCACCGAGCTCTTCAAGGAGCACGCAGTCGCCCCATTCTTCGTCTTCCAGATCTTCTGTGTCGGACTTTGGATGCTTGATGAGTACTGGTATTATTCGCTATTTACTCTCTTTATGCTTGTCGTGTTCGAGAGTACTGTTGTCTGGCAGCGTCAGCGCACCCTAAACGAGTTCCGCGGCATGAGCATCAAGCCCTACGATATGTGGGTGTTCCGTCTGGGCAAGTGGACCGAGGTACAGAGCGACGAGCTTCTCCCTGGTGACCTTGCCTCTGTCAACCGAACCAAGGAGGACAGTGGTGTTGCTTGTGATATGCTCTTGGTCGAAGGTACCGCTATTGTTAACGAGGCTATGCTTTCCGGCGAGAGTACTCCTCTCCTCAAGGACTCTATCCAACTTCGACCCTCCGATGTTCCTCTGGACGCTGAAGGTCTTGACAAGAACGCTTTCTTGTGGGGCGGTACCAAGGTTCTCCAGATCACGCACGGAAACCCTGACCAGGAGAAGCCTAAGCTTTCCTCTGGTGTTCCACCTCCCCCGGATAACGGCGCTATGGCCATCGTCATGAAGACTGGTTTCGAGACTTCCCAGGGTAACCTGGTTCGAACTATGATCTACTCCACTGAACGAGTATCTGCCAACAACGCCGAGGCTCTCTTCTTCATTCTGTTTCTTCTGATCTTCGCCATCGCTGCCGCTTGGTATGTTTGGGATGAGGGTGTTCGCAAGGATCGCAAGCGCTCTAAGCTCATGCTCGACTGTGTCTTGATTGTTACCAGTGTCGTCCCCCCTGAGCTCCCCATGGAGCTTAGTCTTGCCGTCAACACCAGTTTGGCAGCTCTGGCTAAGCTGGCTATTTTCTGTACTGAACCCTTCCGAATTCCTTTCGCTGGCCGTGTTGATGTGGCCTGCTTTGACAAAACAGGTACCCTGACTGGCGAGGATCTTGTCGTCGAGGGTATCGCTGGTCTGGCTCTTGGACACGAAGATGAGATTAAGGACACCAAGGAGGAGGATGGTGCTCACTCTACCATGACTGCTGTCACAGAGGCTTCTCTTGAGACCAAGCTGGTTCTTGCAACCGCCCACGCCCTTGTCAAGCTTGATGAGGGAGACATCGTTGGTGACCCCATGGAGAAGGCCACTCTAACCTCTCTTGGCTGGACTCTTGGTCGTAACGATACCCTTATGAGCACCAACAAGGCTGGCAGCACACATGGTACCGTTCAGATCAAGCGTCGATTCCAATTCTCTTCTGCCCTCAAGCGCCAAAGTTCTGTTGCTATGGTCCACGGAAACGATATCAAGACTGGTCACAAGATCAAGGGTACTTTCGCTGGTGTTAAGGGTGCGCCCGAAACCATCCAGAAGATGCTCAAGGTTATCCCCGATGACTACGAAGAGACTTACAAGTACTTCACTCGCAAGGGTTCTCGTGTTCTGGCTCTCGCTTACAAGCAGCTTACCATCGATACTGAGCTTGGTTCTGGAAAGATCAATGATCTGAAACGAGAGAAGGTTGAGTCTGACTTGACATTCGCCGGTTTCCTCGTTTTGCACTGCCCTCTCAAGGATGATGCCAAGGAGGCTGTCCAGATGTTGAACGAGAGCAGCCATCGCGTGGTCATGATTACTGGAGACAACCCCCTTACCGCCGTCCATGTCGCTCGTGAGGTTGAAATCGTCGACCGTGACGTCCTCATTCTTGATGCCCCCGAAGATAACTCCAACGGTGACAAGCTCGTCTGGAAGAGTGTTGATGATAAGGTCAGCATCAAGGTCGACCCCACCAAGCCCATTGACCCTGAGATCATTCGCTCCAAGGATATTTGTGTTACCGGTTACGCTCTTGCCAAGTTCAAGGGACAAGTTGCCTGGAATGAGATTCTGCGTCATACCTGGGTCTACGCTCGTGTTTCCCCCAAGCAAAAGGAGGATATTCTCCTTGGTCTCAAGGATATGGGTTACTACACCCTGATGGCTGGTGACGGTACCAATGATGTTGGTGCTCTGAAGCAGGCTCACATTGGTATTGCTTTGTTGAACGGAACCCCCGAAGATCTCACCCGTATTGCCGAACATTCCCGCAACACCAAGATGAAGGAGATGTATCAGAAGCAATGTGATCTCATGAAGCGTTTCAACCAACCTAACCCCCCTGTCCCTGCTATGATTGCCCACCTTTACCCCCCTGGACCTCAGAACCCTCAATTCCAGAAGGCTATCGAGCGTGAAGCTCAGAAGAAGAACGTTACCCCCGAGGAATACGCCAAGTCGCAAGGCTTCGATTTCGAAACCATCACTTCTCCTGGCGCCCAGGCTCTTATGGATGCTGGTCCTCACGCTAACCGTCAAGGTGAGGCTGCTAAGAAGGCCGCTGGTTTCGCTGATAAGCTTGCGTCTGGTATGATGGAGGCTGAATTGGGCGATGACGAGCCCCCTACTCTCAAGCTCGGCGATGCCTCAGTTGCCGCTCCTTTCACATCCAAACTCCGAAACGTCGTTGCTGTCCCCAACATTATCCGCCAGGGTCGTTGTACTCTCGTCGCCACTATCCAGATGTACAAGATTCTCGCTCTCAACTGTCTTATTACCGCCTACTCCTTGTCCGTCTTGTATCTTGAGGGTATCAAGTTTGGTGACACACAGTATACCATCAGTGGTATGCTCATGTCGGTTTGCTTCCTCAGCATCTCTCGCGCTCGTGTCGTCGAGGGCCTTAGCAAGGAACGTCCTCAGCCTAACATCTTCAATGTTTACATCATCGGCTCTATTCTGGGACAGTTTGCTGTTCACATCGTCACTCTGATCTACATCGCCCGACTCTGCGATAGACTTGCTCCGTAAGTTACCACTCCATTCTTCGTGACCCTGATATGATAGTTAACGCTTTATAGTCGCTCTGAGGATGTTGATCTTGAGGCTGAATTTGCTCCATCTCTGCTCAACTCTGCCGTCTACCTTCTTCAGCTTATCCAGCAAATTTCCACCTTCGCCATCAACTATCAAGGCCGTCCCTTCCGTGAATCTCTCTCTGAGAACAAGGGTATGTTCTACGGTATCGTCGGTGTCTCCGGACTTGCTTTTGCCTGTGCACTCGAGCTCTTCCCCGACATCAACGAGGGCATGAAGCTTGTTCCTTTCTCGGACGAGTTCAAGACCAACATGACCGCCGTCATGGTCATCGACTACGCTGCCTGCTGGCTTATCGAGGTCAGCTTGAAGAAGTTCTTCAGCGATTACCGACCTCGCGATATTGCCGAGCGACGACCCGAGCAGCTGGAGAGGGAGGCTGTTCGCCGCGCCGCCGCCCAGAAGAAGAAGGACGAGGAAGAGGAGCAGAAGAGACTTGAGAAGGTTGCCGAGTTTGAGCGTAAGGTCGAGGAGCGACGGAGAAAGATTGAGGAGTGGCGAGCTGGAAGGACTTAATAGTCTTACTCAATCATAATGAGATGATGATTGAGATTTTGGTTTAGATCTCATGGGGAGGCTTTAGAGGAAGCATACTATCATAGACAGGAGGAAATTATTAGGGATGGGTAGGCTGGAGAATTTAGGAGCCTGCTATTTTGGAGGTGTATACTATTGATGGGTAGACTTGATTATGAACACAACCTATTTTTTAGTTGCTCTTGAGGCTAAAAGTGACCATTTGTTTGCCAAAGACCAGATTAATTGTAACGCCGTAGTTCATGTCACCAAGTCCATAACTGACTACGGAGTACTTCTGATTATAGTACCGATATTCGCTCGCTAGTCGAATTCAGTCACTAAGCAACAACATCTTGGGGTATTTTTTTCATTCATTGCTATAGTACAGACACAGACTGGATTTCCAAGTCTATAGAGGTGGTAGAACAGTAGGAAGAAAAGCATGGGTATATCAATCGCTCATACACCCCTGCTCTTATTCCCGATCCTCACACGAAAGACATCCGTACTGAGAGTTTGCCTCTATCCTTTTTCCCCTTTTCGCCACAACACCCAGTTCTTTTAAGCTAGGTTGTTCTTTAAAAGCTCGAAGTGAGCCCAGAGATCATTTATTTGGGAGGGTTGGAGGCAACGAAGGCAACGCCCTTCTCGATGTTCTTCTTGAGGTCGACGAGAGCGGCCTCAACAAGCTTCTCCTCGTTGGCATCGAGCTTGCCGAGAGGGTGAATCTTCTCAACACCCTCGGGGCCGAGCTCAACCTTGGAGCTGAAGAACTCAATACCCTGGTCCTTGTAGAGAGGAGACTCGACGAAAGAGGGCTCAATGACACCCTTCTCGCCCTGGACAGCGCGGAGGATGGAGTCAGCCATGCGGGCACCAGCCATGGCCATGGAAAGAGTGGCAGAGCCAGCACCGTCCTTGGCCTTGACAACCTCATCACCACCGAACTGGACACGCTTGACGAGCTCAGCGTTGGAAGAGAGGTCGGGGTGGTTGGACTGGGAGAAGAGAGGGACGATGGTGACACCGGAGTGGCCACCGACAACGGTGATGTTCTCGTCCTTGGGGTCGGTGCCCTTGATCTCGGAAACGAATCGGGAGGCACGGACAACATCGAGGGTGGTGACACCGAAGAGGGTCTTGGGGTTGTAGACACCCTCAGCCTTGAAAACCTCCTTGACGATGGGGACGGTAGAGTTGACGGGGTTGGAGATGATCAGGAGCTTGGCCTTGGGAGCAGCCTGAGCAGCGGCCTTGGCGAGGTCGCGGACGATGGAGGCGTTGGTGTTGAAGAGATCGTCACGGGTCATACCGGGCTTGCGGGGAACACCAGCGGGGATGAGGACAACCTCGGCACCGGAAAGGGCCTCCTTGAGGCCGGCAGCATTGGGCTCGTAGCCCTTGACGGTGGACTTGGTGTTGACGTGGGAGATGTCAGCCGCAACACCTGCATTTCACTTGTTAGCTGGTGGTCCAGATCTGGCGAGGTGGCAACAAAGGCGAATTGAGTTAGAGCGAACGTCGTCAACATGGCCGTTGCTCGATTCTCGTTTATGCCAATTCGCAATTGTTTTGACCTCGACCGAGAGAATCTGCTGATGTCGTTACGTACCGGGTCCGCCACGGATATCGTAGAGAGCGAGGTCAGTGACGCGGGGGTTCATCTTGAGGAGAAGAGAGAGAGGCTGGCCAATGCCACCGGCAGCACCGAGAACGGTGACCTTGGAGAGCTGTAGAAGACATGTCAGTACTTGTTGGGAGCATTGAGGCGGTTTTAGCTGCTCTGAAGCTCAAACCTGATCTCATGATGGCTCCTCAACAGCCGGGCCGGTGTCGGTCGGTGAAGAGGAAAAAAACCACAAAAGGCACAAATCGGTGCGCTCATGAGTGAGGGCATTAACTTACGTCACGGGCGGTGGCCGAGAAAGCACGGCGCTGGATACGAGAAGCGGCGAACATTTTTGCGATTGATTAACTCTTCAATTGGAGAAAAGGGTAAAAAAGGACGGGATGCGGGTGGAAAGAAGAAGAGGTTGGCGATGAGCACTTTAAATACGGGGAGGGAGACCCGGAAGGAGGAGGATGGGGAAGCTCCAGTGCGACACAATTCAAGGCATATTATGCCCATTCGGGCTTAGCGTATCGAGCTGAGGGGCCGGAGCGGAGGAGGCTCGGAATTTCGATTTTTGAGAAGATAAGTACGGCAGACAGCATAAGAACGTCTTACATGATGAAATACCTGTTATGATCATCTAGTAAGTTTCTTGAATTTTAAAATATGTGAAGGGTAATTTTATATATGCTCTGAGGAAGTTTAGAGGTCTCAAGTTTGTTCCGCTGAAAACCACTTTGTCTAGGCCATCTGATCACTAGATCTTAAAGTGGAATATGTCAGTAAATCAAGCAAACCGAGACTGCATTAGTTGAGCATCCTGGCTGTCTGGTTGGCTCGCTTCGACATCATTCACTTATCCATTCATCCGGCACTGTAAGAAGCTTCCTTCGACTTACACCGAATTGCTGGACTTATGGATCCATGCCCTGTGAACATCCAGCATAAAGCGGATCAATGGCTGTACGCTTGCAGAACCACATGATGGTTCATATATCACATTTCTACGGGTACCTCGGAAAGAAAGAAAAGCTGCCATATAACAATTGCACGTGTACGGGATATGACAAAAGAACCGAGCACGAATACCCTGCTGCGTTCATGGTGAAATTATTTCTTAGCTGATGCAGCCAGGCTAACAACTGCCAAAGCCAGTCAAGGTTGACTGAAAAGTTATTTCTCAAGGCAGAAGATGGATCAGAGGCAGATGTCAAAAGGACGAACGCTGTTGGTTTGTTATGCAATGGAATCCGTCAATATGGAGGGACTGAAGGGCAAAAGTCGGCGTGTGAGTCAGCAAACAGAACGCTCTTAAAGCTTTGGAGGGGCTAAGAAAGTTTGGTGGGGGAGCTTCAAGCTATCTTCTTCAACGACGTCAACATTTCATTTTAACAACTTTCATTCTTCACTCACTAGTGAAAATAAGCCATTCGCTTAGCCACATTGGAGACCCAGAAAGCTCTGAGGAACACCTTCTATCACGAGAATAACGAGCCATGTCGATCGCACAGCTGTCGCAGCTGTTACCGCTTCCCGACGAGGAGCTTAAGCAGGTACTAGATTACGCCTCGACTCTCTCCACAACAGAAGCTGCAGAGCATTTTGGAAATCTTCTAGGAGACTCTCCACAGGCCATCGAGTTTATATCGTCGTTTAACGCCCGACGGCAAACTTCGGCGCCTGGGAGCTCGTCGTACTCCAATGCCGCTGCACCGCCTGAACCCGAATCACAGAATATCGAGGCTGTACCCAAGTCGAAACGGCAACCAAAAAAGAAGAAGGCAAATATTCACACACCGCAGGCAAGACAAGTCAACGAATATGCCGCACCTGCGGGTACAACTTATAGCAAGAAGGATCTGAGCCTTGACTACATCCCTCAGCGTTCGAGCGCACCCAGCAGTAACAATGCTTCGCGATCGAACACGCCGAAACCAGACCCTAAACCTGTCGCAAAGCCTCCGCCTAAGCAGCATGCGTCAGCTGGTTATCTTATAGGGGAAGGGCCATCGAAACCTAAACCTAAATCTACGCCTGTATCACGAAGTTCTACACCAAAACCAGCTACAAGCACAAAGATATCTATAGCTGGAGGCATGCCGATGGCTGGAGCTTCGACTGCTATTTCTGATCTCGACGCTGCTATCAGGGCGCTGGAAATCTCGACAAACCCTACACTGGAGAATTCCAAGTCTAGGAAGTGCAACTGTGTCGCTACACGACACCCTCTTCAAGGCGCTGCACCAAATTGTCTCTCATGCGGCAAGGTGATATGCATGAAGGAAGGTCTCGGACCTTGCACATTCTGCGGCAGCCCTCTGTTGACACCAGATGACGTCCAAGCCATGGTCCGGGAGCTCAAGGATGAGCGAGGCCGCGAGCGAATGGCAGCCAACCGAGACGCCAATCGCCGTGCTGACGTTGCCAAGACCCCTGCGCCGTTTACTCAACCACGCGGCAATGACGGCGCTTCACTAAGCGACGCTGAAGCCAAGGCTCGTGCGCATCGCGACAAGCTTCTCAATTTTCAAGCACAAAATGCCAGGCGAACGACAGTCCGCGATGAGGCTGCTGACTTTGATGTTGGTGGAGCGCTTACAGGGACAGGCAGCATGTGGGCAACTCCTGAGGAGAGAGCAAGAGAATTAAAGCGTCAGCAGAAAGTGCTTCGAGAAATGGAGTGGAACGCGCGGCCAGACTACGAGAAGCGAAAGCAAGTTGTGAGCATTGACGTGGTTGGCGGCAAGGTTGTTCGCAAGATGGCAGCAGTCGAAAGGCCAGTGACTCCTGAGTCCGACGAGGAGCCTGTCGACAATGGCGCACTTGGAGAGACATCAGCGAACAAGAACAGTGGAAGAGGCGGCGGAGCCTTCAGCGGCAATCCTCTCCTTGGAGCGCTGATTAAGCCTGTGTTTGATGCAAAGGGCAAGGGTGCGGAGGTTGAGGGAAGAGAGTCGAGAAAGAAGAAGGGATGGCAGAGGGTCCAGCATGATCTGAATAACAACGAGGAAGTGATTTTGGATGGAGGCGTTCAAGGGCATGATAGAAGTGATGAGCCAGCTTGTGGATGATCGGGAGGCCATGATGAAACTCATCTATGGGGAAGATAGACATTTTCCATATCATGATAGACTACCAGTGCAAAGGCTGATCTACCAAATTACGGTAGGAATTAAAAATGAAATAAGAGTCTTGAAAACCTGGCATTTCAAAGAATTCTCCTATCAATGTCATATCCCAGCCTGTTTCTAGCTGCCGTTGTAAGTCGACGGACAATGTTTACTACACACAATCATGATGGTCTACTATTGACACGTGATCTCGCGTCATCAACGCCTCTCTGGCCCAAGCGTGTCATGGGGTCCCATTGAATGAGGGGGACAGGCGAAGTTGGGGTTACAGGGGTGTGAGGTCATTGCTGTCGTACTCGTTCGTCTGCATTCAAGCTGAGGTATGATGTCGAAAAATGATTTGCTACAGTGTCATGTGCTGTTCTACTCCAACAATCGTGTCGTGAGTGTTTTTACTGACGCCTACGCGCGTTGCGCAAGCTCATATTCCATCATTTCTCAAAAGCCCTCCCAAAACCTTGCAGCGCCACGCGGCTTTTTTGTATTTTCGAGGTGCATGAGTGGGAATGAGGTCTTTAATGGACACCTCAGATCATGGCCCTCTCGTTTTTGCTATCGCACCGTTGAAGTACTCATTAGACTGAACGCTCCCGTGCCTACAGTATCATCGTATTTCTTCCGTTGTCACATTATTCTAGCACGCGACCCGACTGGCTTGTTAACTGAGGAGATGGGAAAGTCAGTGCTGTAACTTCAGCGGATGAACGCCCTGCAAGTTGCCCGAGGACAACCCTGTAGCCACTAAAGCTTAGTGCATCTTTAGCAGATTTCGGGTCTGGGCTTGGCTTGTCGGGTCCCCATGCAGGCGCACATTTTAAGGTATTTTCTGTGTTCGAGTCAAGTCAAGTCGCGTATCAGACCGCGTTGAGACCATGCCAAACCACAAACCACCAGTGTAGGCAGGTGTAAAATGGCAACCTAATTCAGTTGACTCACTGCAGCTTATATCTATCTCTTTTTGGCTTTTTGCTGAGTTTTCACTTCATCACTTCCAGAATTCATCTAATTACTGCTTCATGTCGAATAATCGTAAATAAACAAGACAACATTGGATATCGTATCAAATCGTCAAACCCCAATTATTTCCCTAGCTCCCTTGGTGGCCCGGATTTCCCGCCGCGTGGTCAGTCTCAGCATCTGTCTAGACCCTAGACCCTTCTCTCTGGGGCCCTCTAACGTGTCCGTCGCCCTCCACTTCAGTTGTCGGTCTGCACTCTCCAGCACCTAACTAAAAGTGAGGGCTCACTTGTACAGCGGATCTCCGTGCTAGGCTTACACGTTCTGGAATCCCTCCAATTGTGGTCCCTCTTCAGCGACTTTATCTTCGCCCTAACAACGTTCACAACTCCAAACCTGGAGGCTTCCTATTCCTGTCATGAGTCCAAGTCAGCCTCTGGTTGAAATTGCGCTGGATAATAATCGCATTGCGCCTCCTCCCCCGTTCAAGACGGCAGATACCCGACTGGACGCTCTCACTGAGACAGCACCAGCGACGGTTACGGGAGCGCGACAAGGTGGGGATTTCGCGGTACCACCCCAGGCCGACGCGCTCTCGCGAGCCTCCCACTCAAACCCGATTGCATCGATAACGCCTACGCCTGCCAGCGATATTGCTGTTGATTCAACAGCGGGAACTACAACCGCCCATGCCGTCGTTGTCGCAGCTATCGCCAAAATGCAGCGCAAATCTTCTGTCGACCGCGACGATGGCTCTACACAGAGCCATCCTCACTCAAACACCGATTCGCAAGAGACCACCATGACCACTTCTACAGATCCCGCATTCACACCCCCAGCCAGCGATGCCAGCAACTGCGCACCTGGTCCATCAAGTCAGGACAGCCAGTTGTTACAACTGTCGGAGATTGCTGCTGCTCAGCACAGAATCGCAACAGATCCCACAAATTCACGGAAGCGAATGGCCGATGGAGAGGTTAAAAGCCGGACGGATAGCCAAAGTCCCGTGAAGGGCCATTCAAGAAACCCCAGCGCTGTGAGCAGGACATCAGCAGCAGGTGGCCATATTGGAGAGGTATGTCGAATGCGATCTCCCGAGAACCGCGTCTCCGTTCAAGGACGTGATCAATTGCTTGTGAATCTACGACTAACACGCTTGTTCCAGTTGTCCAACGAGTTAAAGACGCGTCTGTCGTATGCCATGATCAAGGTCAATAAGGGTTGGCAATCAAACTCACTTGAAGAGGTCGAGAATATGGCGTCCCAAGCCGCATCTCCAGTCTCAAGCACGTCGACAATACATAACCGACAGGGTTCCTCGGCAAGCCCTCGAATACCCATGAGCAAGCCACCGTCCTCGTCAGCTCCTCTACCACATCCATACGGCTCTGCTAGCCAACGTCGAAAATCAAATACACCTCCAAGTTCAGCGTGGAACAAGCCTGCACTTGCGCCCCCAGCACCCATCCGTCCTTCAGTTCCCGTGACCAACTCCCATGCGAACCCACGCCGCAACTCCCACCCCAATCGAACTCCGAATATGTTGACACATTCTCATTCCGCTTCACCTCACACGCCTGGTCAACCCCCAACTGTGCCACATGGACCCAAATCACGCGTCATGGGCGACCCAGTTCTCATGTCACCGCATCAAAATGTTAGGGAACAAGATGCTATCGAGACTTTGTTGTTCATGAGTAGTCCAGGCAACTCTGCCAATCTGAAGCACGCTTTCTCTCCTACAGGATCCCCAGGACCCAACGTTGGTATGGCTCAACCTCCTCCACGACACGCGTTGCCTTCAGGGCCGAGAAAACCGCTTCCCACATCACAACGGCAACCTCAGCAAACGCGAAAAGCTCCTTATGACAAATCACCCATGGCCCCGCCCCCTGGATCACCAATGGACCTGGATTCACCACAGCAACATTATGCTGCACAGAACAGGGCAGCACCCAGAAGGCGAACCATTGGTAGCCGAAGTCAATTAAGAGGGACGCTCTCGTTGCCAAGTGGTATCGGGCTAGGGAGCGGGAAAACAAGAAAGCCACTGAGAGATGAGGATATAGAAAGGATGCTGGACAAGGCGAGCGTGGAGGCAGCCGACAGCTCTGATGATGAGGAGATTTTGATTCCAAGACGCGCTGTCGCGGGAGTCATGCAGTCATAAGGGGATGATAATTATGTGTGGTCATAGTAGGCGTCGCCTGTCGGGTTGCCTTGCAACCTAGGGGTCTGTTTTTCAGGTATCTTCGTGCCGGGCTTGGACTTCGCGACTTGTCATATTATCCTCTTGTGAGAGCCAAGTTACGAGGGTGTTGAGAGCTGGTCACTGTTGGTGCAGAATGGCATGAGAGGAGTTACGGAGCGGGTGGGCACTTGTGGCCTTGGAATATTATATTGGTCTGTGTTTGTCTACAGACCAGCCTGTTCAACTACGGTATGGTGCATCTGACAATGGTTTGATATTCATTTGTGTATAATGGGATAGCAGAGCTTCTTGCATGAAGGCATGAGACGAATCATGTGTCCCGCGATATTGCGAATATCGCCATGAGAAAATTGGCGTTCAAGGCAATTGGTTTCCATATATATAGGGCCGTGGCATCTATCAATACCACACTGCATCGTGGCCCGACTCACTTCACTGAAGACTTTCCAGGTCATGGATACACGCACAACGTATACCGATATTTGGCCGCTTGAACTGGGCGATTCATGAACTGGCTGGTCAAAAGAGAACGTGGTTTATTTTGGTCTGAAATGTGCGCAGTCGCGCTTGTTGTCAAAAGCCATTTGGGTTTCACCTGGATAACCCAAGCCAGATTTTACACTCTGATATTGCATATAACGCCTGCCCAAGAACGCCTAACGAAGATTTCCACCCAGTCATATGTCACATCTCATACTTGGTTTTTGTACTCTGGAAACAGAACCATCACCAGACCCTGCCAGTCTGTGCTGGTCTGATATACTCGGTGATGCTCACAGCAACTGAGCTTGCTGGCCTGGAAGAGTCGTATGCACTGCCAGGCAAGCCCAGATAACTACTCTGCGTGCGCCCCGGTCGACCCATAAGGAAATCTGTGCCGCTAGTCCTTCGACTGGCAGCCGTTGCTCTGTGCTCGAGCTCAGCCCATGCAGCAGCAGACCTTCGTCGCCGGGCATCTGATCCAGTTGCAGCGTCGGCCAAGAAAAGAGTATAGTCGTTGGTGCTCTCACTGCTTGCTTCGCTCGAGAGAGCGATACTACGTCTGGCAGTCAGAGCATTGAGGGCTCGTTCCCGATGGTCCACGTCGAGCTCATCGTCTGTGCCGAAGCTTCTGGTATTCTTGTTGGTGCGAAAGTTGTATGAGCAGAGGGTTGTCTCATCTGCCTCCGCCATCATGGTGAGGCGGTTGGAAGCTGTCTTTGAGAAGTCGCTTGCGGCGTGTCGGGGAACATAAGCGCCCCCATAGGCGGGATATGTGGGCGATTGAGGTGAAGAGTCATCATCGTCGAATTGGTTGGCAGCTGAGGTAGACCAGAAGCGGGAAGCTCTTCTAGAAAAGCGAGATTGTGTGGGTGGCTGAACCTATGAAGATATGTGAGAACGGAGCGTTGAAAGGGGAACCGGGGGCTTATTACCTCTTGAGGAATTACTTGGACGGTGTCATCATCTTCACTGTCATCATACAAGCGAACAGAGTTGGCGCGTCGTCTGGAACTAAGAGAAAGCCGGCGAGAAATTATAGAAAAGAATGATCTCTTGGGCGATTGATTGTTAGGGAGAGACTTGGATCGTTGAGTTCGTCGAGACTTCATCATGGCGATGATGATTATGTTGAAGAAAAGGAGTGTGATGTGGTATAAAAGTTGAAAAAGAGAAAGAAAAATGAAAGAATGTTAAACGTGATGTGTGTCAAAATGAGACACTATCAACCGCGCTCCGTCTTCTCTTCTTCCTTCTCGAGAACGGGTTGGGCAACGCTCGAGTTTATATCCACCAGGCCCCTGTATTGTCCCATATTCTACGAAGTACGCAACCCTCCCCCCCATTTCAATAGTTGGTTTGAGAGGATATAAGCTTTAGGCTAGACTCTTTGGACGGGGGATGTGATACGGCTTCGACCGACGCCATGGCCTGTTCTAGGGCGGCATGTTTGTTCGTGCCTGGTTTAGAGTTAAGGGTCTTATTAGGCGCTTTGAAGTTGTATATATTGTTTCTAATTATGAGGTGGTGTCAAACAGATGATTCTGTGTTACGTGCAGCGGTTCTATTGGTGATATGATTCGATGCAGGGCTGCTGATTGTTTCGGATACAAAAATGTCAGGCGTCTTTGGTTTGTTGGTTCGCTTAGGCCCTGAAACTTCTGAGACAGGTGTGACGCCTCATCCCGACGATCTGGAAGCAAGGGTATTGATTGAAACAGCTTCTACCATCTCGTCGCTTGTGTGACGATAATGCAAATTGCTCAGCATGAACCGTTAAACGCTGTGTTCAATGCCTTTAATTCGGCGACAATACTCCTGAGTTCTTCTAGCTCTAAGCCTCCAAAGCAAAGAATATTCATCGGACATAGAAAATAGGCCCGTGGAGAACTATTCAGTGTGGATATCGAGGTTGACGCCGCATGGTCCAATGCGGAAGTGAACTATTGACGCTTTTGGTGTGGAGGCGACTTGGGGACTGAAAGGGGAATAATGCGGTTCAAGAGAATGTGTTTTAGGAGACTATCAAGCTTTTTGAAGGACTTGCCAATATCCATCTTTCCGAAATATCGGTAACCCGTTCTATTCTGGAATGCAAGTTGGCCGTTGTGATAATAATCCTCAAACAGCCATTATGCATCTTTACTCTCTTCTACCTGTCTCTTCTCCTTTAGTAACATCCCATAAACTGACTCAATATACTCTCACAGAGGCGTTTCACATAAGCCCATCCCTTATAAGCTTACCAGTAAGGCTGTATCCAGCGGCGTTAACGATAAGACGTGTTGTCACTGCAGATCATATGACCTGTGCCTGGCGTTTAGTTATCGGTTTGGTGTTTTACGCTAGGAGACCGGCTCACCCGTCCCTCATTCCATGCATCTTCGATGGTCTGCTATCGCCAAGTCGAGACTTTGTAACTTGCACCACTGGAGTTTATGGACTGTGGCTTGGGAAATGGATGCAGGAACGGGAACTTTAACTGTTCAAAATAGTAAGTAGGGGCTAAATGATGGAAGTTATTCTTCCGTTGCCTTTGGTGTGTCAACGTGAAGCAATGCCGGTGTTGGTACTGTCGTGGATTCGTGATGATCCACTGATTTTCATCACAACCGAGTAAAGTGGCTCTAGGATACAATACAGTTGTGTATTTTGACACATGCTAGACTACCTTTCCAGAGGCCTTCTCCTATGTAAGAGTTCAGTTTGACTCAATCTCCCGTTCGTCCGTCTGTAGGTTATTTGTTATATCTGAGACAAGCACTCTTACTTCCGTCTACATTCCTTCCAAAGCACACTATCTTTGACACCCTCACTGACGGTAAAAGCCTAGACGTTGGCGCGCCGGAGCTTGAATTACCTATTCCAGCGATGATTATGCCCGTGAGGAATGCGTAAGTCATTATCGCCACACGTTTCGCGGAAAGCCAGCAACCTCCGCGGTATCAACCCATCTCTTCTAGAATTATTCCATAGTCCTTCTAGAACTTTGGTAGAAGGATTGTTGTTCTATCAAGCTCGGTCACATTGAATACGATAGAGCCCATATACTGCCACTCCTTGCTCAGAAGATTACTGTCCGCATTGTGAACGTCATTCAAAACATTGCTACGGAGGACTCTTGTTCACAAGGTCAAGGGTAGTATAATAGCCATGGGTCTCTGCAATTTTGTATATTTCGTACTCAAGAAAATCCATCGCAAAACCCAGAAACCTACTGCACTTCTGGTTTTGACCTGTCCGTCCGCATGGCGTTGTGGCGTTGAAACTTGCACTAACCAGTGACTATACTCTTTTAAATCTCGGTCATAAATCGTAATCAGGCAAAAAAGAAAGAACAACTCCTGTATAGCTCAACTCCGATGTCTTGTTGACATCGGCCGGCCCCGGACGCCCACTGCACGTCCGGCCGAATCTCATGTGTGAAAGAAACGATGAACCAAAATACTAGCAAGCAAGTTCAAGATACTCCAGCTCAAACTTCAACAGAAACGGGAACAGACACAACCTCGCAGGTGCCATTACATGGCATCTGCAACTTGGCGAGAGCGCTGTAGCCACCGCGGATGCACTCTGCCTCAACGCCCTTGGCACGAAGGACGCTGTTGGCAACACGAGCGCTGTCACCATCGTAGCACAGTGTCAAGACTCTCTTTCCTCGAAGGATAGACATGAGAGCCTCGGCGCTAGCATTTCGGTTGCCGGCCTTGTCCTTGACGTTGAAGAGGCTCTCAAGCTCTAGCCAGAGCTCCTCGAGCATGGCACAGTCATCGGCAGGGTTGGCAAAAGGACTACCGTTGGAAGGTCCATTTCGAAGTGTGTCGAGGGGCATGTTGACTGAGTTGGGGAGATGGAAAGCATCATAGTCCGAGGAACATCGGAAATCGAGAATCTGAGTATTGGCCGAAGGAGTCAAAGCCTTGTCGATTTGGTCTGCGAGTGACAGAACGGTGTCATGCGTACCCAGAGGGTGAATGGTGAAGTAGTTAGATAAAGCAGTCAAAGAGTCGAGCTCCCAGGCATCGTCATATCGGTAAAGATCAACGTTCCTCAAACGCTGAGTCTGTTAGCCTGATCCCCCTAAGACTGAAATAATCTGACGTACCTCATTGCGAAGAGGGCTGAACTTCTCAGGGCCCAAGTTCTGGAAATACTCATTCAAGTATTGGAAGGGTAGATCGCAACACATAAAAACACAGTGAGTCTCGCCATCAGGGCCAGCGAGATTTGATAGTGTGCCCTCCTGCTTGTGCTTCTCGATACGTTGGAACAATCCCTTCAAAGTGAAGCCCGATGAGGGGCCACAGACAATACCCTGACGAGTAAGGTCCAATGAAAGGGAGTATGAGTCAGGCGCACCAACCTCCTCGAGAGCATCGTGAGATGTGAGGTAGGGGAACTCCACCTCACTCATTAACGAGTATTCTCGAGGACCAGGGACACGCTCTCCAGCGTTGGTGCATACGCTATAAACATGAGTTCTCATACTTGCGCGCTCAGGGTAGTGGACCTACGCAATTCTGTACACAGAAGGCTTGGCTTGCTTGAAATAGGTACCCAGTCCGGTCATAGTGCCTATACCGGTGTTAACTAAAGAACTGAATTGAAATAACGTGAGCCTTACCAGCTGTGCCCATTGACGCAGCAATCACATTGATCTCGGGGAGTTGACGATGAATTTGAGGGCCAGTCCATCGTACATGAGCTTTCCAATTCTGCAGGCTGTTAGTTCTACTTTCTCATGACCCGAATTCCAGCACAGAGCTCACATCGTCGTTGATATATTGGTTAGGACTGCACACAGACTCAGATTCTGCATCCTTTCGGGCTGCAGCTCGGATACCACCTCGCTCATCAACCGGTGTAGGCTGAGCAGGTCCACCAAACAGAGTACTTCTCATTTGTTAGTAATTTTCTCAAAGGTCAAATCTGCTGGGTTGCTTACACGTTGAGGCCAAAGAACTGCATCATGCGCAACTTTGTCTCGCTTGTCTTGTTGCTGAGGTAGGCGTGGACGTCGTCGATGCCGTGAAAGGCGCGAGCAACCATGGCCATTGAGATGACAGTTGATCCCGAGCTGCTCTCGACGATTGTCTTTGTCTTGCCGGGCTTCACACCCTTTTCTAACAAGTTCATAGCTGCGGCGATCAGCTGCATACACGGTGGTTTTTGGTAAGATTGAAGCACTAACCTGGCATCACCTTGACATTCGTTGCAGGGTGCATGGTCATCATCTTAGCATAGATTCGGACACCATCTTGACGGTATGGGTTGAGGCTATCAGGGATTTCAACAAGGGGCAAAGGTGGTGATTGTTCAGGGTCGAAATAGTTGCGAACCGACTCAGGGCCCTTAAAAACATTCAGATGTTCAGAAGCAGTCATGTTGAGAGGTCACGTATAGTCTGCAAGGATCAATAGTAAGAAACAAACACTGTAAATATGAAGAGGTCACTTAAAGTCTGTTGCTGTGAGATACAGAAACAGACGAGCAGATGGGTTGAGGGAGAAAGAAAAGAGAAAAGTTGGATCAAGAATCCGAGCATAGGCCCAGGCTTTTAAGCATACATAGCTCTCGAAACGAGCTGTTGAAATAAAACCCTGCCGGTCTTCCACCCACGCTTCTCTGGGTCTAACAGCGGAGATGTCACATCCACAACTGAATTCTGGGTGACGTGAATGCTCGAGCAACTCCGGGGAGACTGTGCACGATAGACCGACGTCCATCTTAATTGGCGAGAAGTCGTGGGTAACAGTTAATCCCACGCACACAGCGTGTAAGCTCAAATAAAACGGCTGGGTTAAGGTGCATAAGAATTGCGGTATGTAGTTTCTTTGACCAATTGCAAACCCCACGATGAAGCCACCAGGGACCCGAGACTAGGATGAAGAAATTGGTTGACCAATACAGTGAGAGAAGTCTCGACGAGAATCACTAGCGTCTTCGGGTCGTCGTCACTTTCTTCGGACCATCGGCTGTGGAGCTTGAAAGGCCAAAGAATCCTGCAACATGGTGGATATTGGTTGGTGGACTTGACTGCGCACAAATGGGTCTGAGGTGACTCGGGAACGATGAGTTGCACCCTTTGACAGCAAGAGAACAAATCACAGCTTCTTGAGCATCATCACTCGAAGCTAGCGGCGGATGGGGGCGAACAAGGCGGAGTTGATTGAACGTTCTGAGTCTTGGCTCGCCTCGCCCTGTCAAGACAGTTGAATTCTCTGGGCTGAGATCAAAGCGGATAGTTGAGCCGGCCCCTACAGGTGCAGTAGCCTCTATTCATCCATGGTCGATCGAGACTGGGAGACTTCGGAGTTTGCAAGACTATTAAGCCCGAGGTCATGCGGTATTTTACGGAACATTGAGTTGTAAGTGAAAATGAAAATGAAAATGCGAGTCTCAGCACAACCTCCTCGGCTACTGTGGATAATAAGACATCATAACAAAAAGAGCGTGGCGTTGTGTAGCGGGGAGTTCATCGGTCCATCTGGATTTTTTGAGGCTCGATGGTACTCCCCGCTGGTGCCGCCCCGCCTAAAAACACCAGCGACTCTCGTCAGGTGACCAGACACGTGCGATCCACTAAGCGAGTGGAGTCGAAAGAAACATGGTGGAGCCGATACCGGAAGCCGTTAGCATCAACTATGTCTGTGTTGAAAAGATCCATTTCATGGCATCATACTCCAGACTATTGACCCAACAACCTCTAAAATAAAGCTACAACTGGATAAAAAAGTTGCCTACACGACTCAGCTATAAACTTTCTTTCCTTCGCTTAGCAAATTTTCTGCTTTCAACTGCTCAATTTGCGATTCAATTGCCTTGTTTGGAGTTCAAAGCTCCATATTGTGATGTGCAAGCAACACGAGAAAACGCCTCCCTTCATTATAAACCCGCTTTAATGTGAAGAAATGAAGTTTCAGATCCGCCATTTTTAGCTGCTGGACCCCGTTAATATGACGGCATTACAGCGATCCCCCTATGGCAGTGGAGTTGTTCGTAGCATACATATTATAGACAATGCCGTGTCGTTTCACAGAACATGTTGTGTTTGTTTCGTCGATCGGAAGGAAGGATTCTCGCATACCGTTGTTACTGGGAACTTGGAAGAAGGGACATCAATCACTTCATTCGCTGACGGCACCTCCCGTCTTTGCACCTTCACGATAATCCTCTGATCAGTTTTCCAAACATTACAAGATTTAGTTCTTGCTTTAATACTTTTCTCACACACTGGTTGTGTTAAGTAGGACCATGGTTCCTATGATATTCTTTTCAGCCTTGGCCCTGGCTGGTTTCAGTACGGCCAAATTTGTCAAAGTCGAAGACACTTTCGTCCTTCCAGTCGGATGGGAAAAGATCGACCAGGCTGTCGATCCTAGCCATACGTTGCAGCTCTCTATCGCTTTGCGACAGCCCGATATCGACAACCTGAAGACGAGCCTACGAAGACGCGATTGTACATCCGGGAAATACACACAGAACCACCTCACTCAAAAAGAGGCACTCGCCCTCCGAGATCCGGATCAAAAAGATGTCGGCCAGGTACTGGGATGGCTGAAGAGTAAAGGAGTCGCAGCAAAGGCAACGCCGGACAAGGATTGGATTCATGTCAAGACAACTGTCAAAGCTGCTGAAGATCTACTCGATACCAAGATTGGCTTTTACAAGTTTGAGGACCAAAAGCCTGTTCTTCGGACAAATCAATATTCGGTACCTGAGTCTGTTGCTGATGCCGTCAACTTCATTCACCCGATTGCCAACTTCATGCGACCCAAAAAGGAACTCACCACTCCCGATCCAGCTCTGACATCAAGCATGCTTGAAAGCCTACAGCTCGAGAAGCGTGCCACGCCTTGCAGCCGGGCTGTTACCCCCGACTGTCTCCGTGTGCAATACAACATCAGCTACCCTGCTTATAATGGTAGCTCTCAAATTCGCTTCGGTATTGCTGGTTTTCTTGAGGAGAACGCCAACTACCAAGACAGCAACGACTTTCTCAGAATCTATGCAAAGCCCCTTTACGAAGCCCGTTACAACTTCTCGGTCCAGTTGATCAATGGTGCTAACAACTCGCAAGAACTTTTCTACTCAGGAAACGAGGCGGCTCTTGATGTTCAATATGGCATGGCCCTCGGATATCCGACCAACATCACTTACTATCTTGCCGATGGTCGTGGGCCTACCTTGGACGACGATGGTGAAGAAGTACCCGAGGAGTACAACGACAATGAACCCTATCTCGAATTCCTCGATTACCTTCTTGATCTCTCCGATGACGAGATCCCTCATGTCCTCTCCGTCTCTTATGGCGATAACGAAGTCTCAGTTCCCCGCAAGTACGCCGAGCGTGTTTGCTCCTTGTTCGGTCTTCTGACAGCACGTGGTACAACCATCGTGGCAGCTTCTGGTGATGGAGGTGCAAAGGGAGCAAGCAACTCAACCTGTCGAGCCAATGACGGTAGCGACAAGGACGTTACCATGTCTGTATTCCCCGCAACTTGTCCATGGGTCACAAGCGTTGGCGGCGTCACTTCTGGGGTAGAACCCTTTGAAGGTGCTGAGTTCAGTGGAGGCGGTTTCTCTCAGTACTTCCCTCGCGAGAAGTGGCAGGTTTCTTCCATCAAGAGCTATGTCAAGGCTCTCGATGGCCATCTCAACGGCCATTATAACGCCAGCAACCGAGGAGTACCTGACATCTCTATTTCGGCCACAAGTTTCATTACTCGCTTGAAAGGACAGGCAGTTGGTCTTAGAGGCACCAGCGCAAGTGCGCCTGTCGTCGCAGCTATGCTTGCGCTCGTCAACGACGCGCGTGTCCGGAAAGGCAAAGAAGTGCTGGGCTGGCTTAATGAAGTCCTATATTCGGAGGAAGTGCAAGCAGCCCTTCAGGATGTTACCAAAGGAGAGAGCCGATCGTGCGATTTCAGAAAGGGTGGCAGCCCAGGAGGCTGGCCGGCAGCAAAGGGCTGGGATGCGATCACAGGCCTGGGGGTTCCATCTGATTTCCAGAAGCTATTTGACGTGTTGGTCGATATCTGAAGGGAGATCAATCGTCCATTTTCGATTCTAAATAGTGTGTTTTTTTTAATAGAATTAATCGCTCAGTTTGGGTAAAAGCTGGGTGCTTGCATTGGGTGCTTTGATCGATCTTGTCGTGTGTTTTTAGAGGCTCACTGTCAATCAATTCGACCATCCAATGTTTGGGTCAGTGGAACCACTGCCGTGTGATGGGCAGTTCAGCGGTCTAGCGGCATTCCCGCGCCTGCCGTCAGCAGTTTCCTAGGGCCCTTGGATTGAAGACCCATCGAGAGGTCCCTCAGCCCAGCCTTCTGGAAGAGCGCGTCACAATTAACAGGGACTTGGACACAAAGTCCTGGGCTCGCGTTCTGACATTTTTCTGGATATTTGTTTCTTTGCTCTTGCACTCGCGGGTTGAATACGCAGCGCAAAAAGGCACGATTCGGCTTCAAGTTGGGTGGTAATAATCTTGTTGTTATCATTGCTTATACCGGCCATTGACGATCACTCGACTTCGGCGCGGTCCCCTCCCGGTCGCGACCCCAGCTCTGGGCCTCTTTAACTCCAAGTCACTTGCCCGCCACAACCTTACTAAGTGAACTTGAACCTCACACCACAAACAACCTCACAGACACTCACGTTCCAGACGAAACAACCGTACCCGTACCATAATGACGACAAGCTTCTCTCGAACTTCTCTGCTATAAGCTTCACCAGTGAATCTCGTCGTCGGCTTCACGCGATCGCGGCTTAGACCCGCCTGTAATTGTATCGCGACGCGGCCGACTTTCTCTGTTCACATTGCCCACGATGCCAACTATACACGTCTCCAGAGACTCTCAGGACGAACTACAAGATATCGCCAATGGCCTACTAAAAGCCCGCAAGGTCATCGTAGTAACCGGTGCTGGGATCAGTACGAATTCGGGCATTCCTGTGAGCTCTATCAGACACTCCAGCGCTTGCTAGATGCGCTTTGGAGTGACTTCTTGGTGCACTCAATTGTCGGTAATAGCTAATAGGACTAGGACTTTCGTTCTGAAAATGGTCTCTACTCCCTAATCAGCGCTCAATTCGACGCGGCAGCGCAACAGGCGCGTCTGAACGAAGGCTCGAGCGAGGATAAATCCACCGACTTGGACATTCGCCGGCCAGCCAAGAGGAGAAGAATAGTTGACGATGTGTCTGCCAAGGTTGAGGAGGGCCCGGTCGTTATGAAGGAAGAAATAGAAGTTCAACTGGAAGATCCCGAACCGGAACACGAAAAGATCGCAGACACAATTCAGGTCGAAGGCCACCCAGTCGATGAAGAGCCGCAGGTCCGCCCAGATGGGATGCCCGTGGTCAATCCCAGGACGACCCGTTCAACAATAGCTGTGGCCCAGCCTCCGAGTTCTCCTCTGTCTTCGCCTCCGCCCGAGGGTCTAAATATTCCACCACCGTCAGTCTTCCGAAGGACACGGCGCAGTCACTTGGCCGATTCGACAATTCCACCAAGCTCTTCGCCTCTATCATCACCTCCGCCCGTCTTGTTTGACCCATTCTCTTCCGGCACATCCTCAGAAGACGCCCCAAGTCGGCGCAGCAGCACATCGCCATCAGAAGTCGACGATACCCCGCCCTCAAATCCAATCAACTTATCGCAAGCAAGTTTTGGCTCTGGCAAGAATACTTTGCCTAATATGAAGGGAAAGGATATGTTCGACGCGTCAATATGGTCAGATCCTCTCCGAACATCTGTGTTCTATACATTCGCAACCACACTACGCCAGAAGGTTAGGGATGTCGAACCTACAAGTTCACATCGTTTCATCAGCCATCTGAGAGACCGTGGCAAGCTCGTGCGCTGCTACACTCAAAATATTGATCAGATCGAAGAAAAGGTTGGACTATCGACATGCCTCCTCGATGGCCCTGGAAGTCGTGGGCGCTTTTCAAGAAAGTCGACAGCCAACATAAATCAGCTCAACAGGATGGTTGACGAGGTAAATGCCATGACCGACACAAATTCTTCAGACAAGTCTCAGCAGTCGTCGGACAACGAAGCTAGTCAGCAGTCTCAATGCAGTCAGCCGAAATTTGAAAGCACGGTGCCTGCTTCTCAACCAGAATCTGACCAATGTGCGACAGATGAAGCCCTGACCGCAGTAAGAAATCTACGTCGCGACCTTCCAAAGTCAGGCGTGGAATGTGTTTTCCTCCACGGATCACTGGAACTTCTGCGATGTTTCTTGTGCGGTCGAGTGTGCTCATGGGATGACGATGAACGCCAGTTAGAGACAATGTCGGGCCAGCAGCCTGAATGCCCTCACTGTGTAGGCGCTACGGTCGCTCGAGAAGAACGCGGCAAACGAGCATTGGGTGTCGGAAAATTAAGGCCCGACATTGTGCTCTACGGCGAGGAGCATCCCAACGCACATCTGATCAGCCCCATTGTTACACACGACTTGGCTCTATGCCCCGATCTCCTATTAATCCTTGGTACTAGTTTGCGAGTCCATGGGCTGAAGGTTATGGTCAGAGAATTCGCCAAGGCAGTTCACGCAAAAGGTGGTAAAGTTGTCTTCGTGAACTACACCAAACCCCCAGAGAGTTCATGGGGTGACGTTATTGACTATTGGGTCGAGTGGGACTGCGACGCCTGGGTATCTGATTTACAAGGCAAAATCCCCAAGCTATGGCAAACGCCCGAGCCTCCCAAACTTAAGAAGAAGCGGGAGTCTAGTGGTATTGCTGAGGACGCCGAAAAGACGGAGACGAAACGCCCTGTTGCAGCTTACCCAGTCGCCCTCCGTGATACAAAGGCTACGGGGGCATATTGGAGCTCGAGAATAGTAAAAGAACTGCACAGAATAACTGGCCACGGTCCCCTAGAAACACCGGTCTTTACGCCACCAGCCATTGTCACAACAACAGAAACGCTCCCACCTGCCGACACGCCTGCCGACGCGCCTGTTGACACGCCTCTGAAGATACCCCAAGGCAAACCTGATAGAGTCAGAACTAGAGCCCAACGGTCGCGCAAATCTGCACCAGGCGTTCTAGAGCGAGCCAGCATGCCACCCTCGACACTGAATCCCAACCATGGGCGAACTCTGCGAAGTGCCGAGACAAGAGCGCACCTCTTGGGCGATGAGACGGCGCCTCCGAATGAAATCATTACCCCTGAAAGGGTGCTTCTCCACGGAAGCTCGATAGCCAGTCTAGTCAAGTCTAGAGCACGAGAGCGCAAGCGCAAGAAGATCGATGGCGAGGAAGTGTCTCTTCCCTCCAAGCGGACACTAGGATCACTCCGACTGGCTCCATTGAGGCCTCAGCCATCAGATCCCCGCGATATCATACCTTTCGACCGACTGCCAACAATGGAACTCCCTCCAAATACCCCGGAACCATTCACAGAAACTGGGCAATTGCAATCCATCTCACCGGTGATGCATCATACGGAACCGTTAATGCCTGTTTCGCATAACACGCGAAAGCAGGCACATATCCGACGTAGCCAAGCATCTTTCATGCGCGGCCAGGATCTTGCTGGAAGTCCGGCGCCTATGCTGCCACCAGAGATGTCGCATGGACTGTTGGTATCTTCGCATGACCGGTGCAACCTCGTAATGAAGCATGTTCGCTCACAGAGGGAGGCGGATGCAGCTTTGGCGCTATCTGCGCTGAGCCAGGGCGATGCACGCCCAGTCATCACCAAAGAGTTCTCCATACCGCCGTGTACGGGCGTCGCGATACGCAAGTCGGCAAGGCTGATTCACAGGTCTGGCACGCCTACAAGCACCTAGGGCAGAGGTTGTTGTTTTATGACGGGCGATTGCAAAGTTTACATACAAAGAGTCGCAGATCAGCGAGAACATCAGGGCCCAGATCCCTCGGAGCATTTATGACAAGGCGTTGGGGATGGCGGACAAGCCAAGTAGCATTACACTACAATTGATTGAATGAAAGTTGACTTTCTTTTTCCAAAACTCACTACCCACATGCTGATTAATTATTCGCCGCGATCGGCGCTTGCCAAGGTGACACTTGAAGAATTGGAGACCCTCCCCCAGCTCTGGGTATCTCGTTTCACTGGCGTTGAGCATTTTCAATGACTCCTGTTGCTCGCCGAAGAGCGCCTTACCACGCCCTGATGCGGGTACCCACGGGGTCGGCCCCGGTTCTGGCGACTAAGGGCGTTGTTGACGTTGAAGATGTGGGGTGTTCAGCTCGGACTAGACAGTATCATTTGACTCATGATAGCATGAGCTGAGAATCTATAAGTTGTCGTGTCAAGCCCATCATAGACAACGTTCAATGGGATGAACATACAACCATTAGACGTCTAGCTTCTAACTATATAAGACACACATCATCATGGGCTCTATTGGTCAAGGATCTTCGCAGCAGCTTCCTGTGCGGGGCAAGACTAACACCTCAGTCTTTGGAAGCGCTATCAAGAAGGAGTTTATGTTTGATCCAGAATGGAGAAATCTTAACCATGGTATGAAAGAATCGAAGTGGGAGTAAGACGTCAACTGACAGGAGTTATAGGTTCCTTCGGTACATATCCTCAGGCTGTCCGAACAAAATTCCGCGAGTATCAGGATGCGAGGTAAATACACTCGATCTTCTGATTGTGATCTTTGGTCTAATAAGTGTTAGTGAGGCTCGCCCTGACCCATTCATTCGCTATGAATACCCAAAAATCCTCGATGAGAACCGTGCTGCTGTCGCAAAGCTTCTCAATGCTCCAGTGGACAGTGTTGTGTTTGTCTCAAACGCCACTACCGGTGTTAACACAGTCTATCGAAACTTGAAGTGGAATGAAGACGGAAAGGACGTCATTATCAGCTTCTCGACCATCTACGAAGCTTGCGGCAAGGTCGCGGATTATTATGTTGACTACTACAACGAAAAAGTGGCTCATCGTGAGATCGAGCTCACATATCCTCTCGATGACGACGAGATCATCAAGAAGTTTGAAGATACTGTCAAGAAGATTGAGTCTGAGGGCAAGCGGGTCCGT
Source organism: Fusarium acutatum (assembly GCA_012932015.1). NCBI lineage: Eukaryota > Fungi > Ascomycota > Sordariomycetes > Hypocreales > Nectriaceae > Fusarium > Fusarium acutatum. The sequence continues at coordinate 222,211 of JAADJF010000125.1, read as the reverse complement.
ATCTGCACGTTTGATGTTGTCTCATCTCGACCAGGTGTTGTCTTCCCTTGGAAAGAAATGGTCAAGGCTTGCCGTCGTCTCAACGTGCTGAGCATGGTTGATGGCGCTCAGGGCATTGGAATGGTGAAGCTGGACATCTCCGCCGCTGACCCTGACTTCTTCGTGTCAAACTGCCACAAGTGGCTTCACGTACCACGCGGATGCGCCGTCTTCTACGTGCCTCAGCGCAACCAGGCACTCATCCAAACGACACTCGCTACCAGCCACGGATACGTGCCGAAGCTGGTGAAACGCATCACACCGCTCCCTCCCAACTCCAAATCTCCATTCGTCATCAATTTCGAGTTTGTCGGCACGCTTGATAACTCGCCCTATCTTTGCGTAAAAGACGCTATCAAATGGCGAGAGGAAGCTCTCGGCGGAGAAGATGCCATCTTGGAGTATATCTGGGACTTGAACAAGAAAGGCAGCGAGCTAGTAGCTAAGAAGCTAGGCACGACATATATGGAGAACAGCACCGGCACGTTGCGAAATTGCGGTATGGCTAATATTGCGTTGCCCGTTTGGACTGTGGAGGGTAAAGAGGGCGAGGTTGTCATCTCAGCGGAGGAGACACAGACGGCGTTCCAGTGGATTCTGAATACGCTTATTGGCGATTACAAGACGTTTGTGGCGCTGTTTCTACATGGGGGCAGGTTTTGGATCAGGACGAGTGCACAGGTTTATTTGGAGATTGGGGATTATGAGTGGTTGGGTGGTGTGTTGAAGGAGGTTTGTGAGAGGGTTGGTAAGAAGGAGTATCTCAAGTAGAGTCTCACTTGTGTGGGATCTCAGTATTTGGAGAAGGTTTAGTGGCAGATGAGACTAATTCGGCAGGAGTTGATATCATGAGGCATTCCAGACATAATCTAGGTGTATTCAGCACCAAAATTGCGAACGATCAGGAATCTTCCTCGTGAAACAGTTGCTCCTGTAAGCGTTGCAATGTCGATGAGTCCCCGGGGAGAAAAACCACAGACTTTGCAAACAGATGCTAGAAGAAACTCATTAAAGTGCCTCTCAATTTAGGATTCTTTACCTAATACTTTTATCACTTAGTACGGTCTTTAGTCCTATTGACTTGGCTAGAGCGTGTTGGTGGTCATCGGCACCTGTCCTGCGGCTAGATATGAAGAAGGATGAAGGATCGAGGCGAAGCTTTGCTGAACTAGGATAAGATAAGTCGATGGCAATACTCTCTGCCTTGATCTTGTACGCCGTGCATATATTCGCAAACCAGGATCAGGAATGCGGGATGGCAAGCAGGGGTCTGTGTGGGCTGAAGGGGGCAATCAATCGCCCTGTTTGTATGAATACGCTGTGCGCCTCGTGACGCTAGGCATTCAGCTTCCAACGGCCAATCGCCCCAGCAATTCTATAAATACGGATGTTCTAGAAGCTCACCTGCCAAGAAGTAACCATATTTACTACTCCACAGCAAGTCATCTTCACTACAAAGAAAATAATCTCAAACAAAATTATAAACCTCTTTATTAACAATACCAACAATGGGCAACTCTTCGTCTTCCTCATCAAATCCCTCTGAAGAAGCCAAGGACAAGAAGACGCTGTATGAGCGCTTCCAAGCCGGCAAAAAGAGTGTACCACTCAGCGATGAAGATATACTAAAGTATACGGGCAAGACTCGCGATGAGCTCAGCGCTTGGGCTGATACTCAGCCCGGCGTCGGAAAGAATCAACTCGCGGGTAGCGCAACAGCTGGACCGATTTCTGGACTTGGAGGAGTTGCCATGGCCGACGGCCTTGGGGGCTGGGGACCAAGTGCGCATCCGAATGATAAGAACAGAGGAATGAAGTTCCCCCCTACGAGGGAGAATGAAGCCAAGGATGCTACCGAGGTGACAGAGGTGGTAGAGGATAAGAAGTGACGGTATCACAAGTGGGCGAAATGATATCACGACAGCGCGATTAATGACATAGCAGACAATTGTTCAATTTAGTATTGCTTTACTTGGCGTCTCTTCCGAGTGACATCCGACTTTGGGTTTCATGTTTTCCAAACTAGAGTCGGTCAGACTAAATGAATGACAAGGTTCCATGCCTCGAATGAGAGACGAGGTCCAGGATCCTGAATTCACATGTTCCGTTTCCCAGCAATAACCTTCTTCGGTGGTCTCGCTTACAGATCGTTCTGCTTCTTGCGAGTGTCGAAGATCTTGAGAGCTTCCTCGGCAGCTTTCAGACCACTGAGAGCCATGGCACCGAAGGTAGGACCTAATATATGTTAGATTAAGTACATACCATAATTGACGTATAAAACTCACCCATGCGGTTGGCACCGTCAACCTCGGAAAGTTCCATTCCACCAACAATAAGACCAGGAACAATCTCGCGGGTTCCCTTGACAATGGCATCCTCGGCGAGGTTCATGTCAAGACCACGCATACCACCGAGCTTCTCAATACGCTGCATGCTGACGAGGCGCTTGACACAGAAAGCTCCCATGGGGCCATCGTGGCCGGTGGTGGAGATGATCAAAGGAGCGTTAATAGTGTTGGGGTCCATGCAAGACTGGTCATCGTGGTGCATGGAAACCAGAGTCCAGTTGGTGACGACACCGGCAATGCGGACTCCCTCCTCGGAAGGTCTGGTGATGAGATCCTCAACACAAGTGGCATTGAAGAGCTTGATGTTGGGCATCTGAAGAACCTTGGACATGATGGTCGAGGTGAAGAGGGCGGCGTGCTTGACAACAACGTAGTTACCCTCATCTTCGTAAGGAACACCAACCTCGCGAAGGAAAGCATCAGCAGGCTTGCGCATGATCATGGCGGAGAAGAGCTGTCCACCAAGCCAAGCACCACCACCGGGAGACACAGAAGCCTCGATGATGGCGATCTTGAGATCGGGACGCTTCTTGCCAAGGATGTAGGCAGCGCTCAGACCGCACGAACCAGCACCGATGATAACAATGTCAGACTCGGCATAGTTATCAAGGTCCTGGAAGTAGCGGCGGGTCATGGCGCGGGAGACCTGGCTCTCACGGATGGGAGCAAACTTGAAGTCATCCCACTGACCGAGCATCTCCTCAACGGTCTTGGCGTTGATGTTCTTGCTCATGACTGGGAGCTTGGTAGATGTAGCAAGCTCTGCAGAGCGAGAGGGAGGGGAGACGGCAGCGGGAGGGGCCATTTTGATCTTGGGCCTGTTGTTGTTAGATTCTGGTGGTCAATAGGGGAGATGACATGATCCTTTCGCTGGTATTATCCAGATCAAGTTTTGCCGTATAATCTCAGCCACATCCCCCTATCATCAACACGACCAGTCTGAACTGATTATGCTGATGAGAGAAGAATGGGCACCGGCTCATGCATGATACTTTACCTGAGAGGTCCCAATCAGGTCTGGACAAGACTACCGCTGAAAGGCTCCATGGCTGCTGAGATAGCTTAGGAGAGCCGTACAGGTTATGATATCTAGCATATCATATGTGTCAGAGCAGCCCTTTCATACGATTCAGATACAAACCTTGGATATTCTTCGAGTGTTTTATGTCGAGTTGATGAATTGATGAAGAGGAAAAGAAGAAGAGTTGACAATGGAACGACCCTAACCTTTTTATGCCCGCAGGTGAGGGGTAAAGGTAACTCATTGATATCATGACGGAGCAAAGCGGCCGATGCTGGACCAACAGAATGCAATGCCGAGTATTACCTACTGTAGACGCGTGTTTTTGATAGGTGAGTGTGTGGGGGTCTCTTGTTAAGTCAAAGATGACTGCCGGGGTTGCACATCATGAGCAATATCCCCTCCATCATATCATGTATCATGATGTCAACTCAATCACTTCAATTGGCCTTCATTTCATCCCCAATCGCCCATCTCGTACCTAGTGGCTAATAAAGTACCTCATAAATAGAACGATTGAGCAAAATGCAAAGACAAGTCTACCTGTTGAGCATGTGAATGTCCTTCAAGGTGGGGGATCCTCAGTTCCACTGAATGCGGCTTTTAACCGGCCATGACATGACAGAATGAACATATCAACAACCCACTCTCTAACTTTATTGCTGCATCGGAGGTGTAATGCCGAGTCGAATGAGTCTTAGATCAGCCAATCATCAAGTCTGTAATTATCTAGCTCATTAGCGATGCTCAGGGTTTCGGTGCTGACATGGCACTGAGCTGCATCACCAAGGAACCTGGCAAGACCTGGACTGCAGAGTTCATGATATGGAGTTGGGGTCGGCTGTATGAGTTGAAACATATGAGAATATACGTATTGAATAAGTGGAAAGATGTCACGATGTATTCTAAACGTTCACGAGCAGTCTTTGTTTCTCTCGAGTTGCATCATTCCGTCCATGAGCGATATGTACATCACCATGCACAAGTGAGATATCGGCTGTATTCATTTGCCTCGCAGCAGGTGGCATGTTCTGTCTCTAAGCGAGTTGGCTGCGTTCATAACTACTCTAGCCTCGCTGCTTGATTATCTGATAGCATTCATGAGACCATGCTGCATTGCGTCCAGATAAGAGTGCCATCGACATGGCTAATAGGAAACGTTGAAATTGTAGTTATAATTGCCAAATACACCTTTCGACATGTATTGTCCGCAGTATTCGGTAGACTTTGTTGTCATCTTCTTTTTTTTCCTCCCTCATTTCCATTTCGCAGTCGCACATTGCAAGTACCAGGACGCACAGCTTGGCATCGTTTCGAACCCCCGTGAGGCTCAACGTTTCGTACTCCAATTGTTGGGTGATGCTCAGATTGGAATTGCCATATATCGGTAGAGTTCTTCTGGGAATAGATACAACAAGACTCCGCTCGGGAACTTTGAGTAGTGGCAATATGGGTCGTCTTTCGATCTCGGGGCTGTCGCCCTCGAAGCAGGCCAGGATTCTGTATTACATGTAGTCGATGCCACCTTGAACGAGCAGTTCTCCGCGAAAGCCATTGAGCTTCCGTCGCAGTTCACTGCTTGAGTTTGAGTCTTTACGGGCTGGAAGATGCTGTGCGATATTGTATGCATCGTAGACTCCAGACAAGTCTTTCAACCAAACCGCAACAATGATGATTCCTCTGCTCCCTCTTTCAATAAGGTGTTTCCTCCAATTTAGAGCTCTCTCCCATGATCGGAAGAATGAGACGAACGGTGTTCTGACAGGCTTCCATAGTAGATGGTTCTCAGCGGTCTGCCAGAAGTCATCGTCAGATACGTAACCACGAGGTCGAATGCTGCTGAAATTGATGGGGTGTTGGCTAGCAAAGCCACAAGTTTTGTCGTGACATTCTACACGAAATCCTATCAGCGCATCTACGGCCTCTGGTAATTTGCACAGATAGTTCATGTTGAAGAAATGAAGCTATTGCTTTGGCGGTTGTGAGTGCTAAGCTTCTCCAAGTTCTCGTTTAAGAGGGAGAATAGGGAACTTTAATGTTAGGTTCGGAGAATTCACTCAGCGCAAGTTAACTCCTCAAGGCGTAATGATACAATCACGTGGTTTTGGTCACAAACAACAGGTCAATGAAAACAGATTTATCCAGATAAACGAGCCTTCCAAGGTTAATATATATATTTAGAGGAATTAGATGAGTGACTTCCCAAGCTTCTAGTGAATAATCAGTGACAAGGTAGAAACTCATGAATCTTGATACCAGATTTGCAAAAGGCACCAGAAAGCTGGAATATATGGATAACTTATTATTAAACTGTTCATCTCATTCGACAATCACATGCCAGATACGATAGAGTTCCAAGAAGCTACCTTGGCATCCTTGCACTGAAGGGTTCCATAAAGAAGAAGTGCGTTCAACAGTGTCAAAACTATATTATAGCCATAGCTAGACGGTCTTATGTTTCTGAAGCTGGTGGCATCTTCATTTCCTCCATGTTTGGAATGGTTCAGGATTTCGATCCCAACAGAGTTGCCTCCTCTAGGGGAGGAAAGAAAACTCAGGACCTTAACCCTAGATGATAAAAATATTTAGGTAATTTAGCCTACGTTTAGGGGACTCTTTGCTAAGTTTATTTTAGCACCCTCTTTTTAAGTCTCAAGTTTTCTTGCTCCCTGAGCTCCTTAAAAGCGATCAGGACCTGAATGACTTATCAGATGCTAGAATCCATACCGCACGCGGGGACAATGCGACAAGCAGTCGGGGATGTAGAAGATAACATAGACATTTATGGTTCTCGCAGAACTTCAACGATTGAAAAAGGATGGTGGCCCGGGGCACACGGAAATCGACGAGCAATTGCTACCAATTGTCGGAGTGATGTCAAGGATAAGTTGATTGACTATCTACGTGGGGTCTGTTGGTAGCAATTGGGTCGAGAATGAATGAAATGGTCTTCATTTCTCACAACATAAGGCTCGATGACATATCACATTGTGACTCAGTGGTCCATGAGTTGTCTTGACTCGACATCGATTACACTAGCTACAATTCATCTCGTGTTTACATGTAGCACAATCCTTCTCTCATCAATACAGCCGGCCATGGCTACCCAATCTGTTCTTCATTGTTCCATCTTCTCTGAATGTTCGCCGGCCGCGTCGGGTGATGTTGCATCAATCCATCCTCTAGTTCGCAATGGCACTCTTGCTTGCCATTATGAAAGACCATCTTCCGTACTCCTGGCTCTAAGATGACGTCCACAAATTGACATAACAAGAACCCAGAACTGCTGGTAAGCCAGAACTCCGGTACGGCGAAATAGGTCGGACGCCAACCTTTTAGTAATTTCACCTTTTCCGATACATTCTTCCAGTTCAACTTCTGCAGCTATCACCACAGACAAGAGCTTTCGCTTGTCATTGGTAAGTTTTGATATCCGTACCGGCTTAGTTTCGCTCTCCTCTCCTCCAAAAGTTGCAAGGATCCTATTTTCGGATGCTGAGATGCCACCTGTAATAAAGATCTCGTCAGTATGGAGATACAGCTGTCTTGTTTCCTCATCGGGTGTGGCTGGGCATTCGACATAGCCCAGAGACTTTGCAATATTTTCCACATCGTAAACTACTCGGCCTCTCAACCAGATGGCAATAATCAGGACGTTGAAGGCTCCATTTCTGCTCAAATAGTCTCGTCGTCGGACGGCACTCTCCCAGGATCGAAAAAGCGAGGTGAAGGGGCTCGGGACTTGTTTCCGGGACAGATGATTGGCAGCGGCTTCTATAACGCCCTGTTTGTTGTCGGGTATGTTGCATTCAGTGGTTAAGCTACTGCGGCCGTTCTTTTCCAGCTGTATCTGCTGTTTGCTGGCAAAATCAGGCTCGATATCGTGGCATTCCACACGAAAACCGATCAGCACACTAATGGGCTCTATTTGATACAGGGGAGGTCGCATCGTTAAAGTGTGAGGGCTTCCTTCTGTATGTTGTCTCATGTTTCTTCTCAGGCTCTCTGGGGAAACCGGGAATATTTATATGGCAACTCAAAAGCATTCACTTAATACAAAATAGGCACCAAGAAGTGTTAACCTTCCAAAGGCCAAACTTGACCCTGAAAGTGACTGATGATATAAACCTGTAGAAGGCGCGGGTATAATTTACCCAGCCTGTGTAGGTCATCTACTCACAGCTTGAAGTGATGTACACTTAAGTCGCCGCAAGTACATATTAGTAAGGTAAACACCAGTAGTCGCGGCCTCCCTTATAAGAGTTGAGTGTTAAAAAGAGGAAGGTGCGTGAATAGGTAGTCTTGCTTGACAAAGGCTGCAGGTCGTGAGTTAGGCAAACAATAGGATTTTGATCTTGAGCTCCAGTCCATCAAACAATCAGATAGTGACTTACAGATCCTTCCAGAGGCCCTGAATATCGATCCACAAGAGTTCTGGGCGGGTTAAGTTACCACTCAGCTTTGGTTCTCGTGTAATGTCCAGGCCAGGGGTCCTGTGGAGGAGAGTTCCAAGAGAGGACCAGACATTCACTCATAGCTACATTACATTACCAAGCTCTACCTCTTATAGGCAACAGACCTTATGACTAACTTGATACAATGCTACCTAGTCATTTGTCAATACCATCCGTATCGCCTAGTTAAGAATAGCAAAGTGACTTATCTTGGCTCCGACCCCGACTTCGAACCTGCGAAGCAGCACCTGGAAGGTTGTGGTACTGAGTCTTGTCATAGCTACTTAAGGACGGCCTAAGGCCACCTCTTGCTTTGGTTATAGCTTTCCCGTCTCTTTTTGCTTCGTGTTATACCTGTGTCATTGCTTGTTGATCCGAGCTCTAGTTCATGGCTTTATAGATGTAAGGGTTGCAACAGAGGTAAAGTGAAAACACTCAAGGATTGATATTCAGAGACCCGGGCAGTGCCTTTGAGTCATATTCTTGAGTCAACTCTTTCGTTCATGCCCATTAAAGTGTTGCACGAGGTCTGTTGTGAACCGTGGCTTGACAGTTTAGGGGATTCCTTTATCGTTAAAGAAAGCAAACTTGAAATAATGGGGCAAACGTCACACGGACGACATCGATTATATTACGTCTTAGATTAGGTTGAAAAACATCTTTTTCTTTATTTGTCCGTTCAGAATACTAACTACGCATAAGAAAGCCCATATCGACGATGTCCTTCTTCAAGACCTACCCTATTGCAAGTGCAAGTCAGACAAACGTAGCTCCATGTCGACAACTATACTCAAAATTCGCATACAATCTAGTCTCACCAGATACTAGGATATTTATGGAGGTCTATATCTTCTTTTTTGATGTTTTGGCGGAGCTGTCACCTGGTATCTGCCTAGTAATTGTAACTATTGTGTGACACCTTCGTCAAAGGCGCGCAGCAATGGCCTGAAGAACAATATACTTCAAGATAGTCCATCCTCAAATAAATAAATACACTAACTCCCGTTAACTAAAGGTGTATTTTGTAAGTCTGAACAACCCTTGGGGGTTATATCTATAGCATCTAGCATTCATGAGGATACCATCGGAGAAGGACACATTGGATGGATCGAGACTCGATGATCACAACATATTACTCTTTTCATGCCGCTGGATTGTTATTTATGCTTTTATGTATTCATTTGATGTGACTGCAAGCTCTCTTATGTGAAATCTCTGGTAGCTCCAACATCCTCTTCTCAGCAGCATCGTTATGATGAGGCCGAACATCACAACTTCATGGCCTCCTTTCCACTGTAAGCACTAGACATACACATTATTCAACGAGATTTGAACTACCCTACGGTTTTCTTACTCTGTGTAGAGAATTTCGATAACAGTCAGCGATGGTGATGTACTGGATCCACAGCCACAGTCCCTTCCTGTTCTCATTCTCACCAGCTTCACGCTCTCGCTCTCGTGTTCAAGCTTAAGGTTAGGCCTAAATCAGACTATTGGGCAACACATTCCTGAGCATATGCTCGTCGACAAAAACAGCCACACCGCCAAAGAGCCTCAACATGTCATCCAAGTGTGCATGCTGACTGGCGAATGACACTCTCTAAATCTGTAACAGATGCATGACACCTGCATAGCATGCTCTACGTTTCGTGCCTCATTTCTTCTGCGTAAGTGTCGAGTCGAGGCTCGCCAACTCTGTAGCGGTGAACAATTGAATGCCTCATGAGCAAATATTCGCAAAACAACGTTCACCACGTCTTCCGCAGCGCAGATGCAAGTATCTCTGGTTTGGGAAGTTGACTGCAGACGCAGTAGCATCGTTCTCAAGAGAGGGGAATAGTCATGTGCGCATCAAGCAGAGTCCTCAACAAGAGTAAAAAGACTGCCCATTTGGTAATTGCGCATTTGCCTTCGTTCCATGTGTGAGGCTATAGAACGAACAGGATGCCCTCCTTTCTGCTGTTGAGATGGCGGTGAGCGAAGTCGTTGCATTGTGAACGATCCAATCACAGACGATAGCACGCAATGTCTCACATTGAGGTTAGATTTGCGAGGTTTGATCTTGGAGCATCCTCTTCTCATTTGCATATGGCGAGTGATGCACATGATACATTGAAAGGAACCGGGTTTGAAGATTCGACGAGGGGTTGGTCTGAGAGACTTGGAGTAACCCCATTAAGAAGTGTAGACTGATTGGGAGACTCGGCAGGCAAAGAAATGCAAGTCTGACCATGCAGCCTCGTTCTGTAGATCAGGGCAGATCGAGCATTGCATCCGCCCCATTCGTGCAGTAACTTAGGGTAGCAACACATCCATCCAGTGATATGACGATTTCGGTCTTGTACCTTAGATCGAGACTGTTTGGAGTCCCATCACAGTACTAAACTCTGTTCAAAATTAGTTTCCCTAGTACGCAGACAGGCATACGATAATTAACTCATCGTAATGACCTGGAGGCTAGAGAAGCGAAATAACAGACCCGATCTCAGCGGATACCCCAGTTGACACTCCCGTGTCTCACCAGACCTCCAGATGCCGCCCACAAGGCAAGACAAGACAAGACAAGACAAGAGCAGAGGCAGGGCCGAGAGGGGGGGAGCACGGGTCACGGATAGATGTCGCCAAGCAAGATTGACGGTCCTGTCGGCCTCTCTTCCTCATCCCCGTCCGCATCCCCTATATCCATAACCAGCGGTGTCCCCTCCGTAGCCGTACAGCACAACACAGTACGGTAGGGGACAATATGCAGCAGCCTCAAAAGAGAAATACCGTCAATGCACTCTTCCCGCCCCGGACCAAGGAGCTTAGTCCCGCGTAGCGGCATCCAATATCTCCGCTAGACCACATGGCCGTCCCCATTCAGAAGCCTCACCTGAGCCCAGCCTTGTCCGTCAGAGCAGTAGCGTGCGGTGGGAGTTTTCTCTTCTCCACAGTCCGATGTGATATGGGTTTTTTTTTTATACTGTAAGCCACGCGATGGCATTAAAACAAAAGAGACAACAACGGGCTTAGACTAACTGCGAGAGATCGGCACGCCATGCGAAATTACCGGGATCTCCACACAGATGTAAGCCTATGATAGGCTTGGGTTTTAATATGCAGACCATACGTAGATGAACATGGTTCTTTTGCTGCAGCTTTTGCTTTTTCGAGAGCTAAAGGCTCATGATTGCTTTTTATTTTCTTACTGGGCGCGCTCAGGCCGCCCGCTCTAATGCGGTTGACTTTGCGGTCATCCAGGATGAAGAGTCTGTGTTCCATTTGCGTTTGACTCGCGTTGAATGTCGGTCTGAAGGATGCACTGTCAAAGCACGATTGAGTTCGTCCAGAAGGATGACATCTTGCCCTTGTAGAACCTCAACATTTCGTTAACCGGCCTGTTAGGCTGAAGATACAATGATATTGCTCAGACTTGCCAGGGCGAAAGAGTATGGATCAGCCATGGCCACCTACCTTGGACTATCTTCTTGTTGCTGCCCAATCATTGACTGGGAGTCTCCTTGTTAACAGTTGGCAACTACAGTGCAAGGAAGCCCCTTACGGTAAATACTTCATAATTGGTCTTGACCGTTCAGAATATCGTATTCGTCTCGCTGCCTTGTACCTGTGGCGAGTTATTCCAAGGCCAGGTCTACACCCACGACGTCTTTTGAAAACATCAAGATGATATCGATTGCGGAATTCACGGCAACTTGGTTTCAGATGAGCCAGGGTGGTCTTGAGAACCTGAGAACATTAAAACTTGATAGTTAGATCACCTGGCCTGGTTTGAGATATAGAGATATGAATATAAGCGCGCATACATTCATAAAGGGACAGTGTGTGTCAACGAGCCCTGTTAGAACTCGGTGAATTCATTCAACGTTTGGATTTCATTATGCCAAGGTTTTCCTAGCCGTCAAAGACGTTACATATTGCCTTCAGGCCGTTCATGTCTAAGTATCACTTCTCAAAAGCATGATATATTCATCTTCAAATACCACAAGGAAAAGGATAAATCAAGATAGATCACCGAACTGCTACAGTGTCTGCTACAACAAAACAGTTCGAGATTACCGAGAAACAAGAGGTGGCAATTCTACACAATCTCCTGTGCTTGTCTCATCTGAAGTTGGGATGCAACTCAAGATCGCACCTTGCACCAAGGATAGTAATTAAGATACGTCATTTCGGAGAATCTCCTGTTTGGAAACTACAGAAGCAATTCGCAACGCCCTGGGAAAGCGATTGGTTGCTTTTGTTATTCTTATGATGAAGGACACATACTTGCCACAAGCAAATCCGAAGTTGGCTTCGTTAATCCTTAATTGTGAGAGGTTATAGGTGTGCACTCTAGGTATGTAATATTCGATATATCAGAATGACAGCTAGATGGACTGGGGCGATAGGGCCGGCGATCGATAGCCACGCGACATTAGACGTTTTACGGTTCATCTGCCTGTGGTCCATTGGGTGATGGACGCGATTCACAGTGGCTTAAGAGCCGGGTCCCCATTAGCTCAACAGGGGTTGGCTCAACCACACAGTTCGTAACCTGGCGCGTTCAAGCCAGCTGAGGAACCTGGTCAGATCATTGTTGCCTACAGGTCCTTCAAATCACATCAGGTATCATTTCATTGAGACGGACGGCTGCATACCCGACAGCAAGGAGCTGAGGGCCTGGCTACCTGAACAGCTTTTCCCGAGGCTGTGGTCGCGTACGTTCATCCCTACTTACCTGCTGCAAGGAGGCATTGTATCGCTGAGCTATTGAGTTCATTCTCCCTCAATCTCCTGATATAGAAATTCGGTACAAGTATCCTTTTATCCTGGTTGCGTCTCGTCGGTAAGGGGGATGATTGAAGTTAAAATCTGTCAACTAACGATTAGAGCTCGATGACTAAAAACAAGCTTGAATCACCAACGCCGAACTGGAAACACTCCCCTCGGATGTATGCTGTAAACCTCAATCCCATCGTTTCGCGGGAGGCTTCACATGTCGTACAGTACGACATGGGAGACTACTGAGTGACTGGCCATAGGAGGGGGGCGTGTGATAGACGTTTTAGTAGCGAGACTTTGCACCAATGTGGGCTCTGGACAGAGCTAGGATCTGGATCTTGAACAGCATCGCCCCTCTACGGGAGGCTACATGTATATCCAATGTACCACCAATAGAGTTGTCGGGCATGGCCGGCCATTGAAGGGATCAAGATGGGTTATCCAATCGCTTCTCGGTGCGAAAGTCCAGTAGCTCAGTTTACTGCTTTTTCTTTTTCTTTCGCCGACTCTGTTGCGGGCTGGACCGTCAAGACCGTCACCGAAAATCGTGGGCAAGGTTATTGCTTTTGGCTGTGGTAACATCACATCGAACTTCCAGATTTGGGCCTCTGGCTTCACCAGCGGTCTAGTGTTTCTATTTACCATTGACCGCAGTGCGAAACCAATACTTTGACAGTATTATCTCTCACACACGCGTAAGTAACGAGCTTGGTGCTGGGGTTGGCTTCCTTGAATCAGTCCAGGGTAGCTTTGCAGAAGGAGGAGCTGCAAGAGGTTGTACAACCTTGATTGGGGTTGAAGCAGTGAGTACCAATTGCACCAATATGACTTTAGGTGAGAGATTTGAGCATGAGCGGATCGAAGACCCGAACGCCTCTAGCATTTACTCGTGGGCCATCAGTGAAACTACAATAGATTGATAGACGCAACGGCCAAAAATACCGACATCTAAGACACAATGATAAGTCAAACCCAACATCAAGAGCAGAAATGTAGTGCAATCATAGTGCACGGGCTCCCTTCTCTCTCCAACGTCTTCTGTCGCATCTGTGCTAGGTACCTCAGCAGGTCGAGTCCTTCGTGATGGAATACCACATTGGGACAACGGAATTGATTATGTGAAGGCCGCAATCATAACCTTAAGCATGACCGTTGTCAGGATGGCAGCACTCAAGATTGATCCTACTTCCCGAGGTACCTACCTCGATAAAATTATCTCAAGGCAGTGTGATCCTTGATTTTATTGGATGAGTTAGCACTCTCTGTTGATATCCGGAATGGAGAAGGCGAGATGGAAATTTGGATGCAAACGGGAGAAAGTGGAGCAAGACCTTCCTCTCCCGGCAAGACCTGACTCCTTCCAACATCACAACTCTGATTCCTAAGGTAGGTGAGGGCGAACTCCTCCCTTCTCTTGACTTCAAACGCTGAAGTAAAACGTCCCCCTTCAACTTCACAACCATTCTCAATACCACGCAAGCTTTTGTCAATATAGCTAATTAAGGCCTCCAATTGATTGATGTCTAGTCGCAAACGCGTCCGCAAATGGACCTGATTTGCGACGTTCAATCTTGAGTGGAGGTTCTTCATCACCAGGTATTTACTGTGCTTGTCAGCAAACGCCGAGCTTCAGTTCATGCCTCCCTCAATTAAAAGTTAAAGCTCTATGGGCTTCCGAACCAACATCGGCCTGCAAAAGTTGTACAACGCGAACAATGCTGTCCCATTGGTAGCTTGATCGACACACAAGCACGCACTTCTCTATAGGCGCAGTCATGTACAACCACACCACGCTGTCCAGAACGAGGGAGGCCGCGCGATAGGCTAGGAAGAGGGGAAGAGACGACGTTAGGGAAAGTGCCAGATCTCTAATGTGCGATGCGCGATGCGCGATGCGCGATGCGTGTGCAACATGACCTGCATGATCTCAGAGAACCACCAACCTCATCGGCACCAGCTCGCTCGCTTGTTTTCCGCCTGCAATGCACACATCCTGCTCAATTCGTTGATCCAGTTTTACATCAGCGGGCCAACGGATTCTTTTTCTGCCCTCCTTCCGAAGAACTTGGCGTACGACATTGAGCTTACAGTGCAGAGAGAGATGCGGGCATTTGCTTTTTCCTACAAGCAAGGAATATCAATGACAAGGCATGGAGTTTCTGGAGAATGGTACACGGTTTGTTCCCCTGTATGCCTGTCTCAGCTTTTACTACTCAAGCTTTGGCGTGGTTGTTGAGGATACCCTCGGCTTGAGCCGACCAGTTGCAACAAATCCATTGTGTAATACCGCCCCCATGGCCCTGTCACTAGTCTGGCTTCTCGCAGACAGGACGAATTCAAATGCCCCTGACCAAGCATACGACACGAGACCTTTGTTGTTTCTTCAATGGCTCTGGACAAGCCCGAAGCATAGCCACATAAGCCATGTATCGCTTGGCTGTTTCGAATTCCACCCACGCTTCGGTTGGTGCTCATTCAACTCCGGACTGTCATGGTGTACCAGGGCATTGCACCAATCTTCAAGAACGAACATTAGATCATCGACGAAGCAAAGAAGCATCCGAGCAATAAACCTTACTCACTCATTGTTCTGCAGACTTGACAATCCTCATCACGTGGCCCGAATGCGGCCCCATTCACCTCGAGCTCACTGAGACATGTCCCGGACCTGGAACAGCCTGTGCTGTAGCTGCCTAACCCTGGTCATCGGGATGGTTTCAACTGAGCACCATGGCAAAACCTCAACACATGGAGCTGACCCCGCCAATGTGTTGTCTTATATCAGACAGAGATGGTGAACAACTGGACCAGGAAGCCTCATCTTGCATGCTGGAGTTAAAGGATGTGTGACTCAGAGCGCGGGTTGGGACAAGCAAATCTGTGAAACGTCGCTGAAGATGTCTTACAGGCCCCCGTGCAACAATTGTGAAGCGAAGTCATGAGCCATAACTCACTTTGCCCTATAAGCTCGCCCATCCGAGTCGACTTGGTACATGGAAGGCACTCAACCACTGTGACGGAGTGGAATCCGGAGGAACAAGGCGGGGTAGAGAACGAGATATGTTTCGCCTCCACTCGTGTCGGGTTGAACGATTCCCTCCCAGTTTTGCTTCGAATCAGCGCCTCATGTCGTTAAAATCTAAGCTACAGGGTTGTCAACCTAGCTCTTAAGAGATTTTGGCCTTGTATCCGGAAGTGCTGTCCAAAGATGGTTCTGGAAAGCATAGTCACAGACGATAGCATCTAAAATGATGTTTGAAAGCCAACATTATAACATAACGATGAAATGCCAAGGCATGCTCTCAGGTACTGGCCGATGAGATTCGGGTTCTTGGGCCCCAAAGGTGTGGTGGGGAGCGGGTGCTGGATTTGACGCTAATCAAGTCCCAACTTCGTTACCTCAAGAGGGCTGTCGTTACAGCGAAGAGGCATGATTGGTCTCCCTGAACCAATATTTGAATTGGTTCGCGTCGTTCACCAAAAACTTTATGACTGCTGTAAGGCGGTTCCCTTGCGAGCGGCCCGCGCGCCATGTCTATCACTAGCATCCCAATAGTACATGCTGCAGGATCTCACAACTCAGTTAGGCCAGTCTTGCTTGCTCGCTTGGTCAATCAGCAGGTCTGAGTAAAGCTAGGCGCTACAAGCAAGGACGATCCCTACAGCTACTGTTGCACCCCTGAAGTGATAACCCCGGTTCCCTGTGCAGATCCCACACTCACACCTTTTCACAAGACCGTGTCAAGAGTCTCGAGCTCTGAACCTTGATGCTGTGAGTTGTGGGAAACGTCAAGCAGAAGAACCAGTGCGATATTCCCTTGGCTTTTCCGTTGAATGTCTGAGAGCCTTTCAAGAGCCGAGGTGGCGTTCGTTCAAAGGCTTTTGTTCAACCTAGCCCTGGTAATGTCATGCTACGTCCATAGCCCCCCGGCAACTGGCAACTGGAGCAGAACAATACACCCGCTAGATGCCTGCTCCATCGCGAGACTGGCAATTACAATTCGAGCCGCTCAGTTCTTTCATATTGAAAAGTCGGGTTTGGTTTACATGGCTCGCCTGTTTCCCTCCAGTGATTCAGGTTATTGATCGGGCGTATGGATCGCACAGGACACCCCTGCCTGTAGCGTTGCGCGCTTCTGACTGCGGGTATCAGGCAATTACTTGCATATGTGTGTAAATTGCCATGATGGGGACACAAAACCAGTGGCTCTTGTCGATGGCAAGTGACGAGGTTGTATAAGATAAGTGGCACTCCCCTTTGAGACTTCATGTGCATACTCGCCTTGTTCAAATAAACAAACAGTTTGACAGGCGGGAACCTATTATCCTACGAGCCCATTCAATCACCAGGTCATATTTCCGGCTCTAGTCTCCGCATCAAATTCAGCCGGGCAAGGATCCCATTACGTTTGCCAGGGCATACAGAAATAAGGAAGTTAACTTGGAATGGGTATGGCCACCGATGGCATACGCTTGGCTACAGTTATTGACATCTCTCTCAAACAAGACCGAGTCAGCCATTGTATCTGTTGAAGAACAAGGGACTATCATCTTTATTTGGAACCTCCACCTATACTCAAGAGGTATGGTTCAATACGATCTTTCTGGGCTTCTGATTTCACTACCCTAACCATCGCCATCCTCCTTCATTATTTACCCATTGTTCTTCCCCGCTTTATAACTCGTATCAACGGCCCATGCCGCTCCTCAGCTTCGTCCAAGAGTCGACTACAGTGGCGTTTGTGTGCCTCAAAAGTCTTTGGACTATGAGAGACCGCGACGCCTGCGTGAGAAACTTCCATGATCACCTCGACCCATGTATCCCTTTGGCTTTCCCATCCTTTTATCCCTTGCCCCACGCTTTACTCCGCCTGGGTGATATAATTGCACAGTAATTGTTGACCATTTGGCATCAATTCATGAGAGTACCAATCTATAAAAAAAAAAATGAATGGCACCCATTGAAACCAGGGGCTTTGACAGAATGTTCACATACGCACAAAAAGTACAAACGAGACTAATTGGAATGGGTTGACAGATTTGACTCAGAAGAGTGCCGACAAGGCGATCACTGATCATCCTACGCCAGCGAACCAGGGTCATATTTTGATCAAGTTTAATCCTTGTTCAGTGACACGGACTCTCAGCACCCCCGGCGAGCAAGAATTAAGTCCGTCCCAGTTTCGCTGACGATTGCACGCCTAGTCTGCCTGGCGCATACTCACCTTGGGGTATCGACTGAAGTGGTGGTCGATAAAGTTGATCGTTAACGCGAATACGGTCAATTGATGTGTGGTGGTCTGTTGATTCAGAAGTTTTTGCTCTTTTGACGACTGATCATCGGGACAGGATTGTTGGAGGCTAAGCTGAACAGCGAGCTCCATCGCAATTTCGCTCCGCGTTGATCTGAAAGATTGAAATTTCGGCGGTCCGCTTCCGAGGATCTCTCTTTCGAGCTTGCTTTCTAAGGTGAGTTGTGTTTGGCTCTGATCTGTTTCCGTATCAATCCTGATCTGCCGGCTGCAACATCCTGTTCTCGCATGCTGTAAGAACTTTGGGGGTCTGTTCTATTGAGGAATATGACCCCCCAACGAGTAACTGGGAATTCACAAAAGAGAAAACAAATGGAGACGGGAAGACGGGAGCGGACCCAGTACGGTTAGGACCGCACCTTTCTGGGATGGGACCCTCTTTCTCTCCCTTGAGTCTTTCCTCCCTTGAGGCCCATGGGTTCCACGTCTATTACTGGACAGCACTCATCAGCCCTTATAAACGATCTTGGCTGGCCCTTGATATCCAGCTGATGCCGCCTGCGCCGTGCACCATGCAGTACCGACACCCTTGCACACCACTATCGATTTGCTCGTCCAAGCGTAACCAATCATCGTGACCTTTGCTAACGACACTCCCTAGGCTTCCCAATAGACGATCGCACGTATTACGCACACATTCCATCGTTCAGGCACGTTACAAACCGTTCTTTTATTTAATTTGGATTCTCAAATTCTTGCCTTTTCTTATTTCGGCGCTTCAGCTGAGATGCACAATGCCAAGAAAACATATTTCTTTTTGAAGCTAGTGTGACTCATCTCCTTGCGTTCATCTGCTGCTTCCTAAACTTTTTCTTGGGGGCTCGAGATCACAGAAGGTCCCAACGTCTCATCAAAGGGGGTGTATCCAGGCTGTTCATCGTCAACGCTGCCACGGCTTTGTGGTGTCCCCTTATTGCCGCCATGGCGTACCATGATAACATGGATCCTGGAGACCTCGGGATGCTTGTGGGTAGATGTTAAAGCAGCAAAGGCCTTCTCGGGGTAGCACATGATGGATTATATGTGAGCACCAGTCAAGTATCTGAAGTCATGCCTCCTGAGGACTGGCACACAGAAGCAACTCAGATCGAGCTTCTCCACCATTTCCCGAACCCATGATACATCCCCTCCCCACCTGTTGACGCTGCCGTCACCCTTGCAGGAGGCTTTGAGACACTTGAGGATCTGGCATAACGGCCAAGGTGGTAGATTGCTAGCCTCCGCAGATGCCACAACCACGGCGTTTCCTACCAGCATTTCCTAGCTCCTTTACTGTAACCAACGCTGCCACTACTGCAGGCTTGTTCTCTTTGCAGGCTCATGGTTGTTCCCTCGTCTCCAAAAGCTACTTTCAAGATAGACGAGTGGGGGGCGGGATCGCCAGACAGGGTCCCGCAGACTCGACTTGACAATGTCCAAGGCCAAAAGCAACCAGGCGGCGCCTTTTGCTGCTCCCTCCATCCCTTACCCTTGCACTTCGTCTCCATTTCTCCTCTAGTCAAGTTGTTCCCCATCTTCATTGGCTTCCGTCACGAAGGGATGGAATAGATACATCACTCCATAAGCTCAAGCTACTCGTTTTGTTTCGCCCTTTCTTCCTTGCCTCCCCGCCCTTCGGCCCAATATCTTTTCGAAAAACATCTGAATCATCACTATCTCCCCTTGATGCAGGGCAATATCTTGCATGCACAAGTCCAACTTAGCAAAAGAAATGCTCTCTCATGTTTCGTCTCCCTCATCTGCCTCCGACGCCTGCACCAACACTGTTTGTCAAGGCTCTTCAATTCCCAAATCTAAGTCAAGTCACTTACCCGCACTGAACCATCTACCCGTCTGTCTGTCTCTCTTCCATGCTCTAGCTTCAATCCGCGCAAGTCAGATCCATAGGCTCGCGGGATCTGTCGTGAACACAGCTATGTCCTGAAGCTGAACTGACCAACAACAGCCTCGTACGCCCTTGCAGCCGAACGACGTATATTACAATCTTGGAGACATTCTTTTGACCCTTAGTCTCAGTTTGTCCCTGTTGATCGGAATCGGAAACTTGTCTGCAAGGTACGCAATATGTTAATGCTACGAAGCTGTGTTACTTGAAGCACAACCACCAAGGCGGCGAGCCCACGCCAACATCCCTCCCAATGCACAGCAAAAGACCAAACCTGACAGAGTCTCCAGAAACATCCCCTCAACGGCCGCCGTTAGCAAGCCATCCTGGCACTATCTGTTTATTTGTTTTCTTCTATAAGGTATCAAGACCAATATCGCCACGCATACCTGAGCACCCTAGCCTGAGCTTCCCGCGTCAAAGAGTTCACTACCCCAGGTTGTTTATCATTCTCCCTCCACTGAAGGTTCTACTGCTACTGAGGGCAAGGAAACCTGTCCTCCTGGAATGCAAGTGTCTTTCGACTGGATTGGAATCAAAATTACCCCTCTCAGTTCCTCGCAACTCTCCAGTAGGATTCCCGCCATTCACCTCGACTGTCTCAAAGCGCCACCTCTAGGACGCCAAAGCAATTCAAGGGAGAGCCTGACCGACAACACTAAGCATTCAACGGCATCATCACTGCATATTACTGCATGCCCTGTGCTAGATCAAATCTCCGAGAGTCAAGACTTGTACATCAATCGTTGTCTTGGTCGACCCAAACCCACTGCATAAGACCTCGTCGAGACCTGGTTTAAACTACGACCGAGACTACTTCTATCCAAGACAACTGGCCAACATTCTTAACTCGCCTCCCTGGACCAAGACCCATTTTCTATCGTTCTCCCTTCACGACAGCTTGAATGTCTACTGTCAAGTTCCAGTGTCCTCCCTACAAGCTTTTTGAGGTGAGTCGCAACTTGGACCTTGTTCCAACCCTCTCATGACAGACGGATCCCTTTTGTTCTTCGACGCCGCCCACAAGTCTGCGAAGCGTTTCTCTCTTGTCTCCTCTTATCGGCTTCTGCTGTCTTTCAACGTCACGCCTCCATAGTGTTTCGGGAGCTCAACGCTGACTTCGACAATCCATAGCCTGACTACCATCCGCAAAAGCCCATCATCGTCGGAGTTGACGACAGGCTTGAATCGCCTGACACGATCGCGCTCCGTTACGAAGAAGCTGCTCGAGCAGAGACCGGGGGAGACCCACGAGGGGACTCCCCTCCTAGGCTGTTGGAGATGGCGACTTACACTAAGGCCCAGCTGCCTTCCATGCATGGTAAGTTAACATGCCCGAAGCTCGATAAGACAGCCCATGAGAGGCTGGAGTCAATGAAGTGCTGTATTGGAGCCATCTCAGGACTGGCGGAGAAGCTTTGACAGCCTCACGAACTGAATATTTGCTAACAGAATATTAGCTGGTTACGATGTGGCCCGATACCAAGATGCAGGTTACGAACAGTACTCTACGCAGAGCTACCCGACTCAGCAGCAATCCGACAAGTTTGCTCACTTGAACCAGCAATCTTTTGCATCCAATAGTGCTGCTGTGGCACAGTATATGCCTTCTGGCCCTACAGTTTTATCTTGCCAACCTGCAACGGGTATATTTGGCACCAAGGTCTACGTTAAACTCTCTTCCCAATACGATTTGTTCTCGTTATCGACGCCGATTCCAACGTGGTTCTTGGTGTTCGGGTCTGAGAAGTGCTCTGCCCAAGACGTCTCTCGAGATATACAAGAGGGGTCAGGGTTTATCTACACTTGCAGTGGAGATGCGCCTCAGTTTCTGGTCACAAACTGTGCAAACAGTAATGTGCCATTGTCACTCGTCCTCGACGGTCCTTCTGGAGAAGAAATTTCTCGCATTCCCGTTGGTACTTTTCAGTATCTTGAAGGGTCCGGGGATGACATCACGAGGTCGACTAAGATGCCTAAGCATGAGGATGCGGCACCTGCCACCACGATCGATCAGCCGAGTACCTCACCCAAAGGTGAGCCTCAGCTACCATCAGAGCCTGGTACAAATACCTATGAATATCCACCTCAGCAAGGACAATATGCCAATACATTCCCACAAGCAAACAGCGACATGATTAGCACTTACAATAGAAGCACGAGCTTCACAGATCCCCATTACCATCGGCGTCCAACGACGGGATGGAGTCCTTATCCGAGCACGCTGGGCAGCACAGGGAGGGGCCCCGGTGGATTGGACACTTCCTTGGTCGGACGTCCGCCTTTGACCCCCTTGGGAATGTCTTCTCCGTCTCACTCTAACGGCGCTCCTCAGCTTGTCCGAACCAGCACCATCACTGCCAACGCTGGGAACAACACAAGTTACCATCCTATCTCGCTTTATTCTGGCAAGGCAGTTTTGAAGATCTCAGGCAAGCTGGAATCGATGGCCGAGAACTGGACATCAGAGGAGTGGGCCAACCGTCGTCGGATTGTCCTCTTCCGCAAGACACAAAAGGGATCTACAGTTAACGCTACCTGCCAACCGGTAAGCGTCAATGAGCGACCAACCAACAGCATCTGCATATCATGCATATGGTGGGCCGAAAAAGGCGAGTGTTATGTCACATCTGTCGACACTATCCACCTTCTCGAGCAGCTGGTCGCAGCGCCGAACCGTTTCAGTGTCGAGGAGAAGAACCGTATTCGCCGTAACTTGGAAGGCTTCCATCCGCAGACAGTCTCCAAGGCTAAGCCAGATAGTGAGGAGTTCTTCAAGATCATTATGGGCTTTCCCAACCCCAAGCCCCGTAACATTGAGAAGGACGTTAAGGTATTCCCATGGAAAATTCTTGAGTCTGCCCTCAAGAAGATTATCGGCAAGTACAGCGTCAATCCCAGCACGCCGGTTCCTCCCCCAATGATGAGCCAGACCAACGGAGGGTATGCGCCTTTGCCCACGCCTCCTGGACAAAGCATGGCCCCAGCTCATCCTGATGCTCATACGCAATACTCGCTCCCTCAGCATCACGACTCGATACCTTCCCCGCGATCACTATCGGGCTCTCAACCTAGTTGGACACCGTACACTACAGCTCCGGGATACTCTACAGCTGCATCTCGAACGCTGAGCCCTGGTCTTCGTCATCACAGTCCGCAGCAGCCGCCTCTGCGTATCAACACAACACCCCTGCCAGCGGTTTCGACTTATGACAGCCGAAGCGGAGGATATGGAACAAGCGGTTTGCATACCCCGCTGAGCCATCACCCACCAACTGCAACTCCTCCTCGATGGGACCCCACGCCTGCAACATACCCAGAAGGCTATCCCAGCTTGACTTCACAGACAGCTCAGCCAGTGTACGGTGCAGCGGGATATGCAGAGCCTGCACCAAGAGCATGAAAGGGCTGTGGTGCTCAGTCGCCTAGGTCATCATCGGATGACCATTGAGTGCCCCGCGGCCCTTCTACCTCGTGTTAATGGCTTGGTTGTGTCGGAAGGTTGTATCAAGCAGCCTCGTGAACATTGAAGGAGGGTCGTGGGGGATAGTCAGGTGTTGTGGCGCACGCCAATGGCGGAGTCCAACGAGACACCACCTTGTCTCGAAACAGCCCTCCCAGATCCATGTTCGCTCTGAGGTTCCCGTTGATGATGGCGCCATTGGACGTGCAGGTTGTGGCTGGGTGATGTTGTCCGCGCCAGGCCCTGTGCTTAAGCTTGACCTAGACCTCAGGTGAAAGAGCAACCAACAAGACGATCCACGGCTCGGGCGCCAACCTCGGGGAATATCGCAACTCTTTGACCCCCATCCCCATCCTCTTACTTCTAGCGTGTGCCCGCAGGATGGTCATGCGGTCAAAGCACGGCACTCTACAGTACCATTCAACCACACCCTCTTGTTGGCCATGGATCAATGGAGCTAGAAGCTGGAGACCCAACCACGACTTGGCGGGTAGATCCGTCGAGCGCAAAGCAGGGATCAGCTGTAGGCTTCTGGCCGCCAAACCAATCACGCAACGCCGCACCGCACCATACACCACCTTCACAATACAACATTACGCTAGCGCGACACTGCACTCAATGGCCAGGCTTGCGCAAGACGTTTCTAGGCGTCATATTCTTTCCTATTATTTCATCTTGATGCTGCTTGAGCCTTTTTGTCAATCTCGAGTCATGCTTTCTCGGCCTGATAGGCACACTATGACATTTCTTTATCTTTCATACCTTTATCGAGGCAGTGACCTCATTTACTAACAGGGTGGGGTCATGTATGGTAGCATAGACTTGTCGCCTATTCCATGCTTATCTTTTTTATTGTTTCTCTTTTTGCTATTGGACTGCGTTTGCTCTCAGGTATCTACACCATAGAGGATCTCATTGGATTATTTTTGACTGGATTGGATGGACATAGGATAGACGGGATAACGTGACTGGGATTATGGACACGAATGGAATGTTGAATGGAGGTACTATGATGGAATGTCAGGAGATTTACATGGGCTGTTATTATTTATGTCGATTTACCCTAGTCGCAGGGGAATATGGTTTGGATGGACTTCGATCAATAGGCATTATACCCTTGTGTGCATTCCTATGGCCCTTGTTCTATGTGGCTATCTCAATCTTCCCCTCGTCGGCATCAGCATGGTATCGGTTATGTAGAATGGCGTTTTATACTGGCTGGGCAAAGGAATGGACATGGTTCTGTGGGCAAATTACCATTAGATAGTGGATAATCATAATCTTAGATGAGTTTACACGGTCGTGTTGAAACTGGCGTGATTCGATTCCAGGGATATTGAGGGCATGGGAACGTAACATCTGCACGACATTCCCACGCGGAGGTTGCCAGGCCATCATGGGGTATTATTGGGATGCAAAGAATGCTGGGTCTGGGTCTATACGAGACCAGGAAATGAATGAATCGTTACTCTGGGAGAGTCGATTATTCTCGACCGTTGACTAGGCAAATGGTGGTGGAGTAAAACTTGTCGAATGGCATGTGTTAAAATTGCGCGTGGACGTTTCAACTGGGGCGTACGAGTGAGTGCCAGTCAGGCGTGTCACAAGGTCCCTGCATAAGAGTTGCATTCGGAGCCTGGAGGTATGGTTACTTAATGATAAGCAGTGACCAGTCGATTACTTGGATATGTAATGTGTGTCATTTCCGGATGGTCGATCTGCTATCAGATTGCTACAGTAGTATTTTATGACGGCGTATTGTGTATTGAGGTGCATCTCTTCAGGTCTAGCGTCTTGTGAAACTCTCAACGGCCGGACGGGACGGAACACATGATTTAGGTTTCGCCTGGCTTGAACGTCGAGTCAGGAACTTTTGGTAAAACGGTAACTTAACTTTGACGACTTTGTTCCTTGATTTGAGTTTGAATTACAAATGAGAATTTAGAGTGAATCTTGCTTGGGTTGCATTTCTTGCACCATTCGTTGTGTTTCTTTGCTTGCCTATAACAAGCAGCTGGTAGCATAAGTCCATTCATATCGGTATTCGAACAAAGGATCTAGTACCCGTGGGTTTGGGCAAACGATGTAAAGGCTGGTATACCCGCTTTTGCATATGATCCGCTGATCATGACTCAGTTGTATGAGCATGCATGGTAGACAAGTCAGAAGACCATTTGCGAGGGTAGGCAGCGAAGCAATCATAGCCCGATATAGATTTACCGTCGCGAAACATATTTTGCAGTGTATAGTTTGTATCTTAACCTAACTTGGCTTGTAGAATACGTCATGGTGTTATGGAAACATAGCCTTCGAGATATAGGTGCATCAAACGATTGCATCTAGTCTAGACCACGCAAATCGAAAGAGGAGGATTCCCATCTCTTCCAGTTTCACGCTTTATATCTTTATCCAAAGAACGTGATTAAAAGGGCCTTTATGTGACTTATTGAGTAGCTTTCAGAAGCCCTTGAATTTGGAGTTGTGCGACCATTGACTAACAATAATACCTAGTAACAGTGACTGACCTTTGAATCTCTCGATAACTGGAAATGGACAAGCTGGATAACTTCACTTCATTGCATGACCGCAACTGCTTCTAAATTGAAGTCTTTCTGACATTTAATAGCCCCGTTTGTTATGTATTTTTATCATGACAAGCAAGAGAAGAAGACAAGCAATTTTCAACAGGCTCAGAGACCACCTGGAAAATGTCTTGAATTTCATGTCCTAACGCTATGCCCTACCGATTCCATAGTACAGTTTCATAACAAGGCATGATGTTACCTACTAGATGGTATTAGTATAAATGATGTAGCAGGCTCAAATACATTATTAAGATCATATCTGTGCCATATATGCTTGATACTTTAATGTTTCGCAACACGAATGGCTGCTGCGACTATGGGCCACGATGTTAGCATGAATCTGGATAAACTTGATATTTTTTGCCATCATGTAGACTCTAAACACAAAACTACATAGATATAGAGATACATTATATCTCATTATCATCTCTATCTATCATCGAGATAATTCATGATGCTACATGGATAGCGCGAGCCAATTGGTCAACCCTGGATGCAATCAATTAAAGTCGCGTCACGTAGTTAGCCCCTCTACGCGTTCTGACGCGTCGCCCTGTAATAAGCTCAAGCGCCAGGGATAACCCCACACAGGCTCCGTGCCTTTGCCCTGGCAACAAAAACCTCCCCTCGACATTCAACAATCAATTCATCAACCAAGACTCGGTCAACCAAACCATTGCGTGCATCGTCACTTTGTCAACTGTCAAACCGGCACAGACGATCACTATAATTCAAGCGCCGCAATGGCTACTCCCTCGAGCGATGCCGGCTTCATGATGTCGGATGCCCCCTCGCGGGCTGCACCAACCCCTAGACGCAATATGGGCTTCCCCTCGTCCTCCTCAGCACGCCCACGAGGACCTCCTTCAGAGAATATGGGTGCCCCAAGCGATGATGAGGGTGATGGATTTGCGGATGATCAGGTTCCACGAAGCTCAAGGATCCCGAATTCTACTGAGATCAGTCGTGTTGAGGACAGAATTGGCCTGCTGGTTCAGGAACACTTTGAGTCCTTTATCGAGAAGTGAGTGCATCTACATAGACTCATCATACACATGGAGCGTTGTCTAACCATTCTGTGTGAAAAATAGCTTTGCCGAGGACCCTATCAGTGCCCCGACACCAAGCGCGCCTACACCCAGCGCTGTCACTACAGACAAGTACTATGTCGCCCAAATCAAAGGCATGCGCACATACTCGCTCTCGACATTCTACGTTGACTATAGACATTTGGCTGCATGGGAGAATGGCAGTTTGGCGGATGGTGTTATGCGCCAATATTATCGATTCCTTCCCTTTCTCACCGCTGCTTTACACAACATGATTGCAAAGTACGAGCCTATGTACTTCCGCGAACATCGCCAGCCCACAGCCTCGAGCAATCTCACGACTTCTGCGGCCAGTCATCTCGGCTCTGCCAGCCAGTCCGAGTCGTCACACCGCAAGAACGAGCACCAACAAACCGACAAGCTCTTCTCTATCGCATTCTACAACTTGCCTCTAGTTTCCAGAGTCCGTGCCCTCCGAGCCGCCAACATTGGTCAGCTTCTTTCTATCTCTGGAACAGTCACTCGAACATCCGAAGTCCGTCCCGAGTTGTCTGTCGCTACTTTCACCTGCGAAGCTTGTCGCACTGTTGTGCCAAATGTTGAGCAGACCTTTCGATACACAGAACCTACGCAATGCCCCAACTCGACATGCCAGAACCGTGTGGCCTGGCAACTTGACATTCGTCGCAGTACCTTCGTCGATTGGCAGAAGGTTCGAATTCAGGAGAACAGTTCCGAGATTCCTACAGGCAGCATGCCTCGAACTATGGACGTTATTCTGCGTGGTGAGATCGTTGATCGCGCTAAGGCTGGAGAGAAGTGCATCTTCACTGGTGCCCTGATCGTCGTTCCTGATGTCAGCCAACTCGGCCTTCCAGGATTGCGACCGACTGCTATCCGCGACGACCGCAACGCGCCTAGAGGAGCCGATGCTGGCGGAAGTGGAATCAGCGGTCTCAAGGCTCTGGGTGTACGAGACTTGACATATCGTCTTGCCTTCCTTGCCTGCATGGTGAACCCAGACACTTCAACATCTGGCCAGTCAGCTGCCAGTGGTGCCGCCGATGTCGTCAATGCTTTGACACAGAACACAGCCAACGAGGGAGAGCAGTCAGTGGAAGATGCCCAAGCTGCTGTTCTAGCATCCATGAACCCCTCTGAAATTGAGGACCTGCGAGCAATGGTCCACGGTGACCATATCTATTCCCGTCTCGTGCAATCTATTGCTCCCATGGTCTATGGCCATGAGGTCGTTAAGAAGGGTCTGCTGCTTCAGCTCATGTCTGGTGTCCCCAAGAGCACGGCTGAGGGTATGCAACTTCGAGGTGACATCAACATTTGCATTGTCGGTGATCCTTCTACTTCCAAGTCCCAGTTCTTGAAATACGTGTGCTCTTTTGCGCCCCGTGCTGTTTACACCAGTGGCAAGGCTTCGTCTGCCGCTGGTCTTACTGCCGCAGTGGTCAAGGATGAAGAGACGGGTGAATTTACGATCGAGGCTGGTGCGCTCATGTTGGCAGACAATGGCGTCTGTGCTATTGATGAGTTCGACAAGATGGATATCGCAGATCAAGTCGCCATTCACGAAGCTATGGAACAGCAGACGATCTCGATCGCAAAGGCCGGTATTCAAGCCACGCTGAATGCCCGAACCAGTATTCTTGCAGCTGCTAACCCTGTTGGCGGTCGTTACAACCGCAAGACGACCCTCCGCGCCAACATCAACATGTCGGCACCTATCATGTCTCGTTTCGATCTCTTCTTTGTTGTCCTCGACGAATGTAACGAACAAGTCGACCGCCACTTGGCAGAGCACATTGTTGGTATCCACCAGTTACGTGACGAGGCTGTTGAGCCCGAGTTCAGCACAGAACAACTCCAGCGATACATCCGTTTTGCAAAGACTTTCCGACCTGAGTTTACTGAAGAGGCCAAGGATGTCCTCGTGGAGAAGTACAAGGAACTTCGCGCCGACGATGCTCAAGGAGGTGTGGGCAAGAACTCGTACCGAATTACAGTCCGTCAGCTCGAGAGTATGATTCGTCTTTCCGAGGCTATTGCGAAGGTCAACTGTGTTGAAGAGATTAGCACTGAGATGGTTGTCGAGGCTTACAACCTCCTACGACAGAGTATCATCTCTGTCGAGCACGATGATGTTGAGGTGTACGACGAGGAACCCGAAGAAGATAGCGAGACACTTCTCCGTGCCGCTGATGCTGCTTCCGGCCGTGGCCAAGAACAGGACGCAGTCATGGAGGAAGATAACACACAGCCTGGCCGGAGCAGTGTTGCCCCTGAACGAAGGAAGCAAACAATCACATACGACAATTACATCAAGATGGTCAACATGTTTGTTCAGCATATCACCGATGCTGAGGTCGGCAACAACGAAGGTGTTAACGGCGATGAATTGGTCAACTGGTACCTGGAGCAGAAGGAGGATGAGCTCCAAGGCGAGGAGGATTATCACAGAGAAAAAGCTCTCGCCAACATGGTGCTCAAGAAGATGGTCAAGGTAAGCAACATACATCCATCCCCCTTTCCAAGACTTATTCTGACGCAAAATTACAGGAAAACATCCTCATGGCTCTTCGCGGCGAAGGCCTCACAGATGGTGAAGCAAGCTCTTCAACAGATCCCTCCCAAATCATGTATATTGTGCACCCCAACTGTGCGGTAGAGGAGGTCTAATTATCTGTCTAAAAACAAACGAGAAAGTATAAATGGAGGGAAGCTAATATGCACGTCATGACTTAACGCCTTGGAAGACGGGCGTTTTAGGAGTTTGTGATACTACATTGTCGACTTGTTTCATCTTATTGTGAGCGACTGTATATCATGCATGGGATGAGTGGAATTTTAGAAGGGGATCTTGTTACAAGGATGTTGAATATGGTAGATACCATTAATGTACAAACATTATATGAACAACATGGTAAATGTCATCATCACACAGTGATTCATCAGGGACATTCAATTCAGGCACTTGTAATTCGCGAAATTTGTATGATTGATCAATCGTCTGTCTGACAGAGCCTCGTACGCACTCGTTGATTTCGTCAAGGCGTAGTAACGCTCATCGTTCCCATCATAGTGATCTCTCTCCATAGGTCCGTTGCGGCTGTTTCTGATTTCCAGGTTTATCTGATCCAGCTCCTCCATACAAGAAGTACAAAAATAAGGGGGAAAAACCTAGCACATTCGATTATCGCTAACCCAGTCCCGACCCGTAAAGCAGGTCGAACTTGTTACTCAGACGCCGTCCTCCCTTCCCCTGTCATCGAGAACATGGCGCGTGTTTCATTTGATTTGGGTTGTATGTGGCCCTTGAAGAGCCTGTCAAGTCCCCTCTTCCAGGTGATCCTATCATTTTCACAAAAAGCAATGCCCGCCATGTATGCTTTTATGAAGACAAAACAGAGCCCCAGTGTTATAAAGGGAGATGAAGAAAAAACAGAAAAAAGGTATAGCGTGTTTAACATGTGCGTAAGAAGCAAATGCTAGCACGGTGAGAAAGCCTGCAGTATATGGCTGTGCAGACAATGTATGTAGAAGCTCATTCCATGATATCCTGAATACGGACATCGGAATGGTGGGGGCCGCTATGTACCGGGAGGTGAGACCAATGCATCAGCAGATAAACCGATAAACACAAGATGCGCTGCGAGTATTATGTAATAAACTGAGGATGGTGTCATACCGGTGTCTCGGCCGGTTTCCTCCAGCTTGATTTGCTTTCCTAAGCAGCTAAAGAAGCAGGATTACTTGGTGCGCGACCCCAGTCAGAACCTCGACCGCGGTAGCTACCACGGCCTCCTCGGCCTGAGCTTGTTGGGGGATGCTCTCCTCGTGAGCTCGACACATCTCGCTTGCCTCCTCGACGTTCATAGCCAGAGCCCCGGCTTCTGGGGCCACCTCGTCCTTGCG
Source organism: Fusarium acutatum (assembly GCA_012932015.1). Lineage (NCBI taxonomy): Eukaryota > Fungi > Ascomycota > Sordariomycetes > Hypocreales > Nectriaceae > Fusarium > Fusarium acutatum. The sequence goes on along the minus strand of JAADJF010000125.1, from coordinate 191,367 downwards.
AGCCTCGACCACCTCGAGTTGCTGAGAAAGGAATAATGACAGTTCTGGCCTCTTGCATATTAGGGAACATAATTCTCATAACATTGCCGCCACCAACAACTTCAGCGGAGAAGTAGTATGGTTCCATAACAGTTGGCTGAATTGCAAATTTCTTCGGCAGAGGCTTGTTTGGTGCTAATGCCGGCTGCCAAGCGGCTTCGGGGGCCTTGTGTGGTAGTCGAATCTGGGGTAAGGACCCCATCTCTTGCTCTTCAAAACATTCTTCGGCCATGGGTTTGGTAACAGGTGACGAGACGCTCTTGTCGAAATGGGCGGGAGCTGAAACATTGTTCCTAGGTAGAGAAACAGTGGCTGAGTCGTGGTGAGCAACATGGTCCAGAGCACTCTTGCTTGCAGGGTCGACGCCAATTGACCTTTGGGGTGGAGATCTAGAACTATTACCAAGCAAACTGTTAATTTTGTTCTGCCACTTCTCTTGAGAAGACTCTCCGGCCGTCAATGGTACACGATTGGGGCTCACAGGGCCCCGAACGACATCCTTGAAGGATGGTGGGTGCGCCCAGCCGAACTGTACACGATTTGAGGGAGGTTGTGAGGCTGTCATAGATGGGGGTAGCTTCACCACAGGGTGAGGCTTTGGAAGCGATACATGAGGTTTCATAACATCACCCTCGTACGCTGGGTGGCCTTCCATCGTAGGTGGCGGGGGGGTTGGCGATTTGGATCGCGATGGCTCATTCTCATTGATTCTATCATGCGAGTCTCTCGTAGGGAAGAATCGAGATGTGCGGTTCTGTGAAGCTCCGGCCTGGCCTGGCACTCCGCCTCCCACCACTCCAACATTAGTAGGATCCTCCTTTGCATCATCACCAGGGCTCCTCCAGGGGCCAGCTGGCTGTGCTTCTTGAGGGCCAATAGCGCGTCTTGTACCATCACCGGGAGCATGAACCTGGCGCCATGTATCTTTGATGACCGGCTGAGCATCCTCAAGACTAACACCACGTTCAGCAAGTAGGCGATCGCGCTCAACCCGCTCTGCTAATCGGCTAGCGCTCAGTTGTTTGTCTTTTTCACTGACGGCAGTAATCCACTTGCTTGCTACATCAGATCCTGCCGGAGGATGAGGACCAGAAGAGCCGTATCGTGAAGGTCCAGAACCGATTGGGGCTGGAGGCTGAGGTCGGGCTTGAGAAGGTTGTCGTTGATTATTGGGAGGGGCGATAGGTGATGGCCCCTTGTTTCCTTGAGAACCTGAGCGATTATCCAGAGTTGCACGACCAATATCGGTGTTGAATGTGCCGTTACCAAGGCCTCGATCATTATTAGGTGACCCCCAAACATTATTTCGGGGCTGCGAACCTGTACCCCAATTTGACACAGCTCTATCCTGGCGTGATGCTGCAGCTGCCCCCCAAAGCTCACTAGGCTTCGCTTCTTGGCTGTGAGATACACGTCTCGCCGCTGGCGCTGTGCCTTGAGTGTGTCCAACTTTAGCATCAGAATCTTGAGGTTGCTGTCGAGCTGACGAAGCTGTTGCAGAGTGGTCACCATCCTGCTGCAATTGTGTAGGAGTTTGGTTTGCCACGCTACTATGGTCACGTTGTTGAATATGTGTTGGGTGTGAAACATCGTCGGACTTCTCTGCGGGCTCCTTCTTCTCTGTCTTCTTCTCTGGCGCAGGCCCCATAGCATCCAACTTTTTCTGAATGCGCTCCCGACGTTCAGCTTCCTCGCGGGCTTCTTCTTCCTGGCGTCGTTTCCTAGCTAACTCGACACGTTCTCGCATGAGCTTCTTCTGATATTCGACCTCCTCGCTAGCAGGTTGAAGGGGAGGGGGTGGACCGGTAACTTGCTCAGGAAGAGGTGCAGGGTGGTGTGGTTGCGCAAAGGCAGGATTTGGAGAACTCCGAGGAGGCATCCAGCTAGAATGATGTTGGCCCCTCGTTGGGCCATGCGCTGCGGCTGAAAGATTGGGGGAGACGAGGCCATCAACGGAACCAACGAAAGACGGTCTACGGCCTTCCTGTAATTCGTGAGGGGGGATGGGCACTTCGCCTCCCTTGTTCATACGCTGCATAAATGAGCCACTTCCGCCACTAACATTAGATGATCCTCGTCTTCTAGCGAAAGGAGGTTCCTGAGAAACTCTATTGGTCTGGAAAGCACCCGAGGGTTCCGCTGGATAATCTGGTTGGGGTGGTCGCTGTAATAGGGAAGGATGATGCCTTGGATGCTGTTCCATTCTCATCGAGCCACGTCGATTGTCTTGCACTGGTTCGTAGCGGCCAGAATGGGAGTTAAACAATTCCCGGCCTCCGTGAGATGAACTGTCTCTCCAACGATTGAAATCATCCGCCGCAAATTCTTTTGGAGGCGGTGGAGTCATGCCCTTATTATGTGGCGGTCTAGCAAGACTGGCCTGTTCTGGAATAGGTGAAGCCTTCTCGACCGGAGGTAGAGGCGCCCACGGGGACTTGACAGGTGCCGGGGGAGCTGGAGGTTTGGCAACAAGAGTTGGTTTTTCCTGGGAGCCACTCTTCAAAATCAAACCCTTGCCCTGGGCCAGATTACTCGACTTCGTCAGGGGGGAACTCACAGTAACAGGTGGAGCTGGAGACCGTGGTTTGTCGAGGGGTTTGCCCTTGGACGCAACAGAACCACTGTCTGATGGCGGTGGTGGATGCTCGTCTGGGTGGGGGAGCGTCGTCTTTGTGCCATCTCCCCAAGTAATAGCTTCAGGAGCCCAGTCTTCATCGTCATCGTCGATGTCTGCCCATTTGTTCTGCCCCTGTGCATCATCTTCGTTCAAACGACTGGCCATATGGATTCCATACTTCTTGAGCTCCTCATCAGTAAACTTTTTGGGTTCAGGCGGCGGCACAGCTACAGTTTTGTTAGTTCATTAAATCGGCTGATTCAGGATGTTGCACGTACGTCGGTTTTTGTTCCAAACTGCATTTGCATCAGGTGCACTACCAGGCTTTCCCCCATTCACACCACCAGAAAACCGAGGCGATGAATCTCGAGTGCTGCTACCGGTCTTTGCTATAAGGCGAGGTCTTGAAGAGGATAAGGTGGCCGATGTCGTCGGGGGTGTACTAGAACCGGCAGGCTGTTTCTCGGCGGCCTTGGTCGCAGCACTGTTGGCAGTCGCCTTTGCTGCGAGAAATGTTTTGTTGACCGAGACAGCCTTGAAGGCAGGCTTTTTGACCGTGGAGCCGGCGCGGCCATGAACTTTCTCTCCATCTTTCGTCTTTGAAGCATCTGGGCGTGATGCCTCTGTATCTGAACCTCCGCTGGCACTAGCATCGGCGGAGGTGAGTTGATCTTCGACGTTTGTAATGTGCTTATTTTCATAGTCATCGTTGCCGGCACTGCCATTCAAATTCGAGCGGACGGAGTCGACATTTTCGGCGTCGGGCGACTAAGTTCATGAGAAAGTCTGTTAGCCAGGCTAGCTACTGCAGCTCGGCTAGCTGAAGCAATAGGTCCAAACAGGTAATGAAGAAGGCCGCAGTATGCCAATTTCGCCAAAAGCAAACCGGTTGGAAATTTACTTTCGCAAAGCAGGGAAGATGAAACGTACAGGCTGTGACTGAGAGGCAGTGGCATCGGCAGCTTTATCAACGGCAGCCTCTGTTGCCATCATACGTGGTAAGAATGCGCCGGTAGTGTGTGAAGCAAAAGAAGCCCTCTGGATGAGTTTCTCCGCCTAGTCTCGTCAATTTCTGGTCGGACTAGAGTTTAGAGGCAGACGAAACGTCGGGTCTCGAAGTCGGATCAGTTGCGACACCGCGGGGCGGGGAGGGCAAGAGTATCGGTAGTGGGGATCGGAGGATGTTACGGGTATGGAAAGGCGATCTTCGTTCGTCCGATTGCGAGGTATTTGATACGATGCTTGATCCAAGAGTCGGGGGTGGGATATGAGGAGGAGAAATCACCAAACTGCAAGGCGTGTCAGTTGCGAGGTGTAAGGTGAGGTTTCAATGAACCCGGAGTAACTGCGGCTGATGCACTGGTGTTTGTGATGTGGAAGGCCAGACAGACAGACGCCAGTTTTCAGAGACCCGAAAGTGATGCTGGAGGCTGGGCTAGGCTTAGCGGCCAAACGATAAGGGGCTGGGATTGGCCATCCGTACCCGGCCCCTGACTGCCGCCAGTGGCAGGGCTGCCGGGACCAATTCCAGCTGCTAACTACCAGCTACAAGGCCAGTACGCCCTGGAGCTTAGGGGTATCATCAAATGGCTTGTCATCATGGAGCCGAATGACTCTACCGGCCACTCAGCTGATCAGAAAGGATCTGATCTCATCTGATTTTGGATGCAAGGAACCTAATAGTCATATTCATGAGAGTCATTCAATATCACTAAATGTCATCCAACATTTGCTTTTGCATGAAAATAGGCTAACAAGGCAAGCAAGCATCCTCTGTAATAGGCTTTGGTACGTACACTAGGTGTCTAATTGACTTCCTTTGGTAACACTTCACATCCTGCAAACAATGCAGTTTACATGTTATATTTTTCATTGTCCATATCAACTCATTCGCTTAATCGGCCGATTATACCCTTGTCAAGACTGAATCTATGCTTACTCCGACGACGGGCTGAGTCAACACCATAACATGATCTGTTGAAAGTTATTAGTGTATACACAACAGACCACAGCTTGTGCAGACTTGATCAACCCGAAGCAAAGCCAAGAGGAAGTCTTGACGTGCAAAATTTAGCAATTCAAATGTCGGTCGGTCTCTTTGTGCAGAATACGGAAGAGCTTGAGAATGCAGTACCACCCAAAAAGCTTACAATTCTGACAGAGGTACGGATACACAGAAAGCTTCCGCTCCAAGGGCACAGCACTACGTAGAACCAGAGAACAGCGCATAACCAAAAACGTGATGGCATTGTCACATCACTTGCTTGTTAGAGATACATAGGGAAGCCAAGGCGCGTGCTCGACCGCGAAGTTTCCGGAGTTTATATGTACACGACCCCCGCTCCCTCTCACACAATGATCCATCTAAGGTATCTAAACGCCATTTTAAGCTACTTAGTGAGCGTTGTTCTTGTGGTGGCCTAAATGATCCCAGCATTAGCAAACAGCTCCCCTTCAACCCTGTGATAGGGATACTTACGAAGGTGGAAGTAGTAGTTCTGGACGTAACCGATGCTGACAAGGAAGACAATCAGATGAATGATAGCTATAGCACAATTGTCAGAATCCAACATTTAAATTCAATTTTGAAAGAGGGCGTCCGTACGCTTGCCAGTGGGGTTCTTGCCGAAGTGCTTGGCCTGGTATCGGCCGAGGAGACCCTTAGCCTTGACCTCGGGGGCGGCACCTCGGGGGAGCTTCTCGTAGAAGCTGACGACACGCTGCATGCGGATAGCATCAGGAGCAGCGCCAATGGCCTGTGGTGGATCGAGTTCTGTCAGCCTTCTGAATCTCCATCATGACGAAATTTCCCTCCATTGTCGATCGTCCATAAAAGTCCTCATCCATCCAAAACTCGTCGAAATCGAAAACGAAGCTCCGTGGGATAGTAATTTCATCGTATTCTGCGTACCTTAGGAGAAGCGACCTGTTTTTGAAAACCTGGTGTTAATAACGGAATCAATCGGAGCACCGGGGATTTGCGCCCATAACCGAAGGGGCTCTCTCTCACCTTGGGGGGGATGAGCGTCGAGAGCGCTCGGCGGGTGACGAAGCTCATGATGTCGGTAGTTCGGGGGATTCGAGTCTCGAGAATTGGTCCGTCGAGGGTCTGCGTGACGCTCAATTGCAAGGGCTGGAGTTTGAGGTTCTGTCGAGATGAACGGTCCCGCCCAGGTTCAGGTTCTTGCCGAAAAGCACTCGTTCCGCGACTTCGGCAAAACAACTGATCCGCTCCACCCAATCAGGATCACGCCGTTCAAGCTTGCTTCAACCTCAGAATATCGCCGCAGACCACCATCACTCACTTAAGAAACGACACTCCCTGTCGACAATTGAAAGCTACCGCCTTGCACCATGGCCGCCCTCCGATCTCAGAGTGCGACTCGTATGCTGCGAAGCGCTGCTGCGCCCAGAGTCGCCCTCTCCGCCGCACCCCGACGATTCCAGAGCAACGTCACTCAGGCCAGCGGCACCATCACTGGCCCTGTTACCAGCGAGCCCGATTACAATATCGAAGCTGACAAGGCCACCTCGTACGATTCCTCGAAGCGCAATTGAAAACTAGAAAGATGGAATAACAGTGCTGACTTCATGCCAGCACCTACACACCTGTCCCTCGATCCGTCCAGAATGGCAACGAAGAGATCCTTCCCGCTGCCGTGATCTCAGGCGCTCCCATGGAACTCCAGGCCCGAACAGTTCGGTTCGTCTGCCCACATACATGACTCGAATGTCGTCGAAAGCCTCAACAACTAACAATCACTACAGCATCTACCAGGAAGCTAAGCCAGCGACTCAGTCCGGCGACTGGCGCGGTCGACGCTGGCGAATGGATTGGGATATTCTTCCCAAGGGACATCGATGGGAGAACCCTTTGATCGGTTGGCAATCTTCGGGTGATTTTATGCAAGGCACCCACATCAACTTCTCGAGCAAGGAGGATGCTATTCACTTTGCTGAGAAGCAGGGCTACGAGTACTTTGTTCAGGAGCCAAACTCTCGCAAGTTTGCACCTAAGGCTTATGCCAACAACTTCCTGTACTCTGCCAGAAAGCTTAAGCATATCAGGACGAAATAGATGGCTCGGACAGCCCGGCTCCATGTAAATATGTTTTAAAGACTTGTTCAAGTTCAGTGACTTTCAACTATGAGAAACACTTTTTAAGCAATGTCACGCGTGCACTGGCATGTATGATAAATGAATGATTAACCTTGCCTCTAGGATACTGTAGAGGTCTACAGCCTATTTATGACAGCCTTTTCAGAACGCCCGACAGCCAGCCTTTTGTCTTATTCATAATCCTTACCATAAGGATGTCAATCTTATCCCAAACGCCAAGCGCTACTTGGACAAAGAACGGCGCCACACAATCAGAACTACTACTCTTTGAACATGCCTCCAGGCCGGGGTATCAATGTCACGTTGTAATCATGGGGTCATGGCCGTTTCCGGTGTGAGGTCTAGGGCTGTCGGGTTCTTCTCCGTTCAAGCCAATATCCAGTCGGTCAGGTAAGTTTTTACGCTTATCCCGGGCAGTATTTTCGGCCCAGACACGCATTCTGACGAGCTGGCGAATAGCTGCTTCACGTCTTCGAGATTGTCTTTCAAGGATGGCCCGATTTACGCTGTCTGCAACTTCTCGTCGCAACTCTGGCTCTAGCAACGCTGCTAACTGGGGCTCGCGCGCGTCAGATGGAATCAAGAGCAGTGCCATGGTCCTCTCCAAGTCTTCCAGAAACTTGGGGTTCGTGGGTGCTTTGGGGCCCAGTTCCTCAGTGGCGAAAGTGAGGGCTGGTTGAATATCTCCAGTCGCATTACAAGCGCGAATGAGTTCAATGAGTTGAAGTCGTAGCAAGGTAAAATGCAGTGCCTTGTCTCCATCTAGAATCTTCATGTCGAGTTAGCGACAATACATTCCAAGATTTGTGAAATGAAGAAGTGAAAAGAAAGATAATCATAAAAAGTGGTTGTTCCTCATCAAAGGCCCGAAGGCTCTATGAGTGGTGCATGTAAAACTCGTGTTCTAATCATATAAAAAATGTGTTCAAGGAAGTGGAAGTGCATACCTGTGGATCAAACTCATTGAGGGTCGTTATCGCCGTCTTAATATCACCACTGTGGATGCAGTTCTGAATTTCCTGCCTCGCTATAATGTACTGCGTGTCCTGATGAGGTTCAAGATTGGCTTCCTTGGAAAAGTTTGCTGCCGCATTTGGATACCCTTCCATAGTAAGATAGTCCAGTATTAGAGCGTTGATATCACTTTGAAGACATTAGCAACTGCTGACATGAAAGTGCGTACAACGAGATGTATTGAATGGTGGGTTCAGAAAAAGAAGATTGATATCGTGTTTCCGCATTATATGCTAGGAGAGATTCCCATTGATAGTGCGTTCATCACTTGACCAAGGTAGATGACATGGCTGGAGGGGAAGAGTATCGTACCTTTTGGGAGACTTGACATCGTGAACACGCCGGTCAAAGGCATGCTTGACGGGAGTGGCTGTAGAAGCAGATGACGTCTGATTCTCGAGTCAGCACCCAGCTATACAAAGCTTGGGCTGAAGCTCGGCTTGTCGACAACAAAGCTCACCATTTTGTCTAATTATCCCAGCACGAATATCGCTGCGAATCGAAGCTTGAACGGAGAAGGGTTAATCGACGGCACGGTATAGAAGCAACAGCCGGAAGTAGGCGATTCAGCGCATCGAGAATCAGGCCACAATCCAGGCTCGTGATCTCTATGCTACTCGTAGGGAAACTTTCTGTGTTTACCAAACGATGTAAAGAAGAAAGAAGAAAAGAAAAAAGAGAAGAGGTTGACGGAAGATGGAAGAGAAGAAAATATGATTGGGGGCTGGAGGAAAAGTAGCGCCGTGTTCGTGGGTCCAAAGCCCATAGCCTCATTACTGGGCTTGAGAACCAATCATGTCAGCGAAAAGCTCCACTGAGCTCTGTTCTGTCTGCCTCAGGTCTCCATCAGTGACAGCCCCGCCAAATCAAGGTAATGGAAGGTCCCTGAAAATGAGCTCCGTTGTATGCCGCGGCTATCCCATTGCTCTTGATCAATCGATCTGGGCTGTGCAGTAGCATCTATGATATGACCCTAATCATGATTTCAAGTGTCAATTCGATATTTCAGGTAGAGTCCTTCGGGTGTAATACAGCTCCTGAGCTCTAATCCAAGCTTCAATGATGGTCATGGTACCCTAACTCATGAGATGAGTGTCATGAGCCAAGCCACAGATTACGGGCAACAGAGGTCACCATGATCGAGCTAGAGGCGTGATACCTACAGTAAAACAGGGCTAGACTTATTTACAGTAGCTTATCTCTTTTGATCGTGCGGAGAATGCAATGCGCCTTCGGCCATCGCCGTCTTTCGATATACAGATACGGTATGAGGAGAACCCTGACGAGGTCAGATCGATCGTTAAAACATGAGCAGCGCCAGGGCTGAGCTGGTTTATCTTCTTACACTTTTACTTTCTAACTCAACCACCAGAGTATATCTATATATCTACTATCACTGTCGCCTTTTCCTCAGCTACAACTGCTAGCAATAGCTCATCTCTTCACTGAAGCTCTGACTGCTGTCCCGCTTCTTCTTGGCCCTCTGTGGATCACACACGCGACAGGACCGTGCTCACTGCTCCACCAACGACGGGCAAGCCAAACCCTCGAGTCGAAACTTTGAAGGCACTATATTCGTACAGCTCGTGGACATTGCAGGGCTAGTTTTCGGAGAGGAAAGTTTGAGTTCTCCAGCTACCAACTATTCTCGTCTTTCGTTCATCCAATCCTCGCCCTCTTCGCCCCAAGTCTCAGGTGACGGTGACCTCATCGAGAACTAGCCCACCGCAATGTCCGCCTCTGCAATCCCTGAAGTCAATGGCGGGCTCGAGAGTCATGTTACGGTTCAGAAGCGAGCTTACTATTCACCTCCTTGGGCCGATGTCAGCATTATCGGCGTTGCGGGCAGCTCAGGTTCAGGCAAATCGACCTTGTCCCAGGCTATCGTCAAGAAGTTGAACCTGCCCTGGGTCGTTATTTTGTCAATGGCATGAATCCCTGAAACTATGCTTCGAACATAAGCTCATATATAACAGGACTCTTTTTATAAGACCTTGACACCTGAGCAGTCTAAATTGGCCTTCGCCAACGAATATGACTTCGACTCGCCTGACGTATGCTTTATGTGATATAGTATGAACTGCCAGAATGATAACTGATGTTATTCTCATAGGCCATCGATTTCGATGTTCTGGTCGATAAGCTACGGGACCTCAAGGCTGGGTATGTGTAGTTGACGATGGCCTTGGGATTTACACCTCACTGACGCCTCACCATACTTATAGAAAACGGGCCGAAATCCCTGTTTATTCATTCGCCAAACATTCTCGATTGGACCGTACAACATCTATCTACTCGCCTCATGTACTTGTCCTAGAGGGTATTTTTGCGCTTTACGACCCTCGAGTGCTTGAGCTGCTTGATATGGGTGTATGTTAAAATCGGTGCCCCATTGAAGCGTATGATTTGGACCTAACACTGAACTTAGATCTATTGTGAGGCAGATGCAGATACTTGCCTGTCAAGGAGACGTAAGTCTTAACGTTTACGAAGACCTATGGAAGGGTTTCTGACCACGTTGGTGTAGTTGTCCGTGATGTCCGAGAGCGTGGGCGAGATATTGAGGGTATCATCAAACAGTGGTTTGGGTTTGTCAAGCCAAACTTTGAGAAGGTAAGCACCCCGTATCAGAAACAGGGGATTTCATATGAAGGCTAATTGACAACTTCAAGTTCGTCGAGCCCCAACGGAAAGTTGCTGATTTGATCGTACCGCGAGGAATCGAGAACAGAGTTGCCCTTGGTGAGTAGTCATAAATCTTGAAAACTCGACTAAAACGCTCATGTTCGTAGAAATGATGGTTCAGTTTGTCGAGAAGAAGCTGTTCGAGAAATCAAGACATCACCGAGAGGCACTGTCCCGTCTGGAAGCAGCAAGTAAGGATTCGCCGCTTTCTGAACGGGTCGTGGTCTTGGATGATACACGACAGCTCAAATTCATGAACACCATCCTTCAGGATATTGACACAGATCCTGAGGATTTCATCTTCTACTTTGACAGGCTTGCGAGTCTGATTATTGAACAGTAAGAGACTGAGAGGCTGTGAGTATGAAAGGCTTTTTGTTCGCTAACACTTCACAGGGCCCTCAACAATGCCCATTTCGAGGCCAAGAATATTGTGACACCCCAAGGATACGAATACAAGGGTCTTGTATCAACGGGTGAGGTCTGCGCCGTTATTGTACTCCGAGGAGGATCAGCGTTTGAGCCGGCGCTTCGAAAGACTATTCCTGATTGCCGAACGGGCCGTCTTCTTATCCAATCCGACTATTCCACGGGAGAGCCAGAACTTCATTACTTGCGACTACCTGACGATATTGCAGACCAAGAAAGCGTCCTACTTCTGGACACCCAGATGGCTACTGGAGGTGCAGCGTTGATGGCGGTGCAAGTCCTGGTCGATCACGGTGTGAAACAGGATCGTATTGTTCTAGCAACATACTCGGCCGGCAAGGTTGGACTTCACAGATTGACATCCGTTTTCCCAGAGATTACAGTCGTGGTTTGCAACATGCTCGACTACCAACAAGAACGATGGGTTGAGAAGAGGTATTTCCGCTGCTGATGGACCAGTCTTATATAGTATATGTCTGTCATGATATATGATGACGGAAGCTTGGAAACAACGCAGTGATAGTGGTAGTCAAATCAAGATTGACGATAAGGGTTATCGGAATGTCCGGTAATTATATCCGTAAAGCAAGCAAATATACGAACAGCGCTGCGTTTGGTTGCTGCGTCAGCTCTTCACAATCTTGAGATCCACCACAGTTGGCATCTCATCAGCATCTGTAACGTAACTGATCCACGACTAGGATCCACGAAACGGGACGTCCGAAACCAACAGGATCCTTGGAAAAAAAGAGGAGCCACTGTGTGATATTTGACGCAAAACCAGCCAAAGTCACAGCATGGCGGCCGACGTATCCGAGGGGTCGATATGGCGTCAAATGAATACGTGGGTTTGTCTATGCATGGCCTATGATTCAATGACGATGGAAAATGAGATATTGATGTTTGAAGTGCGATATTGCTGTACGGTAGTGGAGTCGCCGATCTTCGGTTTGGCCAAGAAATTGGTGGTGATGGAGGGGAGAGAGAGCTCTAGGTGGTAATGACGTAACTGTACCGTGCTGTAGGTACCACCTTTGGAAGTCTCAGCTGCAACCACATGTCCCGTCTTGCAGCCCAGTTCATCCTTGATTGAGCTCCGTAAACGGGATGATCCTTTTTTAGATGCATGCATTACACCATACAATCGAAACTAGAAGACTCTTTTTTTTCGCTGCTTCACTCTTGTTCTCTTCTTGCATCATCCATTGAGTGTTCCCTCACTAACATTCTGTGCTTCCGCTCTTGTCATGATCTAGAAAGCACCAAACGTTTTCTTTGACCTCGTTGGCTTATCATTGATTGGCGTCGAACATCCCACCAATTCCGCAAAATAATGCCCGTTTCTTCCATGATGGCCGCGCGACTGGCTCGCGCCGGTCAAAACAGGGCCATTACCAACTCTCGATACTTCAAACCATCTCTCACTCCTCGCCCACTATACTCGTCGCAATCGCGAAGCTTCGTCAAGCTCACAGGCGCTTCGCCATCAATCACAAAGGGCTCTCCAGCAACGAGCCGAACCACCCGCCAACTACCCTCCCAATTCTTCGTGCGCGCTCTATCAGGAAAACCACTTCCCCAAGGAAAGTCTCAAGTCGTTAATTTTTGCTACCGCCTGGCGGCTTGGGTTGGCATCTCAATATCAGTTATCGGCGTTGGTATTGTTGGCTTCTTCATCTACGATGCCAGCACATATTTCGAGCACCCCACTCAGAGCGATATCGATGTCTCAAAGATTGCCCTTCAGCCTCGCAGTGGTGGTGAAAAGAACCTGCCAATCGCCGAGGTATTCATTGACGATGACGACTCGGAGGAGAAACGTCGCCTCAAAGACAAGCCACGACTGGTGATTCTTGGTGGCGGATGGGGAGGTGTTGCGCTCCTCAAAGAGCTGAACCCAGACGATTACCATGTTACTGTTATTTCACCAACCAATTACTTCCTATTCACCCCTATGCTTCCCTCAGCTACAGTAGGTACTCTCGAGTTGCGATCTCTTGTTGAGCCTATTCGACGAATTCTGAGCCGGGTTAACGGTCACTTCATTCGCGCCAAGGCTGAGGATATCGACTTTTCGCACAAGATGGTGGAAGTGTCGCAAGTTGACGCAAACGGCAAAGATATCAAATTCTATGTGCCATACGATAAGCTTGTTGTTGCTGTCGGTTCAACAACCAACCCTCACGGTGTCAAGGGTCTGGAAAATGCCTACTTCCTTAAGGATATCAATGACGCACGCATGATTCGAAACCAGGTCATACAAAACTTCGAGTTGGCCAACTTGCCTACATGTCCAGATGAGGAACGAAAGCGCCTGCTTTCCTTCTGTGTCAGTGGTGGTGGCCCTACAGGTGTCGAGTTCGCTGCCGAGCTTTTTGACCTTCTCAACGAAGATCTGACAAGGTACTTCCCCCGACTTCTTCGTAATGAGATCTCAGTCCATCTTATCCAAAGCCGTGGACACATTCTGAACACCTACGATGAGACTGTTTCACGATATGCTGAGGAACGCTTTGCTCGCGACCAGGTTGACGTCCTCACCAACTCTCGTGTGAAGGAGGTTCTCCCTGACAAGATCATCTTCACACAGAAACAAGAAGATGGCACAATGATCACCAAGGAGCTGCCTATTGGCTTCTGCCTTTGGTCGACTGGTGTTTCGCAAACCCAGTTCTGTCAAACACTGGCTGCTAAGCTGGGCAAATCTCAGACAAACCGACATGCTCTGGAGACTGACACCCACCTTCGTCTTAATGGCTCACCGCTGGGCGATGTATACGCCATCGGAGATTGTTCTACAGTCCAGAACAACGTTGCCGACCACGTCGTCACTTTCCTGCGATCCTTGGCCTGGAAGCGTGGCAAGGACCCCGAGACGCTTCAGCTCAGTTTTGCTGACTGGCGAGGTGTTGCTGAGGACGTCAAGAGACGATTCCCCCAGTCTATCAACCATCTCAAGCGCGTGGACAAGCTATTTAAGGAATTCGATAAGGACAAATCCGGCACACTCGACTTTGATGAATTGACACAATTGCTAAAGCAAGTTGACAACAAGCTGACGTCCTTGCCTGCTACTGCCCAGCGCGCTCATCAGCAAGGACAATATCTTGCTCGCAAGTTCAACAAGATGGCACGCATGCATGAGGGCCTGGACGCCAACGACATTCGCGAGGGTGACGTTGATGCCGCTGTTTACAAAGCCTTTGAATACAAGCACCTTGGCAGCCTCGCTTATGTTGGTAACTCTGCCATTTTTGACCTTGGTGAGGGTCGAAGCTTGGCTGGTGGTCTCTGGGCTGTTTACGCTTGGCGCTCTGTCTACTTTGCCCAGAGCGTGAGTCTGCGAACACGACTATTGATGGCTATGGACTGGACCAAGCGAGGTCTTTTTGGACGAGGTTTGTACCCCTTCCCATTCTCACAAACATCTCTAACAATAAACAGATTTAATGAGTTTCTAAATTTATTCTTACGAATGCTTAATATTTGTCCTTTCTTTAGACCTTGAGGCGTTGGAGCTTAGTATAGAGGCATAGTAGGACTTGCGAAAAGCACGGTTGTAGACGCGGTGTTGCAGAGGAATCGCAAGTCTAATTTGCTTGATGGAGTTATGCTCTATGGGTTACGCTTCTGGGGCCTTTTTTTCGCAGCAAAAGTCGAAATATTATTTCTCCCTAAAACACCTAGACGCCCATCTATCTTCTATTATATCATGAAGTCCTTGTATGTCCACTTCTCCGTAAACTTGCGCTTGGCCTGCTTGTGGAAAGCAATATGTCTTCTGCTCTCTACCTTGCCACGCACCAACATGCTTCGGTATCTGTCCCGGAGCATGTTGCCCTCAGGCTTGAGACGGCGCAGCGAACTCTCGAGCTCATCTGGAAGGACAAGCTCAAGATCCCGTTCAGGAAGCTTGTACTTGCCGAGCTGCTTGCGGCGCAACTTCTCAGCACGAAGCTCATCAACAGGGTCGGTTTCGTCGTCTTTTTGCAAGACAAGTGCCTTGTTGCGATCTCTTTCCTCAATCTCCTCGGCGATCTCCTGGATGCGCTGGGCTTGCCGGCGGTGGGCCTTGAGGGCAGCTTTGTGTTTCGCGAGACGCTCCTCTTCCTTGCGGCGCTTGATGCGATTGCGCTGAGCTTGGGTCTTTCTCTGTGGGCGCTTGGCGGATGGCTTATCATCTTCAGCACCACTCTGGAATCCTTCCCATTCGGAATCCTCCTCCCACTCTGAAAGGTTGGCACGAGCCTCTGCGGCCTCTGCCTCAGCCGCTGATCGGGCCGCGGCCTCCTGCTTAATGCGCTCCCGTTCCTCTTTCTCCAGGCGTTTACGCTCAGCTTCAAGAGCCTTCTGGCTCTCCTCTTCCAGACGTTCTGTGTACTCGTTGAAATCAGGGTTGTAGCTGTATCCTCCCGTGGGCTTGAGGACAGCAGGCACTTGCTTGCCACTCTCCAATAAAGAAAGGGGCTCCTTCTTCATCGACTTTGGAACCTTGGGCTTGACCTCCTCTTCCAAGAAGTTTTCGGGATCCTTCGCCTGCGGCTCTACAGGCATGTCCCAAATATCGTAGGTGGCATCTTGTACTTGGACAGTGTTCTGATGTTCTCCATCGGCCACTCGCTTTAGTCGCGCGAGCTCCTTATGTGATACCCAATCAGTCCTTTGGCGTTTCACAGGAAGAATTCCGTTTGTTGTCTTGTCGCCCGGTCGCTTACGCATGGAAACGGCGGGCACGGGAGAGCGGGCATTGATGATCTCGTCAGCCTTGAGGCCCTTCTTGATGTGCTTGTTGAACTTTTTGGGGAGACCGGCATCGCCCTTAGTATCGAGAGTGAACAAGTCTTCAGAAGACTTCTCCTTGATGACACCACTACAGAGATGTTAGCAGAGCGAGAAGGAAGTGCCTAGAGTTTAGCTTACCCAGCGATAATCTCCTTGTTCAATTCTTCAAGACCCTTCTGCACCTCGGTAACATCAACATTTTTCCTCCACGCCTTCTTTCCTTTTCGCGAAGGCTGGTTGAACTGTTTGGGGGCATCGCCCCCGGTGGCGTTCTTGGATTGTAACACTGGCATATTTGTGAGACCTCTATGGAAAAGGATATCGCGTTGTCGATAATGAAGAACGAAAATGCTGCTTGTCGATAGAAGTGGTGGGGGACCGATTTCTTAATTTTTTAGTGGAGCCGTGAGTCTTGACCAGCTACCTCCATATAAAATACGGAAGCAAAGCAATCAAGCTTGCGCTTGACTTGATGGGGACTCCGTAATGGACGGGCCAAAGATATGTTCTTATCGGCACGTGCACCTTCCTCGGATTCGTTCAGGGTGGCCTCCATGTCATATGCTCCTGCCAAATCCAGGATCTAGACGCTCCTTTCTCCAGATTCCAGCTGGTAATTAGCCTTTTATCCCTACGATACAAATTGCCACTCTGAGGTCGCACCATTCTGTTATTCTTCCTTTTCTTGCGTCGCCAAGAAAGAGAATCTATTCCTTGAAGAAACCGAGATCGCATCCTTTCCAACGGCCTCATATCCATTAGCTTGACAGCTGTCAAATCCACCGTCCCTTACAAGCCCCCGAACGAGACAACAGAACCGCAAACATGTCGCAAGCTGGCGGATCATACAATAACCCCTTGAAGAAGTTCAAGTGTGTAAATCGAGAATTTATTTTTAAATCATTCAGCTAACAGATGTTCAGGTTGGTGTTTCTAGGAGAACAGAGCGGTATGTCAATGTCCGACTGCGGAAGCGTCCGAATCAAAATCACTAATAACGATCACAACAGTCGGAAAGACCTCTTTAATCACACGATTCATGTATGATTCTTTCGACAACATGTATCAAGCGACAATTGGCATTGATTTCCTCTCCAAGGTCAGGACCGTGACAGCCGACTCCTAGGCCACACTAACATCTGCCCACTTAGACCATGTACCTCGAGGACCGGACGGTGCGACTGCAGCTATGGGATACTGCTGGACAAGAACGATTCCGAAGCTTGATTCCTTCTTACATCCGCGATTCAAGCGTAGCTGTTGTTGTCTACGACATCTCCAGTATGTGCCCCTGATGACCCCACTACCCGGCTACCCCCTCGCGCTCAATGTGGCTATGCACGAGTCGTGCTAACACCGCTCTTCTTATAGACGCTAAGTCATTTCAAAACACCAAGAAGTGGATTGACGACGTACGAGCCGAGCGAGGTAACGATGTTATCATTGTGCTGGTTGGAAACAAGACGGATTTGAACGACAAGCGGGAAGTGACCACACAGCAGGGAGAGGAGGAGGCAAAGAAGAACAACCTGATGTTTGTCGAGACAAGCGCAAAGCTGGGTCACAACGTCAAGAACCTGTTCAAGAGGATAGCACAAGCCTTGCCTGGCATGGAGGGAAGCGATGCCGCGGCGCAAGCTTCGAACCAGAGTGAGTATTTATGCCCGGCAATTCCGAAGGTAACTAACACGATGCTTAGTGATTGATGTCAAGACGAACAACTCGCAGCAGTCGCAAGAAGGCTGCGCATGCTAAATATGCCAACACCGATTCGGGACTGGAGTACAGGAGTACCTGGGAAAACGCAAGCCATACTCGAGATGCGAAAGAAGCCTGGCTACCTCGCACCACAAAATAGGATATTAAGCATAGCGTGTGGATCTGAGTGCAGGAGCTTGTATAATACAACCAGGACTACGAGCCTACGATCGTTATATAAGAAACTTTAATGTTGATTCGACTGGCTTGTGCTGGTCAATCATTTCGCTTCTATCTCGTTACACTTTCATCAAGGATGCCGCTTCAGAACATATTATATGGTAAACGATCCGTTCCTTCACTTCATTGTAAGTGTTCTCCACATTTTGTTTCTCGGGCTTGGCAATTATGCATCAAGAACCGTTGCATCTCCCATGCCCCGTTCCTGGTTTATACTATGAGCCGTTCAAGCCGCATTCTGAACTTGCACCTCACCATTGGCGAGGCCGAAATAAGCAGCAATTGGCTTCTGTGCTTGAAGTTGCTTGCCCAGCTTCACGGCTTCACTGCCGTTGAAGCCGTGGAACAGTCCAATTTCAACGATGCCAGGGGTTCGGACCAATTCCTCAGCGAGCGCATTAACTTCCCAGGCACCGTCCTTTCCACGACCATCACCTTCCGACTTGATGTCCTTGGGAAGAAGCAAGGGAGAAAATGGGGCGTCGATAAGCCACATACCGTTGTCTGTCACACATTCTCCAGCTTTGCTAGGGAGGCCGGAACGGACAACAGGGTTGGCTGAGCCCATTGCTCGAAGACGGGTCAAAACATCAGGAGCAGATAGGGGAAGGACCTCAATGGGAATGGTCTTCCAGGTGGTACATAATCGAGGAGATTGCTTTCGGTAATCTGTTAATTGTCAGTCTGTTTCAAATTTTTAGGAAACAAAACCACTCAGTGCATACCAGCGACGGCAATGAACTTCTTGGCAGCAATTGCTACCAGTTTCTCCTGGAACAAACAAGCACCACCACCTTTGATAAGATTGAGATCCTCATCAACCTCATCAGCACCGTCGAAGGCAACATCAAGAGGAACAGGAAGCCCATCCACGACTGGTCTCTCATCAAGATTGACAAGGTTAAGACCAGCAGCGCGAATGAGACCCTTTGACTGGCTTCCAGTAGGGATAAAGGTCATTCCCTTGTAGAACTCAGGTCCCTTGCTGACAATGGCGTCTACAACGTAAACAACAGTACTGCCAGAACCAATGCCGACGAACTTGTAAGAAGCATCGAGGTGGTCATTGACTGCCTGGTAGGCGGCCAATTTCTTGGCCGATTCGACTAGGTTTGCTGCTGAAGACATGGCTCTCGAATTGGACCTGTAAGTGAGACTGAGACCTTGAGTCTGTTTATAGCTGCGTATGTGGGCTGGTGGGATGTGCAGGACCCCGCGGTGCGGATGACGAGGGGTGGTGGGGAGATATCGTGGAGAAGTGTAGGGTAATTGAGTTGAAAAGAACCTAATACCTGGAGCCGACGCTGTAGTTGAGAGGAAAGTATGATATGTGGAAGCTGGGGACAGTATGGATGGTTTTGGGATAATATAGTGTTTCATAAGAGAGTTTGTAGGAAGAAAAGACGCAGTTCCGACCAAAGCCGGCGACTTTCTAGTGGAGAGATGTGAAAGCCACCTCATGTAAGAAGACAAATGGACCCTTTTTGCCAAGGGTAGTCAATAAGCAAGCTTGGTAAAATACGGCAAAATAGAAAGTCAGGGCATCTACCAGGGCACGAATGGGCAGCTGGAAAAGGATCACATGTGATTATCTTCCCTCAATCACCTCAACTCGATCGAAGTCAGATCAGGAAGAGTTCTGTCGTGTCTTGCGAATCAAGAGCTGTGATTTAGCGGGCCAGCGAAACGAATATCTGAGGGGGATTAATAGACCCAATTGGGTTTTTCTAAACCTACCGCACTTCACCTAGAAGAGGCAAGCACAAGCGCAGAATGATTTCTTAACTTACAGCTTGGGCGGGTTTGGGGCGGGTTTGGGGTTGCAGCAAGTGACGTGATGGCTTGCTGTCACCACCTAAAACTCAAAAGATTAAAGATGATGAGTCAGCATTATGATTGGCTGACAAGTCTTCTAACTCAGCCCAGCTTTGTCGGTTACCACGTGATTTAAGATTACACCGGCAGTCTCGGGCGCCAGTTCTTGAGGCAGACCCTGGTTGCATCATTCATTTGTCCCTGTAATTTCGTTCTCCTGCGCGTTCCTTTTTCAGTCTCGATATCAACAAACGACGAAGAATAGTTCATTGAGTTCGAAGGTCCCGGAAGGAAACATCATATTTTCAAGAGAACGCGCCGCCATGTCTCGGTTTACTCGATCCCTCCGGGTACCCCGGCCCAAGGTAAGGAGGAGCACGCGACTCGATCCTGATATCGTCTCACGAGGACGGCGATGAGGTCAACAAATGCTAACTGAAGTGTTTGCAGAGCCTATTCGGCATCACCAGCCTCCAGACCGGCGTCGAACTCATCGCCCTGGCTCTCGTCTTCAACAAGATCACTGGCGTTTACGGACTCCTGGCCATTCTTACTGGATATCAGCTATCTCTCCTCCAGCTCTCAACATACGTCTACTCTATTGCGGTTCTCGTAGGACTAGCAATTCTCATTCCTCACGTCCGGCGACAAAGCCCCTTTGAATGTTTGGCACTCGCATGGCTTTACATCATCGATACCGTTATCAATGCAGCATACACCGCAGCCTTCGGCCTGGACTGGTACTTCTCTACTCAACTGAGCGAGACAACTGAATCCAAGAAGACCGATCTCCCTAACTTTGTGGCTGAGGGTATGCAAGGTCTGCGTAAGGAGGCTGCCATGCATGGAAAAGTCGTTCCTCAGGAAACGGCTGCCAGCATGTTGCTGATTGTTGGCGCGACGTTGATCCGTGTGTATTTCAGTTTCATCGTCATGGCATATGCACAGCAGGTGTTGCAAAAGTATATGCAACTGATGATTCTGGAAGGCCCTGGCGTTGATGACCAAGAAGGTCCTTTCGCTGAGGATCTTCCTGACGGTGAGGGCCGCCGGGGCCGCCTTGGCCGTTTGATGGTATCATGTGGCAGGGCTTACTGGCTTGACACCCGGGAGTCTGATGAATGGGCTCCCAATCTGGGAGGACCCAACAAGCCCGTCTCAGCGGGTACTCTCTCTGGCGAGGTTTAAAACTGTTTCATGCGGAATCTACCGCGCATCATTGGGCGACCCTGATGAATCATTCTCAGGGCTAGAAGTCAGATGAATAATAAGCGGACAGGCCGGGAAGGAGAGTATGTTCTCTTTTTTGCATTTCGTTGTGCAACATAGGACCGGTGTTTCGGGTTCAGCAATTCGTATGTTCATGGTCAATGGACAAACACGATAGACGGAGTTTGTTTAGTAAGAATGTGGCATCTTGAAGATCCAAGGGGAAACAAGCATAAGTCAAGTCCAGTCTAACACGGAAAGTATGCCGATGACTCGGCCGGCACGGAGGAAGTGCGGCATATGCGGCGAAATAGCGGCATGTTGTGGATTCATTGAACGGCCGCTGCGGGTTGTCAGAGCGGATGAGCCGACATAAGATGTTGAAAGCGGATTGCGTGATAGGACGATCCCAGTACAATGCTGAAAGACGTGAGAGGCACATGATATCATCTCGTCATTGCGTACTGGGCTGTCATGGATCGATGAGGGCAAGGTTCGTCTCTTGTATACTAGAGTTGTTCTGGGTTATGAATCGGGTGCATTGAGTACAAAATATTGGGATAATGATAATACTTGCTACGCAGCTTAGCACCTAATACACTTTTTGGTTAGACAATGAAATTGAATACTAAGATCTGTCCTTTCACAAACTGCTATTGTCATCACTGTTTACTTTTATCTTGATATAGTTGTTGGCGAAACCGGCCAATGACATTTGAGCAGTTAATCAATCAGTACATAAGCCTCAGTATAAAATAGCTAGCCTCCGTGCTCGGACACTCCCGCCTACGGAGGCAGCGAGAGGGTATCTTCCGATATGGATGGTCAATGTCTGTGCTTCTTTGATGACTTTTTCCCTTCCGATGCATGACCTCAGGCATTGTGAGATCGTGAACATAGCCGACAGGATTACCAACTGCCTGCGCCTCAGATATGAATGATGAAATCGTAAAATAAGCTCATAAACCTTCAGGGCCTATTATCATTGGGAGAAGTGAGAAACATACGGACACCGGCCGGTAGTCGGAGTGATCCCTGTAATTCGCAAGTGATTTTTCGTTTCTGGGGTGGTCATGCAATTCTTCGCAACGATACTGGAGAATAGAATCTCTCATCATTTTGGTAATTCTTGCGCGGACCGTCGGTGGCCCAACAGCATCCCTCAGCAGGAACTCGGGGTGGGTCCAAGTCGCCATGTACCCCTGTACGTATCTCCTGCCCAATGCCGGTGTTCGCGCGGGGAGCTTTATTGGTTGATCGCGTTACATAAGGCACAACAGGCCAATTGAACATCAGCTCGAAGCAAATCCAAAGCTCCTCATTCGCTATCGGTGGGCGCGGAGTCGTGCACTGGCCCTTGTTCCAGCGGAAGGCGCGACCCTGAGAGAGCACCCCGAACTGTCGACAGGACGCAGTAAGCCCCGCCGTCCGGGGCATAGCATCCCGCTAATCGATCACGCAATCGAGGGCGAGGATTCATACAAGCCAATCTTGTGGCCATTGAGCGGCGTCTTGATGGAATTTGCAGCTGTTTTTCCTAACTAAATTAATGGCGCGGGGAAAAAATCGGCGAATGGAAAAGAAAAAATAAGACGTGCGAATGAGCAAAAGCACAGCCGAGGGACCGGACCCAAAAGACAAGACCAGACGGAACGAGGGGCGTCTCCAAAGTTAAGGCAAAAGGGCGTGTCTCTGCTCGCTCCAGTTTACAAACTTCTTCTCTTCCTTTGAGCGTTGAGCAGAGGGAAGAAACCTTTTTTTCGAATTCTATAGAAAAGGAAGAAAACCACTCGCAATCCTCGGATCTTGCTTTGTTGAGCGAGTCCGTCATTGAGATTTCTTTCCTTTCTCTCCATCTCTCTCCTCCATCTTCCTCTTATACACCACTCTCCCTTCTTCGAGTGAAGCGCAAGCAGCTTTGTCTGCTCTGTCTGTTTGAAAGACAGTTCGATCATAATACCCGACGAACCGAACACGACGACAGAAAGCGACACAATGGACGCTGCTTCACAGCACCAGATCAAGACTCCTGAGGAGGCCGGTGAGTTTTCCTTTATGCCAGGCATTGGAGGCGGTACCGGGACGCTGCATGGGTTGGAGATAACCTGCTACTCTGCAAAGCAACTGAGCCTTGTCTGCGCAGATGGAACATTTGCAAGCCAGAGTGAACAGGAAGTTCTCAATCTCAATCAATCTAGCCTGCCCGGCAACAAGACAAATTGATTGCTAATGCGTTTCTCATAGTGGCTCGAATTGCCTACCTCTCCAGCGATGTCGTTGTTTCTGTCCAGCCCGCCATTGGCACCGACTCCGAATTCTCTTCTCACCTGAACCGATACGCCAGCCGCAAGGACAGCAGCTTGGTCGCTCAGAGTGCTGATACAGTTCCTGAGGTTAGTCTACTCAAGGGCCATTTACCCCTCCTAAATGGTCTCCGAAAAATCCCCGATCTCTCTTTTGGAGGACTCTATAAGCCACTGCTACTCATAAACCTATGAAAAGGAATATGAATTGAATGGTTTATGCATAGAGTTCTCTGGTCGAGCCATTGCGATATTGAACCACGTAATTGAATATAGTTGACCGTCAACCAGATCATCCCCGTACGACACAACACGGATCCTCTTCTCTCAGTATACACACCCATCCGAGCTGGCAGGCTCGTCTCAGTCACCACCACATCCAACATCCTGCTCCCATCCGTCTCACACCTATACAAATTGGCCAACTACCCTGTTGTCCTTCACGTCTCTCTTCAGCCCCGGACGTTCCCCGACTACTCAGTTATTACTGCCGTTCGTAACTCGGGATTCACATTCGTTCAGTCTGAGACCCTTCAGGAGGCCCAGGATTTGGCTCTGACTGCTCACGCTCTTGCTGTCCGAACTGGCAAGGGTGTCATTCACTTCTTTGCTCCTTCCACATCATCAAAGGACAAGCCCATTGCCGTCGAGGATGCCGCCGTTGTTCGCGACGTTCTCGATATCGAGAGCGTTCGCCGATTCCAGGCTGGCTCTGCTCCCTCATCACAGACCGGAATCTATGCGGACGATGGCCACATTGCCGTTTCCTCAGACCACGATGCGCCAGCAGTTAATGGTGCCGCCGCGAGTGGAAACCTCACTGTGCCGCCTAGCGCGAACGCCTCCAAGGCTCCCTCAGCTGGAACATCGGTCAAGTCCAGCCAAGATAGCGAGGCCAGCACTCCTGTTGCTCCCTCATCAGTCGCCACCACCGTCGAGACTGCCCCCCCTCAGGTTACATCCGAGGATATCTACAAGTCGGCTGGACGTATCTGGGCTCAGCTCAAGGCATCAGTTGGCCGGGAGTACAGCGCTTTCGAGTATTCTGGCCCTCCTGATGCTGAGAACTGCCTCTTCATCTTCGGATCCGATGCCGGTGCCTTCGCTCAAGCCATCGATGAGGCCCGCCCTGAGGAGATATTCGCCAATACCGCCATCCTTACTCCCCGCCTCTACCGACCTTGGATCGGCTCTCGACTTGTCGAGGCCATTCCTCGATCGGTCAAGCGAATCGCCGTGTTGGAGCAAATTCACCGCAAGACTACCAAGTGGGGCCCTCTCCTCATTGACGTCTTGACTTCTGTGAAGAGCGGCCCTGGTGGCGTTGAGGCTATTGTTGGCCATCAGCTTGGCTACATTGCCCCCGATGTTGTCGTTCAGGCCCTGCGTGGTGTTTTGCAGAACCTCACTGCCGAGAAGCCTATCCAAAACCTTGAGGTCGGCAAGAAGGAGGCTTGGAAGGAGCCTACTGGTTATGACCTCCAGACTCCTCAGCTCGAGACCGCCTATACCAAGATTCTTGATCAGCTCTTTGGCAAGCGAGCTTACATTGCCAATGCGATCAAGTCTTCTACCACTGGCCTTTCTCCTAACGTTGCTGCTAGCCCTGAGTTTGGCTTCGGTTCCCTCCTGGCACGCAAGCAACGTCGTGGCCAGTTCGTTTCTCAGGTTAAGGATGCTGCTACCAATGGTAGCTTCACTACCGATGCTCCTAAGAGCTGGTTGGCGCGATGGGCTATGAACGCTGATGATGCCACCAAGTCCACTGAGATTGCCGACGATGTCATTGCTAGACTTGAGACCGATGGCTCTTCTCTGGCTTCCGAGCTCCTCTCTGCCAAGGGTCTTTTCCGAAAGGAGTCCCTCTGGCTGACTGGCTCTGATGCCTGGTCATACGATCTTGGCAACTCTGGTGTCCACCACGTCCTTGCCTCTGGCGAGAATGTTAACATGCTCATCATCGACTCTACTCCTTATTCTGAGAGGGCTGCCGCTGATGCCAACCGCCGCAAGAAGGACATTGGTCTATACGCCATGAACTTTGGCAACGTCTATGTTGCTTCTACTGCTGTCTATAGCTCGTACACCCAGGTTCTCCAGGCCCTCCTCGAGGCTGACAAGTTCGAGGGTCCTTCCGTCGTTCTTGCTTACCTCCCATACTTTGGTGAGACCGACTCTCCTCTCACTGTTCTCCAGGAGACCAAGAAGGCCGTTGACACTGGTTACTGGCCTCTGTATCGATGGAACCCCGATAACGAGAAGAAGGGCGAACCCAACTTCTCTCTCGACTCTGAGCTGATCAAACAAGAGCTCAAGAAGTTCCTTGCCCGTGACAATCAGCTCACTCAGCTGGCTGCCAAGGAACCTAAGTTTGCTGCTGCCCTTGTTAAGGACTTCGGAAGTGAGGTGCGAGCCCAACAAAAGAGGAAGGCTAAGGATGCGTACAACCAGCTCCTCGAAGGCCTTTTGGGCGCTCCTCTCACCATTCTATATGCTTCTGACAACGGCAATGCTACTACACTGGCCAAGCGTTTGGCTAGCCGAGGTCGTGCTCGCGGTTTGAAGACTACTGTTCTGGCTATGGAGGACTACCCAGTCGAGGATCTTCCTACTGAGGAGAATATTGTTTTCATCACTTCCACTGCTGGTCAGGGTGAGTTCCCCCAAAATGGTCTGCCTTTCTGGGACGCCATTAAGGACAACACTGGTCTCGACCTAGCTGCCGTCAACTACTCCATCTTCGGTCTCGGTGACAGCCACTACTGGCCTCGAAAGGAGGACAAGATCTACTACAACAAGCCTGCCAAGGATCTTGATCGTGTTTTGACCAACCTTGGTGGTAAGCATCTGATCGATATCGGCCTTGGTGATGACCAGGACCCCGATAGCTTCCAGACCGGTTACCAGGAGTGGGAGCCCAAGCTCTGGACCGCGCTCGGTGTCGATAAGGTCGATGGCCTTCCCGATGAGCCCCCGCCTATCACCAACGAGGACATCAAGCTGGCCTCCAACTACCTCCGTGGTACCATTGTTGAGGGTCTAAACGACCCCACAACTCTTGCTATTTCGGCCTCCGACCAGCAGCTCACCAAGTTCCACGGAACATACATGCAGGACGATCGTGATATCAGAGATGAACGAAAGGCTCAAGGTCTTGAGCCCGCCTACTCTTTCATGATTCGATGCCGTCTGCCTGGTGGTATCTCCACTCCCAAGCAGTGGGTTCAGATGGATGACATTGCCAATGAGCTTGGTAACGAGACCATGAAACTCACCACCCGACAAACCTTCCAGTTCCACGGTGTTGTCAAGAGCAAGCTCAAGCCTGCTATGCAAGCTATCAACCGAGCCCTCATGACCACCATTGCTGCCTGTGGTGACGTGAACCGAAACGTCATGTGCAGTTCGCTCCCTACCCAGTCCAAGTACCACCGTCAAGTCTTTGCCTGCTCTCAGCTTATCAGCGACCACCTCTTGCCATCAACCACTGCCTACCACGAGATTTGGTTGACTGATGATGACAACAAGAAGACACAGGTTGCTGGTGATGCTGTCCAGGACTTCGAGCCTCTCTACGGCCCTACTTATCTGCCTCGAAAGTTCAAGATTACCATTGCGATCCCCCCTCATAACGATACTGATGTGTATGCTCACGACATTGGTCTGATTGCTATCAAGGGAGAGGACGGTAACCTTGCCGGTTTCAACGTTCTTGCTGGTGGTGGTATGGGTGCTACCCACAACAACAAGAAGACATATCCCCAGACTGGTCGCATGTTCGGTTTCTGTAAGACCGAGGATGTGCACATCGTCTGTGAGAAGATCATGCTTGTCCAACGTGACAACGGTGATCGCAAGAACCGAAAGCACGCTCGTCTCAAATACACCATTGACGACATGACTGTGCCTGTCTTCCGCAGCAAGGTTGAGGAGCTCTGGGGCAAGAAGTTCGAGAATGAGCGACCCTTCGAGTTCAAGAGCAACGTCGATACCTTTGGCTGGCAGAAGGATGAGAATGGCCTCAACCACTTCACGTTCTTCATCGAGAACGGTCGTATTGAGGATACTCCTGAGTTCCAGATGAAGACTGGTCTGCGTGAGATTGCCAAGTCTCTCAAGGGTCAGTCTGAGTTCCGCCTCACTGGTAACCAGCATCTCATCCTCAGCAATGTCGCCGATGAGGATCTTGACGGTGTTAAGCAACTCATGAAGAAGTACAAGCTCGACAACATCCAATTCTCGGCTCTTCGTCTCAGCTCCTCTGCCTGTGTCGCTTTCCCTACCTGTGGTCTTGCCATGGCTGAGTCTGAGCGATACCTGCCAGTGCTCATTTCCAAGCTTGAGTCATGCCTTGAGGAGAACGGCCTTCGCCAGGACTCTATCGTCATGCGTATGACTGGTTGCCCCAACGGTTGTGCTCGTCCTTGGTTGGCCGAGGTTGCTTTCGTCGGTAAGGCTTATGGTGCTTATAACATGTACCTTGGTGGTGGTTACCACGGCCAGCGCCTCAACAAGCTATATCGCCAGAGCATCAAGGAGGATGAGATTCTCGCCATCATGAAGCCTCTCCTCAAGCGATATGCTCTTGAGCGCAACGAGGGTGAGCGCTTCGGCGACTTCTGTGTCCGCTCTGGTATCATTGTTGCTACCACTGATGGCCAGAACTTCCACGATAACGTAAGTCTATTTCAATACATTGCAAGTAACAAAAACTAACAGCCATCCAGGTTGCCGAGGAAGAAGAGGACGAGGAATAAATCACGACTAGGAAGACTGAACGAAAATTGTGGTTAGCATCAACCGGGACAGGAAAAGAATGAAGGATCTGTTGGAGGAACCTTGATATCATGATTTGTTGCTTTATTTTGCATAGCTTGATGTGGTATTTACTTGGCCGGCGCAACTGATAGGAACGCATTTATTCTATGTAGAAAGACTTTCGCAATGATTTGAGACTTTGCGTGAACCATCTAGACTGTCGAATTACATAGACTTTATCTCAACTTCAAGCCTAAAACTTAACCC
Source organism: Fusarium acutatum (assembly GCA_012932015.1). Taxonomy (NCBI): domain Eukaryota; kingdom Fungi; phylum Ascomycota; class Sordariomycetes; order Hypocreales; family Nectriaceae; genus Fusarium; species Fusarium acutatum. The sequence continues at coordinate 163,391 of JAADJF010000125.1, read as the reverse complement.
TTGTTTCACATCCATGAACATTTGGTAGACATTATCTCAACAAGCACCATCGTATTGAACCCGGGGTATACACATTTATCCTCTGCAATTTACACAATTCATACCCCAGAAGCGAGTTCCTGACATATGTACATTCAAAACTTTCTGATCAAAACATTCGTTGCCTCGACAATCATGGCCGGCATCATATAATTTTCGAGAACTCATCTGCTCAATCGTCATCCTCCCAGTGAAAAGAGCTGGGAAGAGTTGTTCATTTCCATGCAGATGTAAATGCCAAAACGCCAAACCACGCCGATGCAGATGCCCATTTTCTAAATGCATAACAAAAATCAAGCGCAAATAGTTGAAGATGATGTGTACATCAACTGCGTAGGTTGCTCGACACACTGCTCATCTTGTCGTTGACTCTCTCCTTTAGACCACCCATCCATCGAGGTGCCTTGAGACTCAAGCGCACACGACCTTCCACTATCATGTTGATCACGTTGAGGACGGCAAACGTGGTGGAACCGATGGCACGAAAGACGGCGAGAGCGGCTACAGACCAGAGGAGAAAGCGCAGGTAATAGTTGTCGCCAATGCCTCTAGCACTGTAGATCTCTGATACAGCCATACCAAGGATACCGTTGCCGATCATCCATGTGAGAACGAGGTAGGTTCGTACACTCTTGTAGTAATCCTCTTGCAGCTGAGATTCGCTAGGTGGAGACTCAGGAACTTCGAGACGATCACGGAGATTGCGAAGAGCCTCATCGTATCCACTGTCAATATCGAGCTGTTCACTGGGCATCTCCAGCTCGACAGTCTCACCCTTACCCACAGCACCACCAAGATCAGTCTTCATGACGTTGTCACCCTTGGTACCCCAGGTAACATCGTGTGTATTACAGAAGGCGTAGACTTGCAAGGTGCATATGTAGCTGGGAAGAAGGATGAAGTACTGGGCCGAAGATGTGATCATGTGCCATGGATCAAGATACATAATAGACATGATGAAGTACATGCCGATTGTAGACAGGATAGACACAATCATATTCGTAAAGACGTTATCACCTATCTGGATCTTGTCTTTGGATGTGAGTTGGTGAATAATGATGTAAAATGTAGCAAATGTCGTATAAACCATGATGATGCTGTAAATAATCATGCTGATCAGGTACAGCTTCTTGGAGCCTTGAGGTCGATTACCGAGCGAAAGGATAAACTGCGTTGATATGAGAAGCACACAGGCATACCGCAGAATGTGGAAGATGACTGTAGCGATGTTGTGTCCGAACGGGTCGACTTTGGGGTCTGTCAAACCGCCTGCAACGAAGTAGAAGGTGAGGTAGAAATTGGCTAGGGAGAAGAAGGTAAACATGAGCTGAATGAACTGATACAAGAACTCCATGTGTAGAAGGATTTTACGGGCAAGGGTGTGGTCAGTAAACCAAATCTGCTTGAAGTGGACAAGGGAGTAGACAGCGGCAAAGAAAGCACCATTGAGCCATCGACGACGTTGAGAGATGAATTCAGGAACAGTATCTACACCAAGTTAGTATTGCATTCATGATTTAATGTAGTAGAATATCTTACCCGGCACATCGGTTTCACCGGTACATCCCTTGACGTACTTGAGAACCCATCTCTCACCACGTTTAGCGACCAACTCCCAGCAAAGGATACGATCCTCAGCGAGGTACATGTTGGCAGTGAAGACATCGGCGTGTTGACCATGCAACGTCTCACCCTTGAAGTACTGACTGAGAGGGCCGTGACCAGTCTCGTCATTCTGAAGCGCGTGGTATCGGTACGCACTCAGGGCACCGGGAAGGACAGTAATGTATCCAAAGACGGACTCGAGAGGCTTATCAAGGATGTTGGACATTTTATACTCGAAGTTCTGGGACGCAACGAGAGGATTGAGTAGGTTAGCGCCCAGTCTGCCCTTCATCGCTTTAATCTCTCCACAAGCACCAGCGACGTTAGAGTCAGTATCGAAGGCCTTCCAGAGATGGTACAGTGAGGTGCCGCTAGGACGAGTACCAACATCCAGCAAAATGCAGACGTTCGGGTTGAGAGCCTTTCCAAAAGCATTGAAGAACCAACGGTGAGAGTTTAGCTTACGCTGGTTCTTTTCCTTGAGACAGAAGATCATCTGACAAGGAACAATGCCCTTCTCAGCACCCTTGAACTTGAGGTCGGAATCGAGAGAGACCTGGGTTGTGTATTCGTAGACATGTGCTTGCACAGCGCGGTTGTTGACAAAGTTCTTTGCGATACCGTGCTGGTAGACACCCATGGCAGCGAGGGCATCTAGAGTACGAGGGTGGATCTTCTCTCGACCATCAGAGACAATACAGACGACAATCTTTTGCCATCCAGTCTCACCCCAGGTACGGGAGCGCGATCGAGAGCAGAAGTGTGAGATGTTCTTCATGACGGCATGCATCGTTCGAGTGAATCCTATTTCATCTTCGTTGTACATGGTGACACAAATGAACAATTCCGTCTCTCGAACAGTCTTGCCGAAGGTTTGTCGCAGTGTGTAGCCTCTTTCGACAAAATCATCAGGGTCGCACGTAACGGCGGTGTAACGCATGTGAGTGAACTCAACCTCGCCTCTTCGAGGCAAGAAACTGTACAGAATTGTCGGGATTTTACACTCCAGCACCAGTTCACCGTTGATGAGCTGGACCTCCTTTCTTACCATTTGAGGTGCGCGAACACCTCTTCTCTCCTGTGCGCCAGTCGGGGCAGGACCATAATGCTCAACCTTGTCGTAGTCTTCCATGTCTCCCTCATTGAGTGTGTCTTGCGACTCAGAAGACATATATGAGCTGCGGTCAACTGGGTGAGGTCGTGCATCACTCAGGTCGGATTCAGGCGCAAAGACGTCGTCGTCATAAGTATCATGCAAAGGAATAGAGATAGTCGCATCGTCTGCAATTGGCGGGACAGGCTGCCTTGAGTTTGAAAAGAGAGGTGCCGGAGGAAGTGGGCGTCTTGGACTGCCGCCGTATCTCGAGGATGGTGTTCCTGGTCTGGGACTCCCATTCAGGTCGGAGGGCTCATACATGCCATCTGAAGGAGGAGGTCTTGACAGGTCGGATCTTGTGAATCCGGACACTCGTGATGAGGGCGTCCAGGGTCGCTGGGGAGAGCCATCATCATGCATACCATAGGACACGTAAGAACCCCCTGGGGGCGCCATTGATGGGGCATCGTCGAAGATGGAACCCGATCTTGATGATCGAACACTCGGCTGATAGTTGAGGTTTCGAGGACTTCGGATACTAGGAAGTTTGTCATGTGAGTTTACATCCCTTAAGCGGCTCAATGGGCGCGGTGGTACGGGCGGTGTCGTGTCTAATCCAAAGTGTTGCTGTTCCTTGTGAACTCTTCGCCTGTCGCTGATACCATCGGGAATCTCTGGTAGATCTCGAGGAAGATCTGCAAATGCGACATGGACACTAGTTCTATTCTTGTTCTGCAGCTTTGCAGTCTGGCCGCCGATAATTGGCCTCTTAGGCAACAAGGTCTGGGATTCGGCCATTGAAGAAGCGTATGAAGGGGGATTTGGTGAAGGATGTTCTTGATTCTCGTTGGAGATATTCCCTCGGACGTCATCTTGTTGGACAGGGCCGGACCTGAAGGTCCGTTCCTCCCTTTCTGAAGACATGGTGTTGCTGACAGGTGAAATTGACAATGGAGGAGAAAACGCTACTGGCGGTTTGAGAGGGGAGGGTGTTGTCTTTGAAGGTGAGGCAGAAGGGGAAACAGAAGGAAAGGAGAGAGGGCGTGCAGGAGGTGTTTGTGTCTGATTCTGGCTAGGTGATGAGGGTGGTACATACGTATGAGGGTCGTAGTGTTCTTCGGATGTCAACAGTCTCACAGCAGCGGGACTGTAACCAGTGGGCGTGTGAAGGTCCTCGTCATCATAGGGAGGGAGGCTGTAGTCGGGCGGGCGCGACATATTCGGGTCCATGACTGGCGAGAAGAGGCTGGAATGGAATGCAGTGGACACGAGTACTTGCGACAATACGAGCTGAGCTATTCGAGTAACGGTTCAAGGTCTTGAAAGCGAAGGATACTTTGTATCTCGACGGCTGCTGCCGCTGAGACGATCCGAATCGCGTACTAGATATGGTGAAAGCAGCGTTGGTGTTGATGTTGATTTGCGCCTCCTGTTGATGGCTGAAACTCTGTTATCAACGAGGCGTTAATTCTGTACAAGCTTGTGGTCGGTGTAGGTTTAGATCGTCGTCGAATGGCGGTGGGACAAGACAAGACAAAGACAGCAGAGACCAACAACGCGCAAATTGGTATCGCAATACAAGACAATGAATGATTCTTCGGAATGTCTCCTTTTTCGTTAGGATGGATGTTGTAGTACAATAGAACAGGTAAAGTAAAGTACGGAGCGAGCGGAGCTTTGGATCGGGTTTGGTTGCGGGTATGAGAGAGGTGAGGATCCAATGGTGGGGGAGGAGCTTAGCATGGTAATCCAAACAAATTACGTCGCACTGTTGGCATGGCAACGCAGCCCAATTCGGACAGCTCTGTCTTCCACCAGGTCTCACAATTTCTGGCGGCCCGCTTTGTTTCAGTGACTGGGAGACCATCAGTGGAGGTTGATTAATTGCTTGCATTTCTTCAACATTCAATTCATTGCTCTATGTCTCTCGCTTATACTCTTGGTTGCTCAATTGAGGAATATCATGACATTCAGAGCTCTTACTCAACTGTTTACTCTCCTCCCGAAACGCCCGGGGATGAACTACAGGTGTGATGATCACCTAGCAACAGTAACACAGCCTTCCCTGAACCATGGATCATGGCGCTTAGCATCTGAAAGTGGATCCTCTATTCAACGGTCTCGATCCTACGGATTCACTGTACCTGATCGGTAAATAACAAGCAATCACAGACGTAAGCTCGGAGTATTTAAAATTCTATTTCATTGGTATAATAAACTTGAAAGGCGAAAACAAGAGTAAAACTAATACCAAGACTATTGAAGTAGTTTCATCCCCTGATCTGAATGGTCGAATCTTGTCAACACTCGATGTATACACACCCCAAGGTTGGAAACAAGCCTTTGTTTTCGGACAACCTCAATAACCTTTTCGACGCCACAAACCGATGACCATTGTTTTGACTTGGCTTTATGGGTCGTACTTACAAGGTCAGGGTAGACGCCTTCTTCTTGGAACTTGAACGTCTTGAAGTGAGACTGTGCGTTCGTTGACAAGCCATACCCTGGACATGTCAGCCACGAGGCGAGATCACGATCGCAAAACAAGCATCCAGTTTAATATAGATAGGCGGGCGGGTCACAGCATAAACGAGCTTTAGACTCAATGATGCGATTTTAGAACATACAGCCACGAGAACTCGAAACAAGGTAGTTATGAATGCGTATCCAGAAAGAACTCGAACAGTAAAAAAAAAAAAAAAAAAGAACCTGTGAAATGAGAGGATGAGCTGCAGTCCTAAAGATTCCTTGCCATATATGATGAATAGGCAGTTTTCAAATTGCTTTCTCTAAGACCTTTTATGAGCAAACAAAGTTGTTATCGCAACCTCGTTCAAGCCTGTCGGTGAACGTTAATTAAACAACGTGGCAACTCTACATCATTACAACCACTTCCCCGCGTTTTATCGTGTAATTGATACCTGAAATTTCGACAAGCAGATTGAGGGGGAGTTAACGTTCGTGAGCCAAAGAAGCCAACAGAGACGGCATCAATGAAGCTAATGAGCCGACCCGATGCTTCTGATGGCGAGATCGTCAGAGAGAATGGTAAGACCAAAAGGCGAGTTTCTTGTCCTCCGATACCTCGGACTTTGACATGTCAATGGCTTTGAGAAGAAGGCAGAGTTGTCATCGATCCAACCACCACGCTGCATAACATGCTTTCCCCTCAAAGTATCCAGGAAGAAGCCCCGAGATGCCACGTGAATTGTTCTCTTAAGAAGAGGTATCATCCTCGAAAGGGGCTTGAAATGGTTCCCTCAGTGCTTTCCGAGGTCCTGCTTCCAATGGGTTTGCAAAGTCTGTCATCTCATATCACTGGATCATTAATGCGCAGCCGAAATGGAAACGATTGAAGAAATTCAAGGTGAGCTTCGCTCCGACCCGACACCACAAGATGCCAGACCTCCTGAATCCAAGACGAGATCAGCAACTGCAGTGCTACAAAATCCACTGGCCAACATGACGCATGACGAATTGGTCGCCGATGCAGAGAACTTCGCCCGGGATAAGGGATTGGACAGCTACAGGCCATGGTTTTCCAAGGGCGCACTCATAGCCAAAGTCATCAACACGCCGAAAGGATACGAGGCGATAGAGGAGTTGACCGAGGAGGACAAGGAGCTCCTGAGGAACGAAGATGAACATCGTTGGAAGTCTCAGCCGAAGATGCTTTACTTCCTCTGCGCATTATGTGCGGGTTGCGCTATTGTGCAGGGCATGGATCAGACAGTCATCAATGGTGCACAGGTAAGTCCTCCCTGAGAAGCAAGAGGTAAACAGACTAATAATCCAGCACTTCTACTTCGAAGAGTACAACATCAAAGATAGAGCGCTGCAAGGTCTGACAAACGGCGCACCATATGCCTCTGCTGCCCTCATCGGATGCTGGCTCAACGCCCCCTTGAACAGATACTTTGGCCGTCGAGGAACCATCGCCTTTTCTTGTCTCTTGGCTTTCGTTACAGGAATATGGCAAGCTGCTGCTAACAGTTGGATATGTCTCCTGATTGCACGCTTCACCCTGGGACTCGCAGTTGGCGCCAAGTCAAGTACCACTCCCGTATACGCAGCTGAATGTGCACCCAAGGCAATTCGAGGCGCCTTGACCATGATGTGGCAGATGTGGACGGCCTTCGGCATCATGCTCGGCTTTGCTTCCTCTTTAGCTTTCCAGAATCTCAAATGGCCGAACCAGTACGCACCTTGGAGATGGATGATTGGCTCAACGGCTCTTCCACCATTGGTTGTTGGCCTTCTGGTCTTCCTTCTCCCCGAGAGTCCACGCTGGTATATGGATAGGGGAGACTTTCAGAAGGCATACCTTTCGCTTAGGAAGCTTCGTCGCGCTGACCTCCAAGCTTCTCGTGACCTCTATCTCGCTTGGAAGTTCTTGGAGGCTGAGCAAAAGTCCAAAGAAGGCCGAAAAACTTTGAAGGAGCTCTTCACAGTACGGAGGAACTGGAGAGCTGCACAGTCTTCTTGGTTTTGTATGCTGATGCAGCAATTTTGTGGCGGTATGTCCGAAAAACCATATCTTGATTACTATGTTACTAACAAGTCTACAGTTAATGTGATCGCATATTACAGCACAAAGATCTTTACAGGTGCAGGATACACTCGATCTCAAGCCCTCCTGGCCTCATTCGGTGGCGGTGCCATCAACTGGATCTTTGCGCTGCCTGCCATTTGGACTATTGATACCTTTGGTCGCCGTAACCTCCTGTTAGTTACGTTCCCCATGATGAGTGCTTGCCTGTATTGGACCGGCTCATGCTTCGGTATTCAGGACAACGGCCTTCGTCTTCCTCTCATCGCCACCAGTATTTACATCTTCATGGTCGTTTACTCACCTGGTCTCGGTCCTGTTCCCTTTACATATAGCGCAGAGGCTTTCCCCTTGCATATCCGGGCTCTTGGTATGGCCTCAGCAACATCGATCACCTGGTCATTTAACTTTTTACTCAGCTTTACGTGGCCTATGATGGAAAAAGCATTTAAACCCTCGGGTGCCTTTTATTGGTACGCGACGTGGAACGTGGTCGGATTCGTGTTTACGTATTTCCTGCTCCCAGAGACGAAGGCACTGTCCTTGGAGGAACTGGATATCGTGTTTAGCGTCCGGAGTCGTGATCATGTTCGATACTACTCCAAGCGAATGGGATGGTACGCAATGAGGCTTATGGGTCGAAGCCCGAATCCCATGCCACCGTTATATGAGTTGGAGAATTCTACGGTTGGAACAGTGTCCGAAGTAGCAGCCAAGCAGACCAATGACTCATCTGTTTAAGAGGTAGTCATGAGTGAACGATGTAATGTATCAGAGCATTCTCTCAGATTAAGGGCTGGGAGTTTCGATGAATGATTAGGGCGCAAGACTTGGCCAAGGTTCAATTGGTATCTCTTTATAAATATTGGGCTCTTTATGAAGCGGGTTATGAGAAAGGCGTAACCTTTAGGGTTCATGATCTAAATGCCCAACGACGTCGTGTTGTCTTTCAGGGCGTCTTAGTAACAGGTCTCGATATCTCACCCATACTTTTTTTGCCTGGATCGTTTGTGTAGGAAGATCAAACGAAGGCTCCGACTGATTATGAATCAATTTTGTCGATTGCGACTACGAATCCCATCGCTGTTCGGAAGGAAGACGATAAACAAAAGTTCCAGAGTGTATTTTGTCTCAAAGTGTAAGGTGACAATAAGATGAGCACTTCGCCATGAATGAAATATCGTCAGGGAAGACATTATCGAGCTCAGGCACCAACTCTGAAGAAGCAACATATCCAATTCAATTTGCCGTTGACTGCTACGTAGTAGTTTCGCAAGATAACCTCGTATCTGACAAGCTCAGAGCGGCGTGAGTTTAAGACCTACCTAGGTATCAGTCATTCTGACTGTTGTGTATGAGTTTTATTTGAGGGCAGTGCTTGGGGTCCCCTGTAGCTGTGTTACCCACCATAGATAGCTCGCCATAGTGGAGACCAATCACTGTGAGATCCCAGCCGAGGCTTGCGAAGTACCTCTTATCATTGAGTGACGAGACGGGATCTTCATTCCAAAGCTCTCATCTCCTCTTTTGCCTCTCATATCTTCTAGACCTCCATCCATTGACATTGTGAAGCTTCACACCAAGAAGCAACAATGGCTGAAAAGGCCCAACTTCCGCCTTACAGCTCCGTTTCGCTTCCAGCGCCGGTTGGCCTTCATCCTGGTCAACAACGGAACAGACGGTTGCTGCGCCGCTCACGCGGTATCAGACTCTTTGCTCTAGCCTGTTTGACCTTTATTGTCTTTGCTCAATGGCGACAACTCGCACCGCGAAACAAGACTACTTTGTCTATCCAGAAACTCAATAAAGATCTCGAGACGTGTAAGAAGTTCCGTGTCAAGCCGCAAGACCCGCCTGGTCTCGGCCGAGATAAGAATGCTCGTTATATCGACGGCGGCAAGCCCACTTTGATCAAGAACGCTACTATCTGGATTGGAGAGCCCGCCGAGGGAACCAGCCAAGAGGATGCGTATGCTGGCAAGGGCTGGGAGTGGGTGCAGGGTGATGTCTTTCTCGAGAAGGGTCTCATTCAACGCGTCGAGAAAGATATCAAGACTGCTTCGCTACCTGATGATACAATTATCTACGAAGCTCATGGCCGCCGCCTGACCAGCGGTATTGTTGACACTCACAGTCACGCTGGCGTCTATCCATTGCCCTCTCTGGAGGGAAACTCAGATGGCAATGAGATGTCGGATAACATCACACCTTGGGCTCGAGCCATCGACTCATTGCTCCCGCTTGATCCTCAAATTGAAGTCATCAAGTCAGGTGGTGTTACAACTTCACTCATCCTTCCTGGTTCCGGCAATAATATCGGTGGAGAGGCCTATGTTATCAAGCACGCAGTTGGCAAACCTGATGGACGCAAGGAAATCAGTGCAGTGGACTTGCTAGCCGACCCAGACCGCAACTGGCGATATATGAAGATGGCATGTGGTGAGAACGCGAAGCGTGTTCATGGCCGGGTTGGAAATAGGCCATTCAGCCGTATGGGTGAAAGCTACGAGTTCCGCCACGCTTTTGAACAAGCAAGAGATTTGATCCAGAAGCAGGATGACTGGTGTGCCAAGGCTGAGTCTCAAGGTGTTGAGTCCTTGTATGAGTATCTTCCTGGCGAGATTGCCTGGGAGGCTCTCACTGCTGCACTTCGTGGTCAAGTTCATATCAACACACACTGTTACACGATCCCCGACTTGGAGGCTATGGTGGATCACACCAACGAGTTCAAGTTCCCTGTCCGAGCCTTCCATCATGCTCACCAGACATATCTGGTTCCAGAGGTAAGATCGTGTTATATTGAAAGGCTTCATTTACTAACACCTATTAGATCCTCAAGCGAACCTGGGGCGGACGTCCTCCTGCATCTGCTCTTTTTGCTGATAACATGTTTTACAAGACTGAAGCATACATTGGCTCAGAGTATGCTGGAAAGATCCTCCACGAGAACAACCTCACAGTAGTGTATGTCAGCGACAACCCTGTGATCAACGCACAGCATGTCCTTTTTGAAGCAGCCAAGGCTTATCACTACGGCCTTCCTTACCACGTCGCACTGGCCAGCGTGACATCTGCTCCCGCTGAACTACTCGGTTTGGGCAAGCGTCTAGGAAAGGTCAAGCCTGGCTTCGATGCCGACATTGCTGTCTGGGACAGTGACCCTCTTAGCGTTGGCGCAACCCCTGTGCAAGTCTGGATTGACGGCACAGCTCAGTTCGAGGACCCAATTGAGCTGATGAAATCACAAGAAGCAGCTGCCTTTGTGGAGAAGCCTGCCGAGATTGTTGAGGAGCCAAGCAAGCTCGATAATGTACTCTTCACTGGCGTTAAGAAGGTGTTCCTTGAAGATGAGAAGACTTACGAATCTCAAGACAAGCCCATTAATGTGGTCGTTCACAACGGCAAGATTTCTTGCATTGGCACTTGCGATCAGGAGTTCCAAGCTGTGGCTGCAACTGGCGCAAAGACTATTGCGCTCAAGAATGGCTATTTGACCCGATCTTTCACGGCTGTCGGTGGTACTCTGGGTCTCAGCGAGATTGATGCTGAGGACGTAACTAACAACGGACCGAACCCATTGATCTTCTCTCGGGCTATCGATGGCCTTGCTCTTGACTCCAAGAAGTTGCGTGTTGCCTCTCGATATGGAGTTACCAGGGCCGTCTCAGCACCAGTCTTTGTGGGTGGCGCAACCCATTTTGGTACCAGCGTCGGATTTCTGACTTCAGCATTGACGACCCTTGAAGAAGGTGCAGTTTTTGCCCCCGACCTAGCAGTTCACTACACTCTGGACCTGAATGTCAGAGGTTCAACTAGCTACTCAGCCGCTTTCGGTGGATTGAGAAATAGGTTACTTACAGCTGCTACAACTCCGGAACCTGCCAGCAATCCGTTCTCAGAAGCGGCGTACCTCAAGAAGGTGATCAGTGGCGAGCAAGTTCTTGCCCTCACCATCAACAGTGCAGATGGCATTGCAACAGCTCTTCGAATCAAGTCCGAGATCGAGGATGTCCTCACAGCAGCAGACTCAAGCAAGAGAGTTGGGGGTCTCAAACTGGCCATCATTGGTGGTGCGGAGGCTCACCTGCTGGCTAAGGAGCTCAGAGAGGCTGGCGTTGGCGTCATTCTGTCACCGCTGCAGGCAAAGGGTGAAAGCTGGGACTCACGTCGCGCCTTGACCGGTGCACCACTTACCAACGGTACAACCATTGATGCGTTGGTTGACGCAGGCGTAGTTGCTGCGATTGGACTGCAAGAAGACTGGGAGCTTCGTGACTTGGGTTTTGCAGCTGGTACTGCATTCAAGAATGGAGGTGGACGATTGAATGAGAAGGAGGCCATTGATCTTGTGAGTTGCAACATTTACAAGATCCTTGGGGCGGATGAAAGGTCAGCCAAGGACTCTGGCCACTTTATGGTGACTGAGGGTAGCCCCCTTGAGATTGGATCGAGAATCAAGGCTGTTGGGCATGGCAGGGGTGATGTATCTGTGTTTATCTAGATGTGCCATTGGATAGCGTACAAGTACTCGAGGAAGAGTTGGATGAATTATGTGTGTTTATCTATACAATCCACTATTTGTATGGCCCACTTGAAACTTAATGCTATGTTCAGGATACAGAGGAAAATTACAAGCCTATCTAGATCAGGAGTCGAGTAAGAAGAAGTTACGCAAAGACGTCATTCTTTATTTCTCCTACCTTACCTTACCTAAACTTTACTAAGATCTCCATAATACAATGTTATGAGAGTTGACCACAGTGTATGCTCTTAATAAAACCTTTCTCATCTCCTGTGATATGAATGTTGTTGTATATTTATAATATGAGTGGCAACTTGCAAATGAGACCATCGCCAACAGAAATACAGTGGGAGCCGAGCCTTCGGGAAGCGGGGATTACAAACAGTGACGCGCGGGAACAAAGTGGAGCATCGCGCGCGGGTAATGACCAAGAGCGATTCCATTGGCTGAAATCGTGAATCTCGTCAATTTCGGCAGAGGTTTTCGGAAGTAGAACGCAGAAAAGGGGAAATGCTCCACAAGCCATGATGGCCCCATTATCATGGGACAAGAGGATAAATAGCTTGAGGACCCCGCCATGATGAATGAGCTAGATATGGTAGAATCATATATAAGATAAAGTACAGTATAGAAGTCAACAAATAGCAGTTCATGTGGAATTGGCCTCTTATTGCACGAAGAACTTTCTCCTCATCTTTATTCAAGTCGTTTTCATTTTCATCCCAGAGACATTCACATTCATCCACCATGTCAAAGGTTGCCCCTGTAATTGCGCTATCCCATGGCGGTGGTAAGTCAACACCGTATGATCTGCCTCAATTACCGACATAGCTAACATTATTAGGCCCGATGCCTGTTCTTGGCGACCCTAAGCATGAAAGTATTGTCTACTCACTCAAGAACCGTGTCCCCAAGATCCTCAAGCTTGGCACCCCAGATCAACCACGAGCCATCATCCTTGTCACCGCCCACTGGTCAACCGCAAAGCCCACCATCTCATCAGGCGCATCTCATAAGTTACTCTACGATTACTACGGGTTCCCTCGTGAATCATACTCTCTCAAGTACCCAGCACCAGGACACCCAGAGATCGCAAACGAGATCGCCGATGCTCTGCGCGGAGAAGGTCTTACACCTGAATTGGATGACGAGCGAGGATGGGACCACGGAGTTTTTATTCCGCTCTTGCTCGTCAATCCCAAAGCCGACATCCCCGTAGTCCAGGTCTCAGTTCTTGAGTCAGAGGATCCTGAGGAACATCTCCGTATGGGCGCAGCACTGCGAAAACTGCGAGCCAATAATATCGCCGTCGTTGGCTCAGGATTCGCAAGCTTTCATAACATTCGCGCCATGATGATGCTGGGCAGTTCAGGACCTGAACAGCAACGGCAATTCCGAACCTTGTCTGATGAATGGAACAACACATTGACCGAGGCGACACTCAAAAAGGATACAAATGAGCGGTGGAAGGCTCTCAAGGGGTGGAGAAAATTTCCATATGCTGATATGATGCACCCGCCTAATGGAGGAGAGCACTTTATGCCATTGCTTGTGTGCGCGGGAGCAGCAAGGGAGGGAGAAGAGACGAGAAAGTACAACGATGAGTATGTTGGAGTCGAGATTAGTACATTTTACTGGGGATCGGAGGAAGAGAGCAAACTGTAAATGTTTATCGGATTTAGCATTGTTGAATCGAGTATCATGGTTATTTGGTATGCTTGTTCTAAGCGAAGCTTGAGTGTGGGTGCCCCCTCATGTCAGAACCTCAATTGGTAACTCTATCTCACTCCCATTGGAACAGAGATCCCTACCAATCCCCTGATTTACAGGTACAAATACCTCTGACAGCAGGTTACATGCAATAGGAAAGACATGCACCCTGTACCGCAGATACAGGCAGAAAAGTCAACATCGAAAAGCCGCCTCAAACCCACTATTCGTGACCCGCTGCCGTCATCACGGGCTTGGCTCGCCCGGTTCGCCGTTGTCAAGAGTCTTAGCTGACGTCAAGACGATGAAAAGATCAAGTCTATAGAATAATAGAGTCCAAGAAAAATGTTGTACAATTACATATTATAATATCGTAGAAAATGTTCAAAACTGGAATTCGTTCGTTGTCCTGCCGTTTAAATACGTCCAACGCTGCAAAGCATCTCCCACGCTTCACAGCCCCTCCAAATTCCTGCATACAACCTCACATTCGCACACTTACACCATCACCGCTACAAAAGCTCTATACAACAGCGAGCAGCATGGGTCAACATTACAAGCCCACAATCGACGCACAAGTCGTTAAAGTCTTTGTTCTCGAGACTGATACTCCTCATCCTCACACTCAGACCGAGCGCGGTTCATTTGGTGAGATTCTGCATCGCCATTTTTCAGAGGCTGGAAGCAAGCATCATCCTCCGCTGGGCGTTGAGACAGAGCAGGTCTTTGTTGTGACAGAAGAGGGCGGCCGCATGCCGAAGGTGGAGGAGTTTGAGGGTTACGATGGATTGCTCATTACGGGCAGTATGTATGACGCGCATGGCGACAACCAGTGGATTCATGACTTGCTCGATCTTTTGAAGCGCAAGTAGCCTGTTATTTTTCTCTTGCAATGTAAACTAACTGTTCTTAGAACTATGGATAAAGCGTCCCGACTTTCATTTCACGGGCGTTTGCTTCGGCCACCAGGTTCTCTCCCGTCTTCTAGGAGGCAAAGTCGGCCCGTCACCTACAAACGACTGGGAACTTGGCCACAATGCGATCACTCTCACGCCCGTAGGCAAACGCCTCTTCCGTACACATGATGATAAAGTCTACCTCCATCAAATGCACCAAGACCAAGTCCTCGAAGCCCCCACCGTTGAGTCATCAAACGGCCTTCTCGAGCCCGACACCGATGTCCACGTCTGGGGTACAAGTAATCACACATCCATTCAGGGATTGTATATCCCTAACCGACTATTCACATCACAGGCGCATCTGGCGTTTGACGAGGACATGGTCAAGAGACAGATTCAGATGAGAATTGATAGTGGCGGGATCAAGGATCTAGAGCATGCAGATCGAGCGGCTGAGACGGCGGATCTGGACCATGATGGAGAGCAAGTTGCGTCAGCGATTCTGAGGTTGTTTAGGTACGACGATGATGGTATGTCGTGGGACTGAGCGGGTTTGCATAGACCGGAAAATAGATGGCAATAATTTGGGTAAAATGTTCTAGAAGGAAGTCTATTATCATGATCCTTTTCCCTTGGGCGTATGGGAGATGACCCCTCAACTTGTTGGTTCTCTTCGGCTATGAGGTCCGATAATTAATATCTCTGAATAAAATTGCCTAAACATCATCATCTAGGTATATTTAAGTACGCCCTGAATCAAAGAGTTTCTCTACTTCATAGATCGAAACACAGGTAATTAAGATATGTGATACAATTCGTGTGAACCTGACTAGCTATAATTTATACCAAATAGCTTCTGCTTGCAGGCACTATATCGCATTGATCGACATCGAATTCGGTCTAAACTATAAGAGACACCATGCCTCACCTCTAGAAGTTTTTTGCCTCCAGGTAGAAAACTGGCACTTCCACCTGAGCAAGACGAAGATAAATGACTAAGGATTCGCTATCCTTGCTAAAGGTTAGCTGGGCATAGTTCAATCGAATCAGTTTGTATCAAGCGCGATGTGCGTAATACTCGGCGACGGTCTCAATACAGTCCATGGTCAACGCGCGGAGGGCCAAATGATGTTGCTTTGATGTTGCTTTGATGTTGCAGCATATTGTTTGAAGTGATGTTCAATGTTCTTTGCATGACTATGATTGAATATGTAACAGTATGAAAATAAAGAGGTGCGGTTCTCTGGATGTTCTTTAGGTATAATGTGGCGTTTTGCTGTCTAATAATGAAAGTTCCTTTTTGTAGAGCGTCAGTCAGTGGCGTCCTCAGCCAAATTCCTTTAGCTCTTGACATTGTCCGCTCTCAGAAAATAATTTAGGAATAAGAGGATGTGTGCGATCTTATATAAGGTATTGGACAGATGCGTGAAAGTAACTTTTGTTGGACGGCTTGGGGCCAGCCCTTGATAGACAAAGCTCTCACATGAACCTAGTAAGAGCCTCAAAGCCCTGGCCGTGAGAGAACTTGGATATTTAGGGATGGATAGTTAATTAGTGGCTGTCATAGGAATCATTAGTCTCATAAAACTGTTCTGAGTATTGAAGTCGCTTGGTGTGATATGGTTCTGGTGTTCCTTACCCTGCCAAAGTTGAAAAGAACTTTGTGTGTGGATGAATGAGGGTGTAGATTGCTAGTTTATTTTATCAATCTAGGCCACTATTCCATTGGGGCACGGGAACACTTTAAAATATTAATTATATAGAGAGCAGAACGAAGAAAGCGCAGAGTCTGTTCTGAACCACTGCTCCATACCAGTGGTAGAGGCCACATCCTTGGGCAAGTAACTCTTGAGCTTGAAAGTATCGGAAAGCTGGTGAACAAAGGTCGTATTGAGGGTAGAACTTCCAATATTAATGATAGTCTTATTGGCTAGGGCCCAAGTCTTGATGAAGATAGTTCAGGGAAGAAGCTTTGGTTAGTACGTCCCCCTTCTTTATGACTCTGTCTCCTCGGTTTGATATGTTAAGTGATAATAATATATATAATTGAGTGATTAGGCCAGTCTTGAGAGATAGCAGTTATATTCTAAATAATAAATAATTCGCATCAGCATGGAACCTTTCGACATATTGGCAGTGAAATATAGAACTACCAGTTCCAAGGCAAGATACAATATATCACAATACTTCTTATAAAGAGTAATAAATCATTGAGGAGAAAGATGGTATTGGAACTGGTACATTCGTAGTATTTATACACGAAAGCCTTCGTGCACATTGTTGGTCTACGTCACACTGAGTGCAAGTTTGTGCTTGAGTCCAGAGTCTTGAGCCTGAAACACAATCTCGTATAGTTTCACTCCAAGCTATTGTCAAAATCGTGTACCCCTTTCTTGACGATTTCTGATCGTTGAGAATGCTTTCTTTGGGTTATGCGCTATGGAGGTCTTGAAAACCAAGGCCTGATACAAATTTCTAGAATCAAGACCAAGTTCTTTACCAAATATGTACAGGCTTGCTTGGACCCTCCCCGTTTGCGGGTAAATTAATCCAAGCCTTTGCGCTTTGTAGGGATATTGTTTGTTTCCCCATCAGTCTAGTCGTTTGCAACAGTCGCTAATTTGAACCGCTGGTTGTAATGATCAGTCTTGTAGATGCCCGTTTTTATATATGATTTCCTGTACGAAAAACAGAAGCACACATGTTCTTACTCCGAAATACCCAACAAGCATGAAGACAGTTAGTCAAACTAGCACATATCTACGACAGTGTGGTTGATCTCATATCGCCAGTTGCCTCAATCATTTCCCTGAATTGAACATCCTGTAACAGCCCTATTCGTTCACAGCTGCAAATAAGTACAAACTATGTATGATTGCACATGACATATATGAAAGATCCGATGACCACATGAACGTTATTCACTGGTTACTTGCAAGATTGAGAATTCTGATGGCATTCACCCAGTTTCCACAGTTATAACAAATATAGGTATGCATCAATTGGTATTAAGTAAATCTGATTTGTGATCCATATAAACAAACGCTTTTCCCAAACTCGCTAATTCAGAATGCCAATCCAGTTTTAACATCAATCATGAAGCCGCAAGCTTCTTCAGCTCCGGCAAGGCCCACTGTTTCATCCATCGTGTCTCCAGCAGGTCTTTAGCTGTTATCCTATCCTCAGGGCGGAAGGTAATTATCTTCTTCATCATATCAATAAAAGCCCCCTTCTCATCCGCCGACATGGGCTTCATGCCGCTCTCCTTTCGTCCTTGTTGCACACAGCGCTCAAAGCGGTCATCCCACGTGAAGCCGCCCTGCGTAGTGGTTTGTGTCGACACCTCTTCTTCGACGTCCTCGACCCAGTACTCTGATCGCTTAGCGCCGTAGGCAGACCACTCTTCTGGGATTTCACCAAGAAGGTCAATTTGGTCTTGAAGAATGTCATCTTCTGAGAGCGTCCAGGCGTCGAATAGCGGGCGTTGTCCGACGACGTTCCAGAGGAGACAGCCAAGGCTCCAAATATCGGAGCTGAACGAGAGAGGTTGACACACATCGGGGAATTGAGTTTCGGGTGCCCGGTAGCGAATCGGAGCGTTGGAATATTGACGCTTTTCTTGACTTGGTAAATAGGACTCGCCGAAATCACCCAGTAAGATCTTTGCATCTGCCAGAGCTACATCCTCGCTCTTTTGACCAAGCCAAATTGGCAGCACAGCGTTTCGAGGTGCATTTTCGTCAAGGGGAAGTCCGTCGAGTCTCGTCACAGGGACTGTCGTTGGATGACTGTGTCGCTCGTGAAGTTGATCAGGCGACAATCGCTTGATTCGGTCCGGAAGCTGGAGTAAGATGTTGTCGAGGTGGAGGTCGCCGTGTACTACACCGCCCTCATGGAGGTACGCGATGGATTGCACGACCTGAGCGGCGATAGCTCGGGCAGTCCGTGGCTGGAAGAGTCTTGTGAAAGAGGCGTCCTTCGCAAGACGCAGCGACATCATCGCCGGATCGTTAACCAGACAGGTGTGTCTTCCATTGGGACCATCGAAGTGAAAGTTATCGGTGACATGTCTAATGAGAGACCTTCCAGGATGTTTCTTCCCAGCTTTGGCTTCCAGACGCTGAAGGACATCGACTTCTGTTGAGTCTTCACCGAAATCTGCTAGTACAATCTTCAATGCGGCATACTTCTGTTTCAAGATGTCCCATGAGAGCCAGACAGTTGAGTAGCCGCCGTGGCCGAGCTTGTTAAGGACCAGGTAGCGGTTGTTGATGGTTTCACCTAGGGAAACGGGATGGAAGCCTCCAAGGCGGTACTGTTCGAGGTTTTCGACATGTTCGATGTAGTTGTAGTTGTAGCCCATGTTAATCAGTCTAGTATTATGATCTTCCATCATCATAGCTGGCTGTGTTGTTTGAGCGGTGACGGTAGCCAAACCACGAGTGACAGCTTTTGAGATGAGGCCATTGAAACGAAAAGACCTCTTCCTCGCTCCAGACATGAGGGTGAGTGATGGTCGCCGCAGCGACTTGAGACTGCAAGTAGCCATTTTCACGAAGAGGTTATTGTCTGTCGGTGTAGGTATTTCTTGTGTCCATGGGCGTATTCAGAAATGGGGCCATTCCGTTATGTTTGTTATTAGGTAAATGTAGCAGGTATAATAGGTGAAGATACAATTTATTTCATAGGTAAAGAAAACGAGAGACAGAAGATAGATGTAGGAAGGGGAGGAATGCAAGAGTTTATGAGTAACACGCAGAAGCCGAAATCCGGGGTAGAATGTACTAAACTGTTACTCATAGCTCGGAGCTATCATGGGTCACTCTCGGCTCAAGGGAAGTGGATACGGGGGCCGGGCAGAGCCTGAGGCATCATTTCGGCCAAGTTCCGTGTTACGGTGTGAGACTCTGTTTATATTGATATGAACAGTTGCATTGAATCGCCAATTCCACGCGTTAGCGTTGGCGCTCTCCCGGGGTTGTTTGCTGTCCACGGGAGTTGACGGGAGGGAGGACTTTGAAGCTTCTTCTGTATCTTGACCTTGTTTGGTGGGCCGCGGTTGAGTTCGGGCAAGTTTAGTCGAGGAAGCTAGAAAAACCATCGAGTCGTGTGACTCTCTAGACGAGTATCAGGAGTAAATTGATATCCGACCTGTTTAATGAGGAGGATAACTGTGTGATTTGGGCGAAGAATTGGGCATATGCAGTATCATCATGATATGATACCTTGCCATTGATAAGGTATTTAGCCATTCTTTTCTGTGCCTGATGATAGATGCCGGTTCCGGACACCCGGAGTCTCCACACTCCAGCTCCAGCTCCATCTACAGCAACAGCTTCAAAATCTGGGGTAAGCTATTGATAGATCCTTCAGCTGCTTGGCAACTCCGTCTACAAGTGCCCCCAATAAGTTCATCACTTAGAGCATCTTGAGCAACATAATGAGGACCAAGCATCTCCTCGTTAGCTCTCACATTTGATGTTGTAGGACTTGACTTTGATCAACCATGCAATTACCCAATCAGCATCAGTCACACTTTCTTGACCGCCATCAT
Source organism: Fusarium acutatum (assembly GCA_012932015.1). NCBI lineage: Eukaryota > Fungi > Ascomycota > Sordariomycetes > Hypocreales > Nectriaceae > Fusarium > Fusarium acutatum. Next base: position 143,417 of record JAADJF010000125.1, on the reverse strand, counting down.
ATGATGCATAAAGATCAGCTATAACAACCATGCAACAATTAGCTTATTAATAGCAAGAGAGCATTCAAATATGTTACCTTGAGGGCACTATCAGGAGATCGTCTTCTAAAAATGTTCGATATTATGGGTCGACTTACGAGTTCTCGATTCTCAAACAAGCCTCAAACAGCTTTTTTTTTAATGCGACCGATGCTGGGCCGATATTCTATCAATAGTTTGCTATCAGTTCTGATAATTTGTTACCACTACATAGCAATACAGTGTTTTAGGCATTGAATCGATCTCGGCATATCTCGGTTTCCGGTTGCCCTGTCTCTTGTATCACATGGTGACTTGCTTGGAAATATTGACGTGGTTTATTGCTGGTAGAACGAGCAGGCTTCTTGACGATCACTACTCAAATTATAAAGCTCTAAATTCCTTCAGGTTGCTCTCTTCGGTGTGGATTAGTTTGCTCTGGTCGATAATAGAGGCCCTTTTAAGACTGCATCTCTGTAGCTGTGCTCAATGTCTTACGGCATTGCAATGATCCACGTAGACACAAGCATTATTCTTCCCTCCAATATCCGTCTTGTTCTGTAGTCCATTCCATGTTTCTCATTTTATTGAACTTTGGGCTTACTCAAAATCGTAGAATTAAAGCTGTAATAAGAGAAACAGTGTCATTCATCAGGCTTCGTGAGGGTAAGCCCCCAGGCTCACCAGAACTCAGGACCGATATACTTGTATTATCATAACTTTGCCGCACCCTTCTGTAGATACACTTAAATCAATGATGGTACAGTCTCAATTCACTGACATTATGGAGCCTGAATGCCATAGCTATATAGGAGATAGACCATTCGACATTTCTTAGCTGGCATTTTGTGTCTTTCTTTTCTGATTGAGACTCTTTACTCAACGTCTCACTCAAAGAGCGAAGTTATCATTGCATAGAATCTTGATATACTTCCCCAAGGGCTTCTTACTATCCTTCTAGCAAACCATGGATCATTTTTGTGGACATGGCTGATGAACTCTTTCTTTACATTATCATCATCACCTCATGTTTCCGTGTGTTTTTACAAGCATTACTTTCAGACTCACAAGAAGGCCTTCATCTGGAACAGCTTACGACATCTCAGCTCATAATACTCTCAAGATGACTTGTCCGCAAAGTTCAAATAGGGATCCTTTGGCTGGTCTAGGTAACCTATCCCTAATTCTCTACCCTGGTATGACTATCCTAATTGTAGGCTAACTTATGATGAAAACAACTAGCTAGAGACTGATACCACAAAGACTTACAACCTGTTCACAAAGTTACCTTCTGGTGGATGTTTAAATATTCAGCAGGGCATATGTTTCCGAAGCCAAGGTGGTCTAGTTAGAACATCTGCAATGCCAGTGTTCCGGGATGAAGCAGACAACAAGCCATTGAAGAAAAGTATTATACATCGCATGGCCTAATGTCGACTGCTATATGAGAGAAAATACTCCTCCCAGTGCTTTGTACTGAAAGCTATGAGCGAAATATACCTCGTTGTGCACTTCAGGCTCATCCGATCATGAGACCGGCAGATGCCTTCCAAGCAATCTCCAACTCCCAAACCAGCCAAGACAAGCCCCATCAAACAAGCATATTTTTCTCAGATAGCTTTATAGCTAATCTAACCAATCTTATCATTTCTATTCTTGAGCTTTCACCATCCCACTAAACATGTACGCCATCACCTCACATGGGATGTGACACACAAGACCGGAAACAAGACCGGGCCAAAGCCATAACGGATGCTGCATCCGGGCAATACTTTGAACAAGCCACTGCGCCCTCTTCTCGCAAGGTTTACCGGGAGTCCAAGTCCGCACGCCAATGACACAATTTTTGTATGCAGAATCCTGTTGTCTCTGCACGTCGTGTGATCCATCATGCATCACAGACTGACCACCACTATTGACGATCAACGCTGCATGTTCTTGGTCGACGCGAGAATTCACCCCGCCTTTCAGGCTCAAACTCACGTATGGATTGTTCTGTGTAATGTAGACACCACTTTTGCTTGTGACACTGACCTCTTACCCGGCCTATCATGGCCGACTGCGGGTTGTTGTCCGCCCGCAAACCCCAGATTTTTGCTTATCAGACTTCAAGATTGCTTCTGTTTTGGGTTGTAAAAGAGTGCCTCGGTTATCTAACCCCGGACGCCTCATGCTTGGCTGCATCTGACTCACACCACTTATCTTGTTCTAGACCAAGAATCCGGTTAACCACTCAATGAGCAAGCAGAAGCTGGCTCGTTGCCAAGTAACCAATAATTCACGTGGGAGTATCGTCAAGCTTCGAGAGTTGAAATGGTTCATAATTATTCCATGTTTTTAAGCCTGCTTCTTTGGGCGGCCTTTCTTGTCATAACTAGATACAGAAGCTTTGATAGCTATACAACACATGGGCTCTTCCGTCCCTGATATCCAATCCACTGTAACTTTTTGTACTCCAAAACTCCGTTTCAAAAGTCATTTCCCATGTGTTCTGTATTCCCTTTCTTTATAATGTAGAGGTGGAAGTAACTGAGTCTTCCTATCAACGCTTCTGGGGTATCTTCTTTTCGCAAATCGGATCGCCGCGTATCTCATGCAGTTGGTAACAAAGGAAAAATGCAAGTATTAAGCAATAAAAGACAAATGTTGAAGCTCATCGATGGCAACTCTATTGGCTGCCATCATCTGAGGAGTTGGAAAGACTGCTGAGTCGGTGGGCATCGAGATGCTCCAGGCTCTCGTACTCAACTGGGGACTCAACGGCAGGGTAGGCAGGGGGGCTAGGAGGCACGTCTTGGTAGACTGGGGGAGCCTCGTTATCCCAGCTGACACCCATGCCAGCATGAGCAGTCATGACAACACCATAGTGCATTCGTAAGATGCGGCCGGTGCCGGTTTGGGTAGCCAGTTGAGGCTTACCCTCGGGAGCGTATTCTCGAGAAACAACAAGCTCGATGAGGAGTGAATGTGTCACTTCAACGCCCTCAGCAGACTTGGTGTCACAGGCATACTTGAGCTCCTTGGTGTGAGACTTGTACTGATTGGCAAAGTAATCGAATTCAAGCTCAACCTTGCCATCGGTGCCAGTGAAGTCAGACTTCCAGCCATCGTGGAGGTGCTTCTCGCCCAGGACGCGGACCTCGTTGCGGGGGAGGCTCTTCTTCTCGGTATCTTCAGCCGCAGGAGCATGTCGGTCGCAAGCAGGGGCCACGGTCTTGATGGTCTCCTCGAGTCTCCATGTAACCTTCTTTAGTCGCCAGAAGTCAATGGTCTTCGCCTTGTCGTTGCGGCTCATGAGACCGTCAAGTCGGAGACTGACAGTGTTGGATCCGGTAGGGTGAATGATGTTGTTGTAGTGGGCGCTGGCCTTGATGTTGGTAGGGGGGAAGACGCGGACAGAGTGGTGAGGAATTTCGTTCTCGGGGAGAGATCGCTTAACAGGCACAGTTCGCTCGAATCGCACAGGTGTGACGGAGCCACTAGATGAGTGCACGCTCTTGGTGACATAGGCATCAGCCTTGAACTCATATGAGATGGCGACGAGGGGAGTATCCATGGTAGCGGGGAGATGACCATCCAGGAGAATAGAGAAGGGGAATGGGTGACGACCCTTGCGAAGTGTGGTAGGCAGAGCTAGGAATTGCCAGCTCTTGAGCTCAGTGTACTGGTTCTGGCAATCTGTGCAGTGGCCCTGGTAGGGCCTCTTCTGGTAAATGTGAAGCTTGAGAGAAGCTGCGAAGCTTCCAACCTCGACAACTTCCTCCTTGACATCGAGGAACATCTGTCCAGTGATAAGAGCGCCAGTGCTCTCCTCAGTGTTGCCGTGGAAAACCACAGGTGGGCTCTCGATGCTCCAGTCAATGGAAACATCTGAGGGCTGTTCCTTGTGGGACTTGCCAAAGGGCAGAGAAATTCGGTGATGCTTCTTAACGGCATCTGCAAGTTCGGTCATCTTGACAGCGTGGATTTGAGGACGATCCTCGCCGTCTGATGTGTAGGGGCTGTTTGTGCGCGATCGAGCAACCTTTTTGATCTGAGCAATGTTGCCAGAAGAGGTGCGGATGAAGTTAGCCACGCGGTGGGGCATGGCGGCGGTAGTGAGCGATCCTTTTGTAAGACGCTCTCTTTTGTGGTTGATGGTGGGGGTTGGCGGCTAAAATAGCACTCGGCGTGAACGAGTCGAGTTTTCGCAAAAACTCTTCAGTGTGATGTAATACCGGAAATAGTATGTACTGTAGGTATTGTTGACGCCGGCGTATGATGTGGGTGTATACGGCGGGAGATAGCCAGGGGCAACTGGTCTTCTGACTTTGCAAATGTTTGCAAGCTGCGTCAATGCGAAGTCGGTAATGACGATGCTGCCACTCAAACCTGTTCCGAGGTGGTGTGCAAGGATTTTTGAGTGCCGGCTGCTAGCTGCGGATGCCGCGAGTGAGTGGTGGATTTGTTTTTCGTTTTTCTCGTAACTTCTGTGAAGAGCGAGTGACTGGGCTGTCAATTGGTATCGAGTATGTTCTAGATAACCAATTGCTGTAGCTGTCGTTGATCGTTGTTTTGTTTCGTTCGTATGTAAGTGAACTTTTTGTAAGTCGATATATCTGGGGACTAACTTTAGTCAACCCGGGATAGATAGTAGATGTAGATGTGAGTCTGGGGAAATTGAAGATAAACCAAGATGATTCTGGGGAAGATATGGAGAGTTCTTTCGAGTAGAAAGATCGAGGGCATCACCAAGACTAAATATCTGAACTCAGAGCCTTCGACTCGTGCTCAGTCCCTGGGAGAAACGATGTGTCATAGCCCAAAGATGCCCTGCTATGGCGAGCTTGTTAAGTGGCGCCTTGGTGGATATCCACTGACAGGCGGCTCCCGCCTGACTCTGCCAGTTCTGCTCGCGCGCTGGAAGCCCTGTAACCCCCTTTGGGCGTGTGGGTTATGGGTAGGTCTGAGGGCCTGGAGACCGCCGAAGGGCGTGCGACCAGCAAGGTGGATTTAACATCAGCATCAGCACAGTCTACAACAGACCCTGGCACAGTCCGTATGGGCGCAATGCGGTGTTACGGTTGGCCAAGAGAATGTTCCACGAACGGTACGCACCAGCCTAATGCTCCCTTGGCATGCTCCAACGTTTCTGATCTGATGCCCATCAGGGACATACAGCACAGTGTCGCGCAACGTTGTACATTGTGGGTCATCGAGGAGCATGTTGGATCTTGCGAAGTTCGATCGTGGATTGTAGGACCAGGGTTATTCCCCCATGGGTGGAATAGACCAAGTAAACGACGATGGAGTCCTTTTGCAAAGACACGTACCGATGCTGACCGGTTGTGGCCGCTGGAAGGTTGGAAAGAACAATTTGCTACAGAAAATCTCTTCATATGAGTCCTGGAACGGAATTATGCTGTGCTGTGTCGTGAACTGTGTTAGTTGAACGAAGTGTAACTTCATGCAGTAACCCAGTCTAGCCAGCCATCGTTTTCCTTCTGTCCATGCATGTCCTCCTGATCTGTCTCGGCAAAGCACCCGCAGGCTCTTCAGTGTCTAGACTGTGCACTGAAGATCAGACGGGCCATGTCTCCGAGTGAGTCTGTTTCTTTCTAGACGTACACTAGCCTCATGAGTTCTCACTCTCAGTGAGAATCGGCGTAGCAGGCCGAAGACCGGCCCGGTAAGCCACAGGTCCTAGAGGGCGCACAGGGTTGATCAAGGGGGGACCCTTTGATGATTTGATCTCACTAACCTAAGCAGTGTCAGTGTTAGTTTTCCTCGGGAACAACTGACGGAAAGGATCGAAAAGACCAGCCGCAACATTAGAAACAGCATCAGCCCAGCAAAATATGAGTCGATATAGCGGCACATGACGCGGCAGAGCACATCACCAGCCAGTCTTGGGCTGCATACGTCTCGTCAGATCCTAATTCCCAGACAAGCAATTTGTTGATTATCAATGCCAAACTATGCAATTGCCGCATATCAGTTAACACAATGGAATTCGTTGATGCTTAATTCGTGATGATGTGCTTTCCTCGGTGTTTGAGGTCTATCCTCGGAAATCTGGAAATTTACTTTACCCAACCTCGGGAATGGCAGGCACAGTACAGCACGCCCCACCTCCGGCGAAGCAACAGCGCTGATGGAAGGATTGTCGAAGGGCGGTTAGTGGCCCGTAGCGCTGTAAATTTCCATTTCCAGCGCCAGATTCCACTAAAAACTTCTCCAGAGAGCCTTCGGGGAGATTGTACGCCATAGAGTCATAGGACCCGACGGGAACAGGAACAGATATTTTTTCCTACTCCAAGACTGGGTAATGTGTTGATTGCTTCTTCAGGGCATTTCAAGTGGATGCCAACTTCAGCAAAAACGACACCCTCTGAAGCCTTTATCATAAGCGGTGTATGCGCTCGAATGCCCTGTCGAGAGGAACATCAGGTGCTGTTTTACAAGTAAGAACCCCTGTGGGTGACACTGCTAGCAGAGAGAGAAGAGAAGAGAAGAGATCCAAACGAAACACATCCTCCAATCCCTGTGAGTTGTATTGCCCAGAAAGGGCAATTATAGGCTGAGAGGCCTGGTAGGGCCAACTCCGAATGTCGGCCAACGGAAACGAGCGGCTATGGGCAAATTAACATACGAGGATGCATTGCCTACTTAACTTATGTCTGAGAGTTCAGTGAGATCAGCACGGGATCAAGCCTCAGTCGACTCAGAGTTTAAGCTTCGTAACTACCGGTAGATAAAATCGGTACAGTAGCAATAATGCATGATGGACTTATCTGATCAAACTTTATGTGACTGAACAACTCGGAGATGCTCTCTCTGAACGGTAGGCTGTGAAATTGGAGCTGCATTGGGGTAAAGAATTGCATTCACTTTTGCATTATGAATCATGTGGACATCATCATTTAACCATGAGAGTCACTAACCTCGATGTTGTCACTCTCGTCAGTTACAGGTAAAGCAAGGTGTGATTTCCATTCCATCTCCGGTCCCGGTCCCACTGAACAAAGCCAGGCCCAGAAGAGAAAGAGAACATTTTGGAGTTCTTTTGAGCTGGTTCCACAATAAGTCCGATCCATTAAGTAAAAAACGGTATGCGGCTGTCACTGATCAAACATTTACGTATTGGACGCTGCGATAATTATATCATGAAGTTCTAATGCACACTGTGTGGGCCATCCCTTGAAGGGCTATTCCTACTGCAAAAAAACATCAGAGACACAGTGGGGAAATGTCTCCACAAGATGAAGAATTTTTTCTGACAGTCAAGTGGACGTCGCTGACCGTATGTTAAGGTGAGAGCAGCCAAGAGGTGACCGCGGCTGGAACTTGGCCAATGAAAACCTTATACGCGACAGGTACGTATCCTAAGGTGGATTCTTTCCATCAAGCAAATTCCTTCCGTTCAGCTTCCAAGAAGTTCCAGGTTTAACGGTGTCATCAACACCCCAAGATCCTGGGAAAATCTCTGAGAGAACTGACCATCTGCTCCCTGACTCCCCAAAACTAAGCCAACTTGGGCTGTCGTTTCTTGATTCAAAAACTTCGATCTGGAAAAGAGACCAAGCTTTTTTTTCGGAGATGGGTCAAGCATCAGAAACGGATTTCCTTGGAACTTGTCCACCATGACGCCTAAATTGGCTTGGTACCTTAGAGGGAGATTCAGATCACACCCCCCCAATCAAACCGCCTATTGCGGCATCGTGAAGCAATTTTGACCCATCATCAGGGTTCCTGAGAATGAGTCTTTCTCACCATTGCAGGGTAGGATTTACCTTGTTGGATGTCACCGTTACCCAGTGAGAAACGTTCCGTAATTGACGAATTGTACCAGCATTAGTGACTGACTGGTCTTGGCCGATACACGTGGTTGAACTATGTTGCTTGGTCTGAGACACGGCTTATACGAACCTATCTCGATACATCGACAGCATAGATTGACTTCATAATGTTGAGGCAACTTGCGTCACCCACTGTGTCGATATCGAAATACTCGTAATCGAGATTCTAATTATATCGTGTCAAACTCAGACATGAAACGGAACGACATCACATCAATGCAATTGCCGTGTAAACCGAGTTCAGGGGATCATATACCGTCTTCCTGAACCCTATTCTTCATCAACAACTCCCGAAATCTGATGCATAGACGCATAACAAAGCTTCCGGCGCCCGCTTGTTAGCCGCGGCTGCTCCCTGCCCCGAGGAAGCGCCAAAAGATTCCCCGCCTCCAAGATGGAACGCTCACGGAAGTCTCTAGGGATTGATTCTAGATGCCCTCGTCAGCTCGTGTAGTTGAAAGTGGAGCAGCATCACCACCTTGGCATCAATTTTGTTACTGCAAATCGCCACAGGTTGAAGTCCCACACACACTCAAGCTCTCTTACTTACGCAAGAGGTCACTTTTAATTCGTTAACTCGTCTTCATGCCACGTTCTTGTCTAACACGAGATCACCAAGTGCCACTGTGCACACCACCAAAATCGTCGGCCGAGACCGAAGCAGGAGAGCCTCATCTCAGATGATGCGGCTCTTGACTAAAAATTGATTCGATTCAGGGAGCCTCGCTTCTATGCCAGGGTACAAACATATAACGCATTGCCCGTTCCTGAAGATCATGCATCGGTCTACAGCCATACAATGCCTCAGCCATTACCTAAAAGTTGGAGCCCCCCTGAACAACAAGCCAACATTCAATTCGCAGCCCGCGCCCATCGCGGGAAGTCCTTGCGCGTTCACTCCTCAGCCCTGTCAATGACCTTGGTACGTCGACATCTCGGGGAGGGCGCCGTCACGATGGTGCAATCACGGCTCAAACCAGCGCAACGTGTTTTCAGGCCTCAGCTTCTAGAATTTGCCGCTGGTCGCTGGTCCTCGTTTCTCAATGGCTGGCCTATAGCATTTTTCAGGTGCAAACAGTTTCGCGGTTAACCAGAAATATTCGCCATTACTTGCACCATTTTCGATAGACTATCGCATCATGGAAAACTATCCAAAATCGTTTCTTGGCGACCCTCGAATTTAGCTGGAATAAACATTTGCGTGGTAGAAGCTTCGTGCACGACCGTCTTGCTAATTACACGCCTCTAGAAAATTTTCCTTCATTTGCACAGACAAACGCGTGGGCCAGTTTTGAGCCGCATTGGAACAAGGTGCAAATTTACGCTATAATTATACCATTGGATCCTCCTTTACAATGGGGCCTGGAGCATCACAAGACGAGTTGAGACTTCAGGTGGATTCGGAACTTCCTTTACAAGGACATTTCCACTTCACGGCGATCAGCGTTCCGATGTGAAGCGTCTCATTCCGACAAACGAAAATGCAAGGAGTTTTCAGCACCTAGCATCACGACTCCTGAAACCAATAAATCGAAGCGGTCTGGATTAGCAGAGTCACAAACATGCAATTGCCTTCACTAAAGACCCATCTGGCATCAATAAAGACGATAAGTTGGGCTCTTAGGCTCCACGGCAGATGTTTTGACGAGATAATTGCATTAAAGCTTGAGCTTGGCTTCAGCACGGTTGCAACCAAAAGCTGTAACGGTGAGCGATCGACGCCCATTAGTCGATGAGGCTCAATTCGTATGAACTTACATCCAGATCGATCGTCATGTACCAAAATTTGTCTTTCGGCGTTGGTCTGAGCTCGGCCGGCTGGGCGGCAGATACTCTAGCTAAGGTACTGACGGTCGGTACAGCACCCGACAACATTTTAATATGCGGAACACAACTCCGTGATGTCCACGCCTCGAGATAGTTGGCTTAAACTTGTCTGCCTCGTAAAGTGCTCTCACTTGTCCTTCTCATAAGAAGCCAAGAGATTTGGCGGGCTTGAGGCTCCTCTGTTTTCACACAGTGCTTACGGTACCTTGAACCGTATCCTTGCAATTACACGTACACCCAGGGTTGTTCTCTGCCGACAGTGACCTCTCTGGATGCCAGGGGCCTGTGCGTCATGTGCCTAAAATCTTCGACCGGCCACGTCCGTGCATCAATCGACTGTTTCTTGGGACGCTCAAGAGAAACGTGCCATCACGAACAGGCCTGTCATAACAACACTTCACATTTCAATGTCTAGCTTAGCCGACAAGATGATATGAGAACACATACGACTTTTCCATTCGCGATGTTATAGAGAGTGCTTGACTTTAGCCGTGATGCCATTTTAGCAATGGGAATTTACTCCATGGACAACAGCTGGTTTCAATGCAGTCCTGATGCCACTGGTCTGTTGCCTCTCCGGGAATAACGTTGGTTTGTTCTCCGAAAGCCACTTTTTCTTGGGCGTCGAGCAAGATTCCACATGACATGTTTTCATGGCTGCTGGTGACGTGAATCAATTCAATCCCTTGCATTCGTGTATGCCAGACACCTCGATAACCTCTAGATAGATGATACGCATACAAAAACGAGCGTGTAGTTGTCTCTACTGCGTGAGAAGCAGAAGTCCGATCATGTGACCAACCTCTGTCTCCCAATTCATGTACTGTCTGTCAACTGCATCCCAGAAATGGTATCAGATCCAAATAAACTATATGCAAGACATGTATGTAGAGCATCCAGCAGTTACAGAGATAAGGCAAGTGTATGGCCCAATTGCAGAGCTGCCCGGATTCGAAGAGCATTAGCCTTATCTCTGATCATTCTACCGAGACTCAAACTCTGGGGATTCTGGGGTCAAGAGATAAGTTCCCATGCCGGGGAATGATAACGAGGCTTGGGAGATAAGGAATTGCCAGATCAGGCTGCACAAGAGACATTGATAGGTTGAAGCCATATTGGTACCCTTTTGGCGCATGAGTCTCACGATCCTGAACTAAGGTAGTGAATAAATGGATGAGTCAAAGTGAGAACCTCTTCCTCCGACAACGGCCTCATCGGTTCACGATGGTGTTTAGCAAATTTTCAAGCCGAAGACGAAAAAAAAAAAAAGAAAAAAAAAAAACTGCGCCAAGCCCAGGTCCTAGCAAAGCGCCGGACTAACCTCCGGGAATAATGCACAGAGCAACAAATCCCTTCCATACAAGGCAAGTGGGTAACATATCTTCGATCTTTTTCTACCCCAAACGTCATTTCCGCCAGATCATTCTACGCCTCAAACCAAGAATGTTCTATTTTTGCTTGTGAGGGAACCTCTTTGAGTTGAGGGGTAGACCGTTTCTAGAAGGTCTAGGGGTATCGAGATCGTCAGAATCGGACTTGGCCGGTGGACGGGCCGAACGCTAGGAGAGGGTCGCCGTGATGGGGGTGGAAGCTCGAATTGGAGTTACTTGGAGGTTTGGGGAAACGCTACTGCTAGAGAAGAAGGGGGCCTTGAAGTTCTATCCGTTGTTCAATAGCCAGCCTATTGAGTTTTAAGGTAAATGAAGAGTAATACCTGCCTTAGGTACCTAACGAATTTGATCTGAGCCTTGCAGTAACCTCCTAAGATTATGACGCTATGGCAATACTCATAATCCTCGCATTGTGTAGCTGTATTCTGTTACAAGACCATATCCTTAGTTTGCTTGAGTTATTTCGCCAAGCCAGTAACTGGAAAGGTTGGTTGTGTTGGCTGGCACTTCACGAGCCTCAGAGAACCTCTTTAGTAGCCCGGCGTCCACCTATCTTGGAGTTTCCGTAGTGACAAAAGGGAAAACGCCAGGCAAGGGAAGCTTCAAGATCGTTAGGCTAGCCAACTCTCAACGTTAGCGAGAGAAGGATGAGGTGACGTCCTGGTGCTTGAGGAAACTAGAATGCTAAAATACGTAGTTATATTCATCTGGTAAGTTCTACGTATCAATCCCACGAGGTTTCAAATCTGTTCTGTTCACGTCAGCGGTACTAGTTTGGGAAGAACTGCATCCTTAATAGTATTTTCAAAAGCTGTAGATGAGCTACACAACGTAGTAAAACTCCTGCTCCCTATCACTGGTTTCTACGCAAACTTCTAGAAGTTCGGGCTTTTGCTAATGGTCCTAATAATGGAGCAACCATGCGGTAGAGTTGCTATAGAACGAGGTATAGCCTGGTGCCTCTTCAGCCTCTGTTTCAGTTATTCATTGTTCTGGAGCTGTGGTTTGCTATTTTGGGCACCAGCCACTTCGCTTGGGTTGAGATACCGATTTGATGCAGCTGGGTATGTCAAAGGCACAGGCGGAGGTTGATATGGATAACTCTGAAGGTTGGTATAGTACTGTTCAAGGCTGATATGGTATTGGCAAATGTTAATATGGTGCTGTCGAAGGCTATATGTTGTCGCTGACGATTGATGGTGTATTGTTGGAGGTTGCTCTGGTACTACCGGAGGTAAAAATGTCACTATAGGAGCCTGCAAAGGTACAGCCGAGGGCTGGTAGGGCTGGAATAGATTTGTATTGAGTGGAGCTCAGGCTGCTGTGTAACTTTGGTGGTCAGAACGATGATGACAATTTCCCAAGCTCTTCGTTCTGCGAAGGGTAGGCCTCCGAGGCGGAAAGTTAGTGGCAGAAGGAGAGACAACGTCCTTCTTTAGTATCACTTGAGTGGCCCCAGGTGACGACAGTGATGATGGTAGAGTCTCTAGATGATCCATATGTTAGATTGTATACCTAGTTGCAGTCTTAATCAGATTCCTGTCAACTCTCTTTTTGATCTGATAATGAGAGAATTATCCGTCTATTTCGATGAATGTTTCTTCTCAGACTGTCCATTTGACCTCCAAGTAGTGGCAAAGCATTTGCCAAGTGACAAGCACTGCCCACTTCAGCTTGAGGTTATAGCAAACATGGACGCGTCACTGCAACAGAAAAATAAAGAAATGCGAGACTGGTTTCTAGATTTCTTCTCTTCCATCATCTTGTGTTCTGACGAGGACAATTCTCACATTGGGATTGATTTGTGAAGTGTCGTAACTTCCGACAGCTCTCAACTGGCTGCTATCCAGATGCAAGATGGAATCAACCCAGCAGGTATGATACATACAGCTAGACCCAATTTACTCATCTACACACCCATACTAACTGCATCGCGAGGTCGAGAAGCAGAGCGCACAAGAGACTTCTTCCGCTTCAACACGCGAGAATGTCGCAGACTTGGTTTTCCCAAACTTGACCTCGCTTTGGCTGTCGCAAGAGCCTAAAGACCAGGCGAGCCTCAAGCGACTCAAACAGGTTTGGGACATGTTCGCCTCAGGATGGAGCCCTCAAGACAAGATGAATATCTATCGTCTCCTCCCTGAGGTGCGAACTAACCCTACAAACCGAAAGGTGCCTAGTAAACACAAACTTTACAAACACGACATCACCTTCGGACTCTGGGTTATCCTTCGATGTATATACCCTGATCAGAAACTCCCAGCTCTCAGACTTGCTCTCATGGAAAAGTATCCCGGTATAGATCTCAGTGCCTTCACCGGTCCTGTTCCCAAGGTTGTGTGCATGACTCCCCAGGAACACACCGCCAGTAAACGTGAGCTCAAGGCTGTGACTCCTTGCTTTGAGAATAAAAGGCTTGAGGAAGATGATAAGATCAACCCTAGCGATTTGTCCCTCAAAGAAGAGGACTGCCCTTTTGGTGAGATATGCCCCAGGACATGAATAATTTGTTACTAACTTCACATTAGACGATACTGTAATCCATATCCCGAAATTTGAGCCTCACCTAGACCAGCTCCGCTCCACTAAACCTAACAAGCCTTCCGCCCAGCGTTTGAAGGAGGTCGAGTCGAAAATGCGAGGCATGGTTCTTGGAGAACCTCACAGTGCTTCTTACAGCAAGTTTCTGAAGTCAAAGTCCAGCACTGCGCCAGTAGACGTATCTAATTATGCTCCCGACATCACAAAGCTATGCATCAGTCCTAGTTCTGTGCACGAAGCAGACACTGAATCCTTGGCTAGCAACGAATCTTCTCCTAACGAGGACCCTGCCCAGACTGCACTTTCAAACAAGCAGTTCCTCAAGCTGAAAAATCTCATTACCAATGTTACAACTGAATCGAAACGAGATGTTTCTAATGAAATGCGCAAGATGCATACCGAGACGACGAAGCAGATTCAGAACATGCACACCGAGATGATTGACCAGTTCAAGAAGAATCGAAAGACGTTGGTTGATGTTGGTAAACAAGTTGCTGAGATACGAACACATATCGAGCTTGCGCGTATGGATCGGAAGGATCTGGACGAAGTTGAGGCCAGAGCCATCAATCTTGAGCAGTTCGTCTTGTCACTTTGAGTGTTTTTATCAAGGCAGTCGGTGTGATATCAAAGACTTTGAAACATTCTCCTGCTATATACTATGGAGATTGTCTGGGGCTATAGAACCAGGAGAGATCGTCAAGGGGAGAATGATTTGTGTCTTTGATGTACGGATGTGGAAACCTGACATGGAGGGACCTTTGCGGAATCACAATGTACTATTATCTGAAGGGATATCCAGAAGCATCGGGCAGCAAGAGACCAATAACCCGCGGGAAGTGAAGGCCCTTTGTTCTGGAACCATGCAGGGCGTTATTAATCACGGTGGCGTCTGTTAAAGAAAGCCACTGCCTCACGTCTGAGCTCTCACATTTTTGAGTCCGGGGATCGGTGACAAGACCGAGATTGTGGACTACAAAGTATTTGCTTGTTACATACGTACAACCAATCACTTTGCCCCAACTTTTAATCATCCCAACTTGCTTAGTGTATGCCATCTCTGGATAGCGTCATGGCCTTGCCTTTTTGAGGAATCGTTCATCCCATCGCCCGGAAGCGGAACTAAGCTATGTAAGCGCGACATTAGTCGAGAGGCTTAGAAACGGGTTCTCCTACGAAGTCTTATTGCCGGAAAGAGCCAGACAACAGGAACTCGGGACCGAGAAAAGGTTCTATGATGAAAAGAATCAAGTCCTTGGCATGTGAGGCTGTTGGTAGCCAACGTTGAGAGATGGGGTATGAGTCGTGCAGTTTCAAAATTGAGGATGAGTTGGCACTCGGATCAAACCCCATGTAAACTAATCCTTGCACAGTCACAATCGGACAATGGGAACTCGTCAGCTACAGGCGTCAGACGCGGAATATGCCTTCTTTACCCCAGAAAACCCCCCTGATCTGGTGGAGTTGCATCCCCTTCGTCCATCCATCCTTGTCATGGCTTTGCGGGGACTGCATGAGATCCTCAAACGGACCTGCAGAAGGATGGGGCCAGCTGAAATCCTTCAACAGGGACTTGCCCTGCTTTCTCGCTGTCATAAGCAAGTCGTACATCATTAGTTCTGAAGAGTTTTCACGGTGCATCTGCGAGGTCCCATTAATTGCGTTATATTATATCGTTGCTAGACAGGAGGATGAAGCACCCTCTAATTATATATGTATATGTTAACTTCCCAGTATTCAGTGGTTAAATCGCTTATTTCGCACGTTCAATGCTATAAGGCTCGTGACGAGCATTCGTAGAGCTCGCCTCGCTGACTGCTCTCTCGTGATGTTCCATGATTTCGTCATCTTCGCTGTTTGGTGATCGAATGACCTCTGTAACGATAGTCTTCTTGATTCCTTCAAGGTTCTCACGATGCTTGAGTTCGATCTCATCTTCTTCGCCGAGTTCGATGTGCGTTCGTGTAAGACCACCTCCAAATCGACTGGCTCCGGCAGGTCGGGTACCAGTTTTGACAGTAGTTCGAGAGCGAGAGCTGTAATCGTGTGTTCCATCTGCCTGGTTGTTGCCGGCCCGGACAACCTTGCCAATAAGGTCTGCCATGTTCATCTCGATGTGAAGTTTGCAGAGATAAACAAGAGGGTGAAACTGGACGTAGACGAAGCTGTTTGGTAAAGACATCATTCCAATAAGGAGGATCTTGAACAAAGTCAGTATAAGGTGGCAAACCGAGTTTGAGAGGCCATAACTTACATCCAAGGCAATCGAGATTGCGACGAGAAACATATTCATATGATATAAACGGGTGTACTTTTGAAGACCGTTTGCCACCAAACGCTGCTTAACAACCCAAATGAAATAAAAGTTGAGAGCTGCGTCCATGATGGCGAAGAGGACCTTTTCCATACGGTCCCAAATTTCGTTCACATGTATGTACTTCTCACTAATTTGAAGGCGCGCAGGAATCCAAACACAGAAAACGCTGATGTTGATGGACAAGAGGATTCCAAAGCAAGTCCACTTGAGTATAGTTCCATTTCGACGGACAACCATGAGCAGACTGACTCGGTTGATGATGATTTGGATCAGACATTGAACCTGTATCGACCAAAAGACGACTAAAGAGTCAGTATGTGACAAGTATAAAAGTGTGGGTGACGTACTAATAAAGAAGTAATATTGGAAACTCGGCTTTATGATCCCACGGAGATATAGCCAGACCATTATTCCAAGAACAGTGCTTGAGCAGACCTCGAGCCAGATAAACATAATATAGAGAGTTAATCGATTCCGCCTTCTGATTGCTGCTTGAGTTTGACGCATGGCTTTTCCGCAGTTAAAGATGGTGACGCCAAGGGATAATCCCCAGATAATCGAAGCAAAATTCATATCGTCGTCCGAGGGAGGCTCTTCCTTGAAGTTGGGAGGGACGAGGAAGCCATGTTCGGTCGCCATAGTGGCAATAGAAGGAGCCCGAGTGACTTGATCTCGCCGGTGTTGGCTGGTTCGTATGAAGAGAGTGAGATCAAGTTACCCCAGAAAACGGGGACTGTAGAAGTCGATATGAAACACAACACAACATGAGAAATGACTTGTATGCGCTGGATGCAGTAGTTTATATCAATGTCCACTAGAACAAGATTGAATTCTCAGCGGGAGTTAGTTGTGCATCCAATGCTGGTCCAGGCTTGCCGGGTACAAGGGAAGAACCCTGGGACCTTAGAAAAGCTAGTGGAAGGCGGTGATCCGAGTCGTACTCCGTACATACAGACTAAAGCTAGCGATTGAATGAATCTGCAGTGGCGGAATTTGCATCCGGTGCATTGGTACAACAACAGGCATGATCCCTACTGACTCCATCTCTCCATGTCCTTGTTCCATGAGTGATGATGCGTTAGGCACGAGGGCTTCAGTGGCGTTGGATGGCCGCTGAAACTGGACCGCAAGAAGCCACAAAAGCTCCTGAGAGCCAATTTGTCAGTTTAGTGGTAAATTCGGGGGCGCGTCTAGAATACAGGGCCTTGGATTCGGTGCGTCTAGTCCGGATTATGAGGATTGCTGGCTGTCGATAGACTTTTCCTTTCCCTTTCATTGCTTTTTTGGACCCACGATATTACTTACTTACATGCATCGAGTCCGGGGAAGATCCCCGTAATTTCCATTTCCCCATGAAATGTCGATCTTTCTGTCTTTTTTTCTCGTCTACAGACTCAGTTTCAGTAAAGTCGTATTCTGAAGTGAATACTGGTCGTATATAAAACTTCCGTACGTCCGGATAAGATTGCGATGTTAGTTGCTTATGTAGGATCTAGTGCACGAGTCAAGGCCTTGAACAGGGCTGAGATCGACAACTAAAATCGCTCTAGTTAGTCGTTGGGTCCACAATTTGCGGAAGAATGGCTCACATCCCGCTTTGACTATTGGGTTGCAATTCTGTGCTTCTATCACATTTTGTTGTCTCAGTGACTCGAAAGCCATCCTTTGCAAGTGACCCAACGACCTGGTTCAAGAAACAGGGGTATAATGAGGGGGACCACGATAACATGGCTTTCTCCAGAATCGACAATAGTTCCCGGAACGGTGAGACCCCGGATTTCCTAAACTCTATTGTCATGAATCTTTGTCTGTTGTTTCGAGACAGGCAGAGTCTTGGCACAGGCTTGGGCTGGTATGCTTAGGGATGTGGTTTGCCGTTGATAGCCTCTGAAGATTGAAAAATTATTCAATTACGCTATCATTCATTTCCAAACTTCTGACACTAGAGGCACCACAGGAGGGCAGGCCGGTATCGTCCAGACGGGCCGTCTTGCAAGCGCCTCTACTATTTTAACAGAACAGATACAAGCGTCCCGACTCGACGTTTATCTCCTAGGTACTACGGTCACTTCGGCCAAAAATATATGATCTATGGCGTGAAAAGCGAGGAGCATCTCATCCTACGGGTTTAGCTTCGCTGGTTATTGCACCCAGCTTCACGACCGTGCGGAACTAGAACCAGGGGCCAGATTGCGCTTCGTCGCCATATCCAGTCGGAAGCGAGCCTGGGGTTGACAAGCCTTGTAGCAAGATAAGAATCCCGTTGGAATTTTGTCGATCGCTGAAATTGCTCAAAGTGCGAGATTACTCATTACAAAGCGCTGTGTTGAGAAGCACACCAAATGCTCCGGAGACGGATATCTATTATCCAGATTCGCCACCCCCTGGGCCAAAGTCAAGCATGCGGCTGTGAACCTCCTATGGCCAATGAAGGCTCCGTCTGGTCTTTACCAAAATATACCAGAATCTCGTCAGCCTCGACTTCGTCCGACAGTAACCGCAAGGCATTCCCACGTGGAACAACAGTCTATCAGGCAAGCCATGACTTAATCGTGTCAAAAGTGCAGAACCTGAAACCACTTCCTCTTCATTGAACGGAACAGCTTAGTCCGACATACCAGACGAATCCTTAGGCCTTGCAAGCCGAACTGGTTTTACAGCCCGATGTGTAAGTTGGACTCAATACTTGATCCATCCCTGGAACGAGTCATCTAGGCCGGTGTCAGACTTTAGCTATCAGTTCATTGCAAATAAGGCTGAACGGAAGAAATACAACGACAGTCCGAGCACGTGCCCATGATTCAATGATCCCTCGATTTGGAGCCATCTTGAAGCCTCGAATGCAGCATGACAGCTAGGTCCCGTCTTCCATTGCTTAAAGACAAACGCCTCAAGAATCTATCGTTGTCTTCAGGCCCGCGCCATTCCCATTACAGTACTATAAAAAGGATAGTATCGTAAAGTCATACGATATTGCCTCACGGGTGCACTAGTAGTTCTTCCCGGGAATTGTGTTGCAGTACTAAGCTAGTTAGTCTGAATATACACCATCAGCGGAGGCGTTATTCCCCCTCATTCACTCCTTAAATCCGCATGATTAAGTCACCACGTGGAATGGCGTTTTGGACGTGAGAAAGTTCAGCCAAACTCAGGTGAAGCTTGTGATACTTTAGCCATTGCTGGGGAGCTTCGGTTGGTTGTTCCCCCGAAATGTGCATTCGCTACAACATCAGTGTAACATCATGCAGCGGAAGTCAAAGCCAAGTCTTTTGACCGTTGTTCTAGTTGATCTCCCGTCTCACACGATGGTCGATCAGCTCCTATTTCAACCTAGGTGATTTGACATAAAATCTCCAACTTTTCGAGATGCGGCCCTACTTCAAGCGTCAACAGTTCCCTTCACCCGGCGGACATATTCTTCCTGGTGACAAAAAGAAGGCAGGGGAAAACTCATTCTGCCCCTATACGTGACCTATTACGCCTCACCGAATTCAAGATGAATCATCTAAGTAGTACGAATCAGTAATGTCGATCGCTGGGCCTGACCAAGGCATGGCCCAACATAATTGCATTTACCTTCCTCTTTAGATCGTTGCTTGCGAGACTGTCGCAAAATCTTATTAATAGGTTTATCGAAAGCTGAATCATGCATGCATGCGATAGATGAGAGATCAGAGTAGCTTAAAACAGGCGTGACTTTGGTTCACATGTGTCGTTCTGGTCGGGATAGATCTTGAGCGTCATCTTCAATGTTGCGAGTTTCGTGGTTCTGGGATAGCCTGGTGCATTTTCCCATCTTGATGTGACTGGCTTCCATTTAGCTGTTTATCTGTCTCGTATAATATCATCAATGGTTGGCAATTCGAGGGTTGAGGCTACAACATTGCGTCCAGTTTGGAAGTAACTCCGGTAACGCAAGGCCAGAAGCCATTTCGAACTTTGATCCCGAACATCTGTAGACTTTATATGCGTTGAGACTACATTGCTGTTCTTTTATTTTATTCTCACGAACTATCGGCGAAATCTTTCTCGTTGCTGCCGCTCTCAGTGCTCAACGACAATGTGGTGGCCGGTATTTCCGTGCTGAAGCAATCACCAGCCCTGCGATATAAACCGTATAAGGCATTACATGGTCATGAAGAACAAGTATTATTATCACATGCCTCTTTTTTCTTCAGCATAAGCTGAGCACTTGCTTACAGATGTCATAAATGCTGTTCAGCTGATGGTCCTCAGAGAAGAGGGAGCCGAACGACATTCGCTACACGTATTGACACTAGAGGATAACAAAAAGGCGTATTTTTGATATCTCAGGTGATTTTGGGCCTCGGTATTACTCAGTAATTCATCTTACACAGCGATTGCGTACATTGCTCCGGGTGGCTTCCAAGAAGAGGTTCTGCCACGACCCTGACACCTGGCTTCAGTGTTCTTTGCCAGTAATTTCACAACGCTCAAGCCTCCAAAGTAAATCGTAGTTGAGCGAGGTCTCTGTTAAAAATATATTCAGTTGTTTGGTTTTGCTGCATAGCCATAATATAATTCATAATTCGATTACTCTAGGTATCCTTGATGCAGCAGGTGTGAGAGCAGGACGATGCAAAGACTACCTTCCAGAAAGAAGCAAGCCAATAAGGATATATCTCCCGCATTAATCAAAAGTCGAAGAAATTGAATCTTCCATTGTCACATTTTCCTGTTCATTCATCTGAGATTCCATATGGTGAATCAACTTTGGGTATGTTGCAAAGGCTCGCGTCGACAGCGGCTTTAGCATTGGATATATACTAAAACTATACCTGTCCCTTCAACAAATCACATCCGGTGTGGTGTATCGGTTTATCATTCCGCGTTTTCAATTACTTCGTAATAAAATCCGCGGCGAGCGGGGTTCGACTCCCCGCACCGGAGATTCTTTTGTCTCTGAATTGATTTTTTGCTATTATCTATTGTTTGTCATGTTTTTATCTTTTTTTATTATAATACCGAGTCCCGGCTATGGTGGCATTGTTGAGGTTATCGTTGAGAGGCTGGGCAAGTGATTCCACGACTTCAGAACCAATTAAGCAACCCGGGGGATTTACATACAATAAATAATACGATGAGATGGTGACGAGTCTTCAACTTCGTCTGGTTTATGTTCTTTTACGTTCTGAATGTTTCGTACCTGTAGGTCTGTAATCAGATTTATATGTCTTTGTGGTGCCAGCCTGCAGCTGTTTGGCATGCTCTGACTACGTGATGAACCAGCTTGGTCTTATGATACAGATTAACTATAATTAAAGAGCTTGAAGTCCCCGATCGCGCCATGCAAAGTACCGAAACTGTGATATTTCTACCGTGACTCAGAGCAATGTCCTACAAGTCCAGTCTCATTTAGGAGGACTGGAAGTACAGGGTAGCGATGATGCCAGGTTGCCGACATTTTCCCGCCTCGAGTCAACCAGACATCAAACCTCCGTCATTCATACAAACTATTCAACATCACGAGTACTTATTGAAACCTTCTGCTTCCGGAGTGATAAGTCGTCACCCTAGGGAGGCATGATAATCGACGCCTGACATGCGCGAGTTTATGGACTATGTCCACAGCGCCTTCTACGAAGCTACTGGATGGAATCGCGACAACTCGTATGCATCGCTGAATGTGACCAGTGATGGTATGAAGCCTTTCTCTCCAGTAACGCTCGGGTCTATATATTGACAAGAGGGTTGCAGCTCTTCTGAACTTCGAGACCCCTCGTGGGCTACGACTCACCCTATCTGCCCTCGCGAGTCCCAACTTTGCGACATCCTACCAACTTGGCTCAGTCGGTATCGTTGATGGATCCATCTCGTACCTCTTCTCATCAGTCCCGCTTCGACTTCTTTTGACACCGCAATCGGAGACTATCAACCTACCGGAGCTTTTGCGCTCGTACAGACCTCTCACCGAACTCCCCCTCCGAACCAATCCTCTCCTCCAAGCACCGAACGATAAACCGGAATCGTCACTCCTGTATGGTCGACTCTACCTACCCCAATCGCTACTCGAAGCTCTATTCGTCAAACGACTGTCTCCTGCGCTCCAGGTCCAGCTCAGTTCTGTATCTGCCCAGCACCTTAAGAACGGCGGTACTGTACTAGGCCTGGCGCAATATGACGTAGGGAAATATGCGCTTGAAGGACTGGCGTCCTCAGATGGAGGACTACTCGGTTTCCGGGGCGTGTATAATTTCGGCGGCGATGCCGAGAAGCCGGAGTACCAAGCTGTCAACGACAATGGAAGCGCCGACAGAGAAAGGATCTATGGTCGATTCAGCACCGGTGGAGAAATCTACTACGGCACCCTGAACAAGTCGGGTGGAATCAGCGTGGGAACCCGATTTGCAACGTTAGCCGCGCACAAGGGAACGCCTTTATCTGCGACGTTGACATTGAATCCCTTGATGGGGAATATAAGTGCAAGTTATGCCGTGGTGGCAGGCCGGCATTGTAGTCTTGCTACGCGGATGGAGTTCAACGTATTCAGCTACGAAAGCGCTTGGGCTATTGGTATGGAGCTCTGGCGGAAACCATTTACCCGACTGGTTCTTGAGGACGAGCCAGTCGTTGATGACAAACTGGTTCTTGACGATAAACCAGAGGTGAAGCGGCCAAAGGAGCGCAGCTTTCAAGCCAAATTGGAATGGCGTCTGGATGATCCTGAACCAGTTATCGTCAAGCCACCACCGCCTCCCCCTTCACCCCCAAAGGAGGAGATAGACCCTGAAAAGCCCGGAGAGGAGAGATATGCAGGCGTACTCAAGACTCGACTTGACCAAAACATGCGAATAGGGGTGCTGTGGGAAGGGCGGGTCAAATCTCTCCTATTCAGTCTCGGAAGTTCGATTGACTTGAATAAACTTGACAAGCCATTCCGAACGCTCGGATTGGAAATCCAGTTTTCATCATGATCGGATATTAAAACATAGGCCCTGTCATCTACGTTGACTACTGCAGGACGGCAATAGCTCACTACTGCAGTCGGCCCGTAGGATCATGTCAGCATGGTCTATGTTGTAGCTCATGCGTGATGCAGCTGGATCGACGATGGTGCATATCAACGGGAATAGCGACCCAGAAGGTGGTTACGACACTGTAGATGTCGGTGTTTTGTATCGGTTAGGTTGGATGTATTATCATGAGCATCTCAATGGCGTTACCGGTTGGAGGCATTGCTTTTCAGGGGGCATGGATTTGGAATTGGCGACTGGTGGCATAGTACTTCTCCCCATTACTACTGTATTTGTCAACTGTTCTCTGACAGCGTCTAATATCAGCTCTTGATGACTCTCATGTGACAATCGTTGTATAAATAACCGTTATGCATAAGTGCACCCTACTCAAGGCACACTCATCGTCCAGCTGAACGGTTTGGAGATGCCGTCAGAGCCGATTGCAAGACCTTTTGGCGTTTTTTATTGCGTGGGCGCTTTTGGCTTAGACATGGATCATGTCCACGCTGATTGAGAACCTTGATGGTCTCCGCGATCTCTCCGGAATGTCAAGTGTGGCTGCTAGAATTAGCGAGCCAATAAGGTGCTTGTTGATTGATAACGGGTAATGACGCCACATCTTGAGATTGAGGCTCTTTTAAACATTGATTCCATTCGTGTGACGTTTATTGCAACCCAAAGTGACTCATTATCAGGGACAGTTATATTGAGGCTGTAACAATGCTGACTATCACATGATTTCTTTTCTCCAGCAAACACACTCGTGTTGCTGTATGATATTTGACCTGAAGAATCACCAGCCACAGCTTAGAAACTTCCACAGCCCGAAACGGTACTAGCCGAACTTTACGAGGCCAAGATGGCCATCAAGGTCCTCACCTTAATTCGACCCACTCCCACCTCAAACCACAACGTTCGTCTTTTTCCACGGCTCAAGATTCAATCAGAGACAGAATGTGCTATCACATCTCAAGTCACACCTTTTGGTCACAGTGGATCATGACGGTGATGCCAAGGAATGTGGCAGTTGCCGAGTTCCATGTTCCTGGGTCGTGAATAACTAACTATCCGAGTGTCACGGAGAATAGGTCATTGGAGTGAATTATTGAGGAGAGTAGCGAGTGATTAAAACACGGTTTGTGTTAGAGTTCATCCAGCGGCCCTGGGGCCGAAGAGGGTGGTATAATGCAAAACGTTATCAGCTTGCTGAGTTTTCTAGTCTTCTTTTGCTTCAGTGCCAGAGTCCAGAAGCTTTGCATATACGAATTCCGTCGCTTGATGCAACGATGTTTCGCTTTTCTACTCTCTATTTCTTAACCTTATTACTTTAACTTTAACACTCATCATAAGCATCATAAGCATATGTCCAAGAGATACCACACCTATCTCGTTAGTAGTAACTATATCTTGTCCCAAGTGACCCCGGGTCCAAGACAACCCACCCTTCAGTATCAACCATCCCACGCGCTTGCGGCTCGAACAAATCTAGTCTACAGCCTTCGGCACCTCGCTTCCGTCCGCTGGACCCTCTGTCAAGCTAAACCTGGTCAGCCAGGCCGGTTTGCCCACTTTCTATAAGTCGAGTCTGCGCCATCAAGGTTCGTCGCGAATTTCGACTTCTCTCGTTATTTTGCACGTCACGCAACGCTCGCTGTATTATAAAACCCATCGCAACTCGCAGGTATACCGAGAGTTGCAATCAGCTTCAGGCCAAGCAAACAGTTCAACAATTAGCGCGCGTCTTGGCGTTTCGACACCGTTCGAATCATACAGCGCGATTATCCTTGGTCGCTTCCTTATTAGGGAACAACGCATCTATATAATCCTTGGCTTCGCATCTTTGCGTCTTGGCATTTGACGACATATTTTCCGACTACCACCTCACATCACCTATTACCTACAGGCCCGCACGTCTTTTCTGGGTCTCGCGCTTCCTATAAGACTCTCCTAGCTGCATCCTTATCTTTATCCTTCTCGACATCCATCAATCGACAGAATGGCCGACGCTGATACCTGCAGCGGCGAGGCCGTCGATCTCGGCCGACGAGGTCTTCGAATTGGCTCCATCTTCATCATCATGGCCTCTTCGGCTATCGGCGCACTCTTGCCCATTTTCCTGGCACGCCAGAAGACAATCCCTGTACCTAAGATGACCTTCTTTATTTGCAAGTTCATCGGTACCGGAGTCATTATAGCGACAGCTTTCATGCACCTGCTCGTTCCCGCTGTCGAGAACTTGACCGACCCCTGTCTCGAAGACAGATTGGGTGGTTACGATTGGGCTGAAGCTATCGCGCTCATGACTGTTATTGTCATGTTCTTTGTTGAAATGCTCGCCGCTCGTCTCAGCAACGCCGACATGGAGCACAACCACTCAATGGAGATTGACCACGAGCTCGATCCTGCTATGGACTTCATCGCTAAGAAGCAGCCCAGCAACCCTGACATCGAGAACGGCGACCGTAGGGGGTCTGGCTATGCACCCGGTGGTGACAGCCACCTCGCTCACGGTCGTGAGCACAAGGAGGGTGATGCTCAGGGCGGGCTTGCTGGTCAGCTGCTCGCCATCTTCATTCTCGAATTCGGTGTCGTGTTCCACAGTATCTTCATCGGTCTTACTCTCGGCACGATCGCCTCCGACGAGCTTACCGTTCTCTTGATTGTTCTCGTCTTCCATCAGATGTTCGAGGGTCTCGGTCTCGGTTCTCGTCTGGCTGTCGCTCCTTGGCCCAGTAATCGACAGTGGATGCCCTACCTGCTCGGCTGCATCTTTGCTCTATCAACTCCCATTGGTATCGCGGCTGGTATAGGAGCCAAGCCCAACAACGCCAACGACCAGAAGCTTACAAACGGTATCTTCGACGCTATCAGTGCTGGTATTCTCATGTACACTGGTCTTGTAGAGCTCCTCGCCCACGAGTTCATGTTCAACCCTTACATGCGCAAGGCCCCCATCAGGATTCTGTTGCTCGCATTTGCATGCGTTGCCTTCGGTGTCACTGTCATGGCTATTCTTGCCAAGTGGGCTTAAAGGAGATTCGTGTGGAAGAAAGTGGTTAAAATGGATATTCTCGAGGTGTATGCCCGAATAAGGTTGGGTCATAATAAACTCATTTGGCATTGCGTTAGACGGATAGAATTGATACCTGGTCTGTTTCTTCGACCCTGTTACTGTTAGTTATGGCCAGGAAATAGAGCCTTTTTCTTTTGACACTTGAAGCCGATGAACAGTGAATCTCCTCGTGTTTGCCTTGTTGAAGATTGTGAACAGCAAGTGATGTAGACGAAGTAAAAGTTCCGACGTGGAACCAGGTGAGAGTGAATAGTTGCGCAGATGCCACAGATGATCAGGACCCAATCACTTACATGAATATGTGCCTAATTTGGACATTGGTTCAACCTCAGTGGTGATGTTCAACAAGAGTGCCCCACTCTTCTATACAGTGCACAATTCTAGAGACTGTATGTAGCACTGTAGATACAAATTGTGGGACCCGCCAATCAAACCCGAGAATTTAAGAAAAATCCTTGTGTGCTTGCAAAATAGGGCCGTACCAAATTAAGCGACTAAAGTTGAGATTTCGATCACGATTCTAGCAAAGTGAGATCTTTGAGCTCAACTATCGCGACGCTTCGACAACCACACCCAACGACCAAACTCCCCTTTCACCCACCCAACCCCAACAATACCGCAAAAATGGCCGGCGGAGTTACCGTTCGCGATGTCGATGTAGGTACTCCCTGAAAAACAAAAACCCATCACAGGAAACGAAATACACTTCGAAAAAATCACACGATCTCTACTCGACGACTTGGCGACGCAATCTTCCAAGAGAACCGCTTGCCCGCCATGGCGCTGATGCAGCGCGATGATTATATATATATCAAATATTAATTGAAACGCTGTGTCGGCTGCTGTGTTCAAAGGGCTGGGTACAAATGGGATTGAGGAGCAGGCGCGAGGGAGTCGAAAGACTTCTGACGACGGAATCATGCTAATGGGTTTTGTGACTGCAGGCGCAGAAGTTCATCACTGCCTACTCTGCTTTCTTGAAGCGTCAGGGCAAGCTTCCCATCCCCGGTAAGACATTCTGAACTCTTTGCGTCTTTGTTCAATACTGACTTCTTCTCAGGTTGGGTCGATACCGTCAAGACTGGTCCTGCTAAGGAGCTCCCTCCCCAGGACATTGACTGGTTCTACGTCCGTGCCGCCTCCATCGCCCGCCACGTCTACCTCCGCAAGACCGTCGGTGTTGGCCGTCTCCGCAAGGTCCACGGCACTGCCAAGAACCGTGGCAGCCGTCCCTCCAAGCACGTCGATGCCTCCGGCTCCGTCGACCGAAAGGTCATGCAGGCTCTTGAGAAGATCGGTGTCCTTGAGCAGGATGAGGACAAGGGTGGCCGCCGCATCACCCAGGCCGGACAGCGTGATTTGGACCGAATTGCCCAGACCACCGCTGAGGCCGAGGAGGAGGAGGATGACGAGTAAACAAAAAAACTGGTGGTTTCCGGTCAAAGTCAAAGGTAGCAATGGCAATGGAATTGGGCGTTGGGTCATAGATTTTGTCATGTATGAATGAGATTCCCCCGACACTGGGTCATTCGGTTTGGTCAAATTGGACCCGTCCAACTAGTCGTTCATTTTATGGTCGATCTGCTCTTGTGAATGTGTATCTTGAATATGATTGTGTGTTTCATGGTCGTAGCCTTGATTCAAATTGTGAAAGAATTTCCTTTACCCCTCTTTATCTTCTCTTCCCCTAATGATCTCTCCTTGATCTCTTTTCAACCACCACCTCCTGGAGATAGGGTCAAGCAAGGCAAATTTTTGCATGCCCTTTCCCCTTTTCTCTTCTTGATTTCTGTTTATCTTCAACATCTCATGAGATAGTCTCTGATCTCAGGGATCCCCCTTCTCTTAATCTTCGCAAAGTGAGGTTATCGTGAGTTCTCTGATTTGGTTTCTTTTAAAGCGCCGAGCTTTTTCTATTTCCAAATCCATTTCCGCGTGTTACGAATTACGAATTACGAATTACGAATTACGAATTACGAATTATTCTCTCTGTTTGGTCTCAAAGAATACTCTCATATTGTCAGTTATGGCCCAGCTTTGAAGAGTTGTGCGAGTTCCTCTCAAGAGCACAACTTGTGCAAAGCAAATCATCAAATTTATCCATGTTCATCGAAAGATCCCTGACTCACGATGATTTTGATCATTCACTCTCTTCACTAAAATCTGCTTGGGTGGAGTGATCTGTAAGTGTGTTACAACTTCAACTCCAAGTCCTTAACTCCTTCATGAAACTCATACGCTACAATTCAAAAAACTCATACACCTTTCGCTCGCAGGCACAACTCCCCTTTCCAAATTTTCAAAATGAACGCACCGCAATCAGCAGTGTCGAGCTCGGAGGATGTTGAAGAGGTTCTTCCAGTCTTTGTGTCTGCTATTAGCAGCCCATCACCCCTTATATACTTCCACCATATCATCGACCCTGAAACCACGAAGCTTACAGCTCAAGTTCTCGGGGCTAATATCTCCTTCGTCTTCAGCCATCGTCGAGCAAAGACCATTATCAGCAGATCCAAAATTGACGCGCAACTCGAAAACAAAACCACAGGGTTCATTTCCATTGTGTCTGCAACATCTCAGCGTGTTGTCTTAGCGGCAGCTGAATCAGGTCATGGTCTTGGAAAATACGGCGATGTATTGGACAGGAAGAAAGGCATTCTTCCAAATAGTATTTGGACCAGGCGAGTCGTGTCCATGGGTAAGACCCTTGGTTTGAACATGAGAAGTCTGTTTGACGACAACACTGGCCGTAGAGCGGGAAACACTGAGGGTATCTTTCTCGGGTCTCACGTTGAAGTCAAACTCGCCGTTCATGGTATCTGCGTTCTCCTTCAGACTTTCGAAATCACAAAAGACTTTAACAACGTCACGATGAAGCAACTGAACCAACTTCGACATGCTCGCTGGGAAGATGGATCTCGTCCAGTTCTCGAAGTGTATTTTTCCCGAAGGTATTGCAGACCCTGTAAGTCTCTTGTGCAGAAATTGCAAGATGCCACTGGAGTTACCATCAGACTTTTATGGAAGCCTCGTCTCGTGATGAAGAAATACATCATCAGACCAATGGATCGAAACCGAAAACCTGGCGAGCCTCTACAAGCACAAGAGTTTGAACCTCAAGACTACGACTTTGGGGATATCCTGCCTGGTGATTCTGACATAGAAGTCATATTCGATGACGAGGATGCCAAAGAAGAGGTTGGCAAGATTGACCTTACCCACATTCGATCGACTTCACCAATTTCATGGAACCAAGAGATCCATGATTATATGGATGGTCTCGCTTATAGAATAGGCCAGATGCAAGACTGCCCAGAAGGTGCCAGATCAGCTATCGTCGAGTTTGCCAGTATCAGAGTCAACGCCAAGAAGTCTCTCGATGTTGCAAAAGTTAGCAAGCCCCTACCAGCGACGCCGGTTATAGAAGCGCCAGCAGATTTCCTCGAGGGTGACGATCGACAGCGGCAACGACCTACGTTTCCTCGTGCGCAGAAAAGACTATTTCGTGGAACACACGATAAGAATGACTCTAGAGTGAGGAGTGCTTCTCCCAGACGCCGGGCACAGTCAGTCAGAGACCGCTCACCACGACGATACAGTTTGGGACCACTAGGACGCCATTCAACGGAAGTTCCTCAAGGGAGCTCTTCGGCTAATGCCACCTTACAATCTCGCTCCATTCGCTGATTCAATGTCATCAAAGGATAAAGAGGTGTTCTACGAGAATCCTTACACAGACAAAGCAAACGGCAACTATCTGAGTGCTGTTGAAGGATACAGAAATCCTGTCAAGGCGCCACAAGTTTTTGGGAGGCTGAAGCCAACAATGTCTAGGATGGAGAATCTACTATACTTCTCAAACAGCGAAACGGGAGGATAATTGCATGGACCTATCACGAAAGGGGGAACATTTGTCAGAAGATCGCGTGACCGATGTATTATCAAGTTCATGATTTCACGGCATTATCTTAGTTTTGGTAAAACTTGCTATCAACTGTTCACCTTGTATCCATGTGTATTCGTTTCTTCTATTATTCATGAGACCTTCGCTTGTGTATCACTTCAACCCGTATTACTTCATATCCTTTCCAGCGCTCTCCTGTAACAGCTTCTTGAACCCATCTGCCAGCTCTTTTATCACTACATCTACATCGGGGGCTTCAGGTCCCTCCTCAGCTTCCTCTCTCGCTTTTTCCGTGCCTTCAACTCCAATCTTGCCCATTGTGAGAGCATTCTTGACATCTTTCCCATGTCTGACGGGCCCCTTTGGCGTTTCTGGTGTTATAGCGGTGTCTTCTAGCAGACTCTGCCATCGGGAGAGATACATGCCCGGGCCTGACATGTTGCCTGATTCTGAATCATCAGAGTCGATGATGCGCTGTAGGCGGCAGAGAGAAAGGGCCTCAATTTGCGCAAGATATGCGGCGTGGTTATTCAATGAAATGAGAACATCTTTTTGAGACTTCTCGGGAACCGACTGAAATAGCCTATTCAGTTGGTCGTCCATGGTACTCACATCAACAGTACCATTGCTCGCCTTCTCTCCAGCATCGGCATTGTTCATCTTTTGCACAGGCTTCCTTTCCTGGCGAAACTTTAGCACGGCATCGTTGGTCCATTTCTTCATCTCTTCCCAAACATCAGGACATGATGCTGCAAACGCATGAACCCATCTATACATGAGCTCTCGATTTCTCATGAACAGACCAACGTAATCGTCCACGGTTGGCATGCTACCGTCATTCTTCGGCTTGCCAGCCTTGATAAACTCATCGATGAACAATTGACCCGCTTCGACATGCTCCCGCAAATCTATTTGGGAGTGTACCATGCGGATCATAGGTTCATAGGCGGCAAATAGATCCTTGATAGTCGCAGTAAAGAGATCAGGAGGCTGGCGGCAGAAGGCTGTTGTGATGCTTTCACGATCGCGCACGGAGAGAAGAGCAGAATAATACTCGAGACACTGCGCGTGCTTCTGATCATCAAGCTGAGTTGCTAACGTGGGATTGGACCCGTTGAAAATAGCGGTGATAATAGACTGAGAATGTTCCTCGCTGGCATGACGAACCGTCTTATGCTCATCGCGACTCATAGCGATATACTGACGAATAGCCTCGAGCATTTCGTCACTCGGTCGATCCTTCGCTCTCTCAACCTTGTCTGCGCTCTTTCGAAACTCTCCAGCATCCCACGACAAAACTAATGAGATGATCCGCTGTAAGAGGTTCATGCCATCATCGGCATTGGCGGTCAAGCCGATCCAGTTGGTGACGCTCGTAACGCTCAACTTCGCAAGGAGCAGGCGCATCATGGCGCTAATCATACTAGCGGCATTGCCCATCCGTAAAGTCTGCTTGACCATCTTGTAAGGGATGAGATTGTGGACGTTTTCGAGGAGTTTGAGGAGATATTGACCTTCTGGGGAGAGGACAAAGATGTGGTGGATGAAGGTAGCGAGGCTTTGGTTTTGTTAGTGGGAGGTGGTAGAGAATATCTCATGTGGAACTCACTGGACGATGGCATATTCAGCTGCTGCTCCAATGACTGGAGAATGACTCTCAAGATCTGAAGTTTTGCTGAAATGATCAAACATCTCATCTGCCAAACCTCCATAGACCAAGTCCTCGACAACATCATCCCACGCCTTTACCAGGTCTGCGGCCTTGGTCTGATCGTACTCAACCTTCTTATCCGAAGGATTTACCGGTCGGTTTGTTTTCTTGACACCGCCAAGAACTCCTCGACCGACCATCTCAAGAAGTCCACTCGACCCAGTCGCAAGCACTTTTCTCGTCCCCAAAGCGCCCTTATCATAGCTCTCTGAAAGTTCTGCCTCTCCGAGTCTCGTCAACAGGCCCTGTACTCTAACAGACCAAAACTCGCGAGGTAGATCTCGCACACCCGGAAGTTTTAGAATGAACCGCGTTAACATGGTATGGAGAATAGGTGATGAAGAAGGTTTCTTGTCATCATCATCGCTAGGAGTTTCCTTGACGTCTTTCGCGGCTCCTTGCTTTGGCGTTCCTGGCCTTGAGCTCACAGGTGTTCCAGCCCAGCTCCTCCATCCTGTGCTCGGGGGTGCGCTTTGTGTAGTTTGAGGTTCAACCGTTGTTCTTGAGAAAGGATAGCCATAGCCTGTGACTGCATCTGGATATTTGAAGCTCTGTATTTCTGCGTATGTTTCGTGGTGCGTGAGTATATCAAACAAGGCATGCACCTGCTCAGGTGCGAGATTTGTAGACGTCATGATAACCCATGTCACATCGAAGGCATGCGGCGTAGAGAGGAAGGGAGATGAGTCTTGGATAGATACGTGAGATGTGACTTTTTCCAGTGGCTTTTGATGGATGTGATGGGATGCTCCAGTGGTCTCAGTGGATATAGTGTTTGTTGTGAGAAAGATCCACTGACTTTTAGTGGAGGATTTATTGTTAAACTTTAGATCAATGAATAAGTGAATGAGGCCTCAAAGGGCAAGAATCATGGAGTGCCATGCCATACCTTCATGTTGTGGTGACGTAGTCTTGAGGCTGTACTCGCTAAACCTTTTCTGTACAACCCCCACTATGATCGTTGGCGTCTGATTACGGCTTTCATATTTACCTCATTCTGTACATCTTGTTCAACTGTGAGGCCTTTCATCGCATACAAGGCCGACCCAAGGAATCCAGAGACGACTTATTGGTTTGTTCAACTGTCAAAGCCGTTCCAACGCTGTATATCACACCATCACATCACAATGGAACAGAGACATTTTCTAAGGTAGAGCAGTCAATTTCAACTATCAACCAATCGTGTATACCCTCGTAACAAAGGAAACGGCCGTCACATCACTAATTAATAAAACCTGTAGTTTTCCCTAACCAAGCACAATCCTCGCATCGTGCTTTATCCGCCCATCGTCATTGCTTCCAGTGTGGTATCAAAAACAAAGAGAATAAAGACAACTCAAGTACATGAGCATGGGTATAACGTCAACAATCCTCCACTATTATTTTTCCTGTGCCTAATTGGCATCTCCGTCACATTGGATTTAAACGGGGTTGATCTGGCCAGTGGTAAGAGGTGCCTGGCTAGTGGGCAGGCCGGTCTGACCGTTGGTGAAACCAGCAGGGTGCTTGCCATTAACAGCACCGTTACCGATCTGAGGACCGCTGCCACCGTTCAACGCACCATTACCAGTGTGGGTGTTACCTCCAGCAGGGTAGAAGTCGTAGTCAGCGTTGGAAGTGTTCTTAGGTCCAAGATCTGACACCGGGTGAGCCTTGCGCTGGATCTTGGGAGCGGAAGGAATGTCAGTGCTCTTCTTGGCGGAGCCGATAGAGAAGACAGGACTCTCCCACTTGTCACCCTTGCGGGCAAGCTCCCTGTACTCGGTAGCCTTGGTGCTGATGCCACCGGGGAGGTCGATGTTGGGGAAGATGCTGTCCTCCTTGGTCATGGCAATGTTGGCCTTCTTATCAGAAGCAGCCGCCTCAGCCTTCTTCTTGCCCTTAGTGAATTGTTGCTGGGCAGCAGTGTAGTAGCGGTTGTAGATGTTGGGAGCGTTCTCGGGGTTGTTCTTGGCCTCAGCAGCAGCACGGTCAGCTTCCTGCTTCACCTGGAACAGCAGCTGGTCGAACTTGTTGCACTGGTCCTTGATAGCCTTCTCAACAGCCTTCTGCAGAGGAGGGCGAATAACCTTGAGCATGAAAGGCTTGAACAAGGAGAAGAGCAGCTTATGGTTGGACTTCTTGACCTTGATCTGTAGCTTTTTGAAGTCAACATCGACCTTCTCAACCTTGAAGTAGTTCTGACGATCCTTCTTGTCGGCGGTAGACACCTTCATCTTGAATGAGAAGCCATCACCAGGGAGGATGATATCAGCAACACCAGTATCGGTGATGGAAGGGAAGCCTTGCTTGCGCTTGATGTGGAAGCTCACATCACGAAGATCCATCTGGATGCCAGCAACCTTGACCTCAACGGTCTGATGGTTCTTGTTGGCGATCTTCTTGCGACCCCATCGGAAGTAGTGCTCGCTGGAGACCTCGAAGATGTTGGGGGCAAAGTTGTCACTCTCGAGGACTAGGTTCTCGATGATAGCATCAACCTGAGAGTCGGTGTACTCAATTCGGGGAATTGGGATGTAGGCAATGTTCTCAAGGGCGGCAGGAAGAATGACATCCCTCAAGTCCTTGAGGAGATGAGGCTTGAAGACAGGCTTGCCATCCTGGTCGTTGCCAAGGTCCTTGAACAGCTTCTGGAGAGACTCGGCAAAAGCGTGGTTCTGAGGGTCCTGGTCGAACTGGTCGGCAAGGAACTTGATCTCATCGACAACACGATCGGTGTGGCCGCGGTATTTGTTGCGGAGGAGATATCGTCCCTGGTCGTAGAGCTGATCCCATTCACGAGTGGACTCATCCTCGAGGATGTAACCCTGCTGAAGGAGGCATCGGCGAATGTAAGAATCCATAGCCTTGAACCAATCCTTGAGCTCACGGTCGTTATCAGCGTCACGGTAGATCTGGCCGATGGCCTCCCAAAGATCCTCAGTGGAGGTACCGTTGGCGAATCGCTCAATGATAGTGCGGAGGTCACGCTCGGCAGCAGTAAGGCCACCGCGTGCGTCCTTAGCAGTATTGGTAGAGCCCTGGCCAAGAGTGCGGCCGTGGCGGCTGTAAGTCTCAGCCAGGCGAAGAAGAGTCTGAATGGCCTGGGAGTAGTCCTCGTGCTGCTGGCACTCCAGAATCATCTTCTTGAGACGCCAGATGGTCTGGTCCTTACGCTCCTGAGGCATCTTCTTGTCGAAGTAGTTGCGGGCCTTGCGGCGGTACTCCTCGTTTCGCTGCAGGATGTTCTCCTTGGTCTCGGGGTCGACCTTGTTGTCGAGCTTGGCCTCAGCAGCCTGCTTAGCGGCACTCTTACCAGCCTGGGGGTCGGTCTGGCGAGCGGCGTCACGAGCAGCGTCGGTTGAAGCAGGCACGGAGTTGGAAGGCACATTGCCAGTCTCGGTACCGGTGGTGACCTGAGGGTAAGTGCCCTGCTGAGCATTGGACTGCTGGTTCTGCTGGAGCTGTCCTGGAGCGGCAGCGTTAATACCAGCGGAAGCGACGTCCTTGGCATCCTCCTTGGGGTTTCCGCTGTAGAAACCCTTGGCCTGCTGCTTCAGGTTGTCCTTGGAAAAGTCGGGAGCCTCATGCCAGACATTGTCCTGAGCAGGCTCGTCGATCTGTCGGAGCTGTTCCTGAGAGGGGCGGACACGGGCAGCGGCGTTGGTAGCAGCATCGCCAGCCATATCGCGGAAGAGGACTGTGGCATCAGAAAGAAGCTTTCGGAACTGTCCGTTGGTGATGAGAAGCTGGCCAAGGGTTCTCAAACCCTCAAGAGCTTGGTCACCATCCTGCTTGGCAGCGTCCTTGCTGATGGGAGCATTGGGTGTGTTGACACTCTTGGGGTCGAACTGAGTGGTCTGCCAGATGAAATCCTGAATCAGGTTGCCCTCGTTCTTGGAGAGAAGGAGGTGCTTGGCTTGCTGAATGACGTTGGCGGCATCCTTGACGAGCTCTTGACCCTCAGCGGAGAGCTTCTCGTGGCGACCAGAGAGGGCGCGAGAGGCGAGAAAACTGCTTAGAGCGACATCGATTTGGTCGTTCTGGAGGACAATGCATTAGAATGTGAGGAAGAACGGAATCGCGCAGAGAATACTCACTGAAGGAACCTTGCCATTCTGGAAGGCAGAAATGATACCATAGACTTGGAGCTTTCGGTTGACATCGGCCTCCTTCGTCTTGATGTCTGTAGGTTTGTTGACGTCTGGGGCACCGGGCATGATGGGCAAAAGTGTATGGGGTATCTCGTTATTAAGTCGTTATGCCACCGGAAAGTGTGACGTTAGAAATGTTAGGACGGTAACTCTTTTTTAGAGTTGAGTTGAGGTGACGATGATGTAGGGGATAAGAGACGAAACAGAAGTCGATCTTATTATGGGAGGGGTAGGAAGCGTTGCGTTGCGAAGCGTAGCGTAGACGTAGGTAGCAAATGAAGAAGCTGTTGTTTGGTATCCTCTGGTAAGGGATGGTAAGGGATGGGTATCACAAAGCAGTTGGGTACTGTATTAGGTAGGAATTGGTATTGGACGGGGTATGAAGTAGAGAAAGGACTCCTGGCACGAGGCAGGAGAGAGACAGGATTAGATATACTTTTCTAAGGGAGACTGCCCGTGACAGGCAGGTACGAGAGTTACACGGTAATGGCTGGATCCGGGCATTGGTTGGATTGTTCTTGGCTGGGCTGGGCTGGAGAAAGGGAGTGTAGTGTGGTCAGTGACGTTGACGTTTGCTAAGGGCGACGATGTTGATCGAGGACGTCATCGGTCGATTCACAAAAGATGCCCTCCACTGTGTTGACCAGGCCCAGCACCAACGCACGCTACTGGCCAGACCACCGACCAATTTTACAATACGTACAGGCACCTCAGTGCGCTATCGTTTCTGAACAAGGCACTCTCTCTGGGCACTGGCATCGGCATACATTCATTGAATCACTGGTTTCTGCTACCCCCCTGCTTGGCTATGACACTGAAATCCGGAGCGAACCCTACGGCCAAGCAAGGTACCCTACCAACTTGAGCAGGGGTCAGGCAGATGATCGAGCTGCAAACAAGCGGAAAAAAGGGAAGGGAAATTGTACCGGGGCAGCAGCTGAAGATAACAAGGGTGGGCTCTAGACTCTTTTGCATTGCGATGATGATGCTGTTTGATCCCCAATTAGAGGCGTTTCGAAGCGTCAGGGGAGACGGTTAAGCCTCGATGTTTATACCCTTCGCGATGCTACCTCGACGACGATCTAGACCTCTTGACCAGCAACAAGATGACAGCCGTTGATAATCGCAAGCCACGGCTTATTCTTCGCTGCTGATGATGTTATTCATTGCATTCACTGTCTAGACAATGGGCCCATAAAGAAGGTTGCCCCAGGCAAACCCATCAAATGTTGCGACATGTCTCACAGACCCCTGGCTGGTTCGCCTGAATCAAAGCCTGGCAAGACAGCACTACGGGCACCAGTCTAGTCAAATGAAAGGTGCATTTTTTTCTCTCTTTCGTCTGCTTGCTCTGCCAAGGATTGGCCGGTGGTGCAGGTCTGACTCTGTACGTCTTTTCTTTCTGAATTCTTGTGTTTTGCGTGCTGTTACTGAATCGAAGAGAGTGACACGGCATTGGCATTGACTTTGGCATTTGATTCTGACATTGTATCTTCAAAATTTGATATCTTCTTATTCCCGAGGTCCTCTCCGGATCGCCAATGTGGATTCCGTCGATGATCTGCGGTGTCCCATGATATAATTCCCACCTTGCAGAGCTGATGTTGAAGGAATTGACGAGGATGTCAATGAGCCTCCGATATCTCTTCTGCACGTCAACTAAAAAAACAAGGATGCCCATTCTTGGCTGGAATGATGAATTTTAAAGCTGGCAGATGGAGCTGGAGGAAGCTGTTATTGTTTAGCTCGCTCCCCACGTTCTCCACTGACTTTTAACATGATGGCCAAATAGGTAAACCCCAGCTCCTGAGCTCATGAGCAAATCGTCATAGCTCAATTTCCAGACCCAATGATACGTAATGGCCTAATTTGACGTTTTGTTGATTGAAGTCGACACATCGCGTGCCCTGATTTTCCCCTTCATTTCCTAATTCTCTACGGCTGCTGTACGAGACTGGGTAGGTAGTAGGTTAGACTAATCTCCAGGTTAATTAACTGGCCGCGTGGGCTGATCTTGATCGTGGCCAATGCCACGATCGTGTCAAAGCTTTCGTTAGCTCAACGTTAAAGTGAGCGCTTCATGACGTCACATCATAGCTTGAGCTCCCAAGAAAAAAGAGAACCGACGTCAGGTCTGCTAGGGTTTCATCACAAACCAAAATCGACATCAGGATGCCATGAATTAGGAAAATTTCGAAAAGAAGATGGTGTAGAGCCACGGCAAGGATTGCATCGAATCTGGCATCTGGATACGGCATATCCAACAGCTGGCCGATGAGCTCTTCTCTTCAGTCGCATTAACAGTGCATCAAGTAAAACAACCACAACCACAGCATGTGATGAGTGAGAGAAACTGAGACGTCGATCCGATGAGTTTCGTACCGAACTGTAACCAAGAGTGACTGACGTCTTGGCCGAGTTTCGTCAGTCAGGTTTAGCTTTGAGCCACTGAACGCATCAAAGCATCCCTCCCATCACATTCTGTCCACACAAGCAGCGTCTCCTTTCAGCTAGCTACTTCAATTTACTCCTCGTGTTTCTTGACAGGAAAAAGGACCGACACGCGGAAAGGAATGACTCTTTGAGTTTGAATTTTATCCTACATAATACCGATTGATCTTCTCAGCCTAAATCACCACGCATCGCTTTTTCCTCTCAGGTTGTCGTGTGCTCGGCTGCTAGGCGATCGTTGCCCAGTCAAGCTCGAGCCACAACGTGCTCAGTTGCACAAGCGTAGCATCTAGATTCCTGGAGACTCATCATCTTCGTCTTTTTGAACTGCCATTGGTAACACTGCCGATGGCTGGACGCGGCACATGGCTACAGGCGATGCAAGCTTCCATCTGCTACAGGGACAAAAGTTATCATCTATAGTGCAGTGTCTCATTGTGTTCCTGTCCGTAGTATCTTTGAGGCATCCCGTTCAGATAAACCATCGATCTCTAGGGTAATTCTTGTTGCCAAGCCGACGTGGTGTCGATTTCGCGACATGCTCTGGCCAGCAAGACTTTGTTTGTGGTCACAATGGACGGGTAATGCGTGAAATGTATCTTTCTCTCTCTGGTATGGCTTTACTTTATGCGTAGTGAATCGTATAATGCAAGAATATCTATTCGTAACTATTGAGCATAACCCCAATACCAATACCAGCGGATACCAAGAAGCACAAACAAACACCGCTATACTAACCCAACCCAATGAAAGGATTTCCCGCGGTTAATAACGTCACACATCCCCATCATGATGTGTATAAGAATATAACCAAGAGCTTAGCTCTTTGTGCTGTCGAGTTTTACGCTCATCCATAAGGTAGGCGATCCTCCACCCACTTATTTTATCCGCCTTGCTTGCTCGCCTAGATCTGTTTCTGGATAAAGCGAAAGTTGTTGATTAGTGAATCATCAATTGGGGAGGCTGTTGACTGGGCAGGCCGTATTGTAATCGACTGACTTCTAGGAAGTAGTCATGCCATCGAAAAACGCTTCTGAAGGACTTGAAGACCAAACACCTAGCTTCCCATACTGATGCAATACGGAGGAAGAATGCACTTTAAGATTCTAAGCGCAGATAAAAGTAAAGATTGCTGATTTAACCTCTGAACGCCATCTATGCCGGTTCGTTATGCTACATATATTCCCATAATCCCAGTGTCATTCCCTTTCACGATGTTGGTTCTTCAGACTTTGATCCAAGGTCGTTGAAAACGCTAGCCTTGACCTGATTAGCAACCAGACCAGACCTCTCCTTAGATGCAATGAGGTTGGCTTCCCTTGCCAGCTTGTCCACGGCCTTGTCAGAGCTTTTATGACTCGTACCCATCATGCCTTGTCCATTTCGGCTTCTCGCGACGCCTGTTGTCGCCTCCTTGATCTTGGAGCTCAAATCGAGCATCTGTTTGTTGCCATAGTCGCGGTTCGTGATCAGTGGGTTCTGGCTAAGAGTCTGTACCCAGTACTTGTGCCAGAGGAGCTCAAGAAGATGCGAGTCGAGAGAGCTCTTGAAATGGGACACCTCGAGACTGTAGTAGCGGCTTGCATGAGCACCAAACTCGGCAGCCTTGGCGAGCGGCACTGCCTGGAAGCCATCAGAGGTAGCTGTGCCATTACCGGCCTGGTCTTCCGGGTAGGTTCTGAAAGCGCCGATGTCCACCTTGCCTGAGTTGATAGTACGATCGGGGTCGATAACGACGGCAAGGAAAGGATCCTGCCACTTCTGCTGCATGGCCTCTGTATCGACATCGATACCGCTCAGCCAGCATCCGTAGCCTGGGTGACTGTGATACCAGCCCACCACGTTCTCCTGTCGGCCCTGCGCTCGACATAGATCAAGATACTCGACAAGGTATTCGTTCGCTTCGCCTTGGGCGTTGACACGAGTCTCTGTTCCTTCAACGGGCAGTCGGAATGCGTCGGTGACGATAAATGTGTCTTGGTGGGTGTAGCCTTGCATCAAGCCCATGACCTCAAGGTTGCCGCCGGATCGCGCATGCATGGTCATTTTTATAAGAGCGGTAGCGCTTATTCGTACATGCTTGAAGTAGTCTGGTGTTTGCTTCCATGCCTTCTCGTTGTTTATGGCCTTCTGAGCATCGGCGTCGAAGTTGTAGAGAGCGTCGCGTTTGGGATCGATTAGCTGGACATTGTTGTCCAACTCTAGCACATATGTTAGCTCCAAAGTTATGCAGATTTCAGCAGTGAGAAATACCCCAAGCCTTCAAAGCAGATGCCTCCATCGTGAAGACTCCGAATGTTTGATGAGGTGTGAAGGTAGAGTGTGAGACACAGCAAGTTGATGTTGGTTCCAGGCAGACAGGGTGCCCCGCCTCTTATCGATAAGAGCTCCGTAAAGGTACCTATGTACACTGATATCCACGGAGGAGCTCTGGAGTCCATCTTGAACATTCCATCTTATTTTTAAACTCTACTTAGTGAAGAGGTTATATGATATGTCTCTAACTTGTTACTCTGCTGTGCTTCATTGCTATCGTTTTGGTGTTGCTTTTTAGTATATGTGCCTCTCCTCATCTTTACCAGGGAGGCAAAGCCATCTCATATAAATGGTACAAATAGACCAAGCATGTGAGTTATGAAAAAGAAAAAGCAAAGGTGAAGAGAAAAGAAACCTTGCAGAAAGTATGAACACATAGAATGCTAGTTCACTTGAGATTTGTCGTTGCCTGACTCGTTTTTCATTGCGACCTTGGAATTCTATGAAC
Organism: Fusarium acutatum; assembly: GCA_012932015.1. Lineage (NCBI taxonomy): Eukaryota > Fungi > Ascomycota > Sordariomycetes > Hypocreales > Nectriaceae > Fusarium > Fusarium acutatum. The sequence goes on along the minus strand of JAADJF010000125.1, from coordinate 102,472 downwards.
ATCCAAGCCACTTGCTCGTATGCGCAACAACAAACGAAACGCAACGCAACAGTCAAATGCGGACCTCAGTACCCATCTAAGAGCGGGCAGCTTTGGAGACTTTGGAGTCGTCCTGCTGAATGCATTCAATGGGTTCATCATTGGCGCGACTGTTCCGTGGTAACTTGTGATAAATAACTGCCCGCTCAGATGTGAGTGAAGGAGAAAAGGGAATCAACAAAAGTGTGAGGCGCTTGGTGGTTATATATATGCATAAAAAGTATATTTTCTAAGATGAAACTATACTGCCGCAGGCAGCAAAGCTCACAAAAGCCTAAAAAGAAAGGAGAGCTAATCTGCGGCACGGTATAGTTGACATTGGTATTCATTCACTCGATATGATCTGTCACAGTAGACCCTTCTGAAGCGAATCGCGCACGGGACGTGCAATGAAATAAGAAGTACGGGTTATCATATTATCCTTCCTCCATGGCTTCCCCCTTTTCTCTCAGCATCTTTATATATTCCCTTTACTCTCTGGCTGTTCCATTGCGAGCAGGTCTCGCTGCTCTATAGCACCAATGAGCTTGAGCACTTCCACTCAATCGATCGGCCCTGCTATCTCTCTCGCTGAATTCACGCAACGTCCCCACCCAGGCTTCCCGCTTTCGAGAGAATTTGTGAGCTGATTTACAGTGTTGTAAACATTACACGGAACTACGCTCTCAGTTGAAGGTGGGTGATGATGCAGACGACGATCATACTGAGGGTTCAGAGCCCAACGATGAGATATTGCAAGCGATCGTGCCGCTCACTCAGTGCAAGCTGACCTCCCTGTACCTCTCTTAGCAATTTCCTCAATTTTGGCCCGGCATCACAAAGAAACCCAGCGATAACGACATATGAACAATACCATGACTGCACCTATGTTTGTCCAGGTCCCTCTTGATCTCTTGAGCCAAGTCAGGTACTGCACCAGGAATGAATGGGTAGAAGATACTTGAAAATCGGTGCAGTGGAGACTGAGACTAACGAGAAACTACAAGGAAGCATTGGCTGAATTGTTCGTGCCTCAGTGACCACACAAGCGGGCAGGATATAATCCCTCTGTTTTGTGAATGTTATCCGTGGATAGAAAATCTTCAGGAGGTGCGATGCCCCCAATGGAAGACTACATTCATAGATGGGCTACGACACCTGGAAGCACCGAACCTCATTGCGGTAAATAACATGAGAAACATCAGGGCGAGGGGCAAGATGTGGATTCCCTTGAAGTTAGGGATGAGAAATAAGAGGAAGAAACAAATGACGTTCACCACAATGATGACGTGTATTATTCTGTGCCTCAATTCCCAGTATAACAAACTGTCCACTGAGTGGACTGCCTGCTTGGGCATCTCTACCCTGCAGGTTGGATAGATTCATTGTCATGGGTTCATCATTGGCGCGACTGTTTTTGTGTACAAAGGATATAGCCTGACTTCCTGCTTTGCCAGGCCATAAAAGATGATACTAAGGTAGATAATAGTATCTTGAGCGAGGGGCGGGGCTTTATAAAAGCTGGCCAAATTATGGTTTGCTTTACTTCACATCGTATAAAGTTTGCGGAATTCAAATAAATGGCAGTAGATTAGATACAAACTGACTGACTGTTGATCGATCATTGATAAATGACAGTGAAGAAAACGATTATACAAGCCAAATTTCCATGATATCCAATTACAATACTTAGACAGCCCCGTTCAACGGAGCAGAAGGATACACAGGTCGTTGAATGCCCATGCGGAATCGAGGAACACGACCCATTCGGTTCAAGGCTGCTGTGGGCATTCTGAGGACTGTTTCGCGATACATAGTCTGTGTCTCCCACTCATAAGAGCATCCAATAGCTCGCTGCATGCCACCCTCGGAAGCACAGAACATGAGAGTGACAGGTGGCCTGACAGCCTCGAACAAGGTCAACTCCATGTTGTATGTATCAACAAGCGTGAAAATCTGACATAGTTAGTCAACAATCAAAACGCCACAGAAGATAAAGTGACTCACCCTCGTGTCGCCTGGGCGAGCTTGCTTAGCTGCCTCAACCTTCATCCTCACCTCAGGATCCTTGTAAGGATCAATGCCCACGCGCTCGCCATCATCGTTAACTACACTTCGGCTGAGGGGGCTTCCATTGGTGCTCCAGGAGAAGCGACCAAAGTTACCTCCAAAGATGGACCTCTCAATAGTGGGGGCATTGAGATGTCCTTCAAAGCCAAACATCTCAGCTTGAGTATCAGCAAACTTGCCACCATAGATGACTCGAACCAAGTTAGGTGTAATCAACCAAATCCATACAAACAGGAGGAGGAAGATGACACCAGGAACAATCATAGCAGCTCCAGAAGTAGAGGTGGCACCGGCCGAATAGCCATACGGGCTGCTAGAGGAAGTGCCAGAAGAGCTGCTAGTCGATGCACCACTTGCGATGAGTGCAATTGCAACGACGAAGAAGACCCCGTTCCATTCAACTGCCAATGCTGCGAAGTATCTCTTCCAGGACGGTCCAGTAGACCAGTACACCGGGTAGAAAGCCTTCCAACGGATGGATATGCCCCAGGCACCATCGATGATGATGGTATCTTTGTCGGCGATACCAGCTACCTGACAGTAAGGAGTGATGTCCCAGAGAGCTGACTCATAGGCATCCTCCATGTCGTACCATGGCTGATCCTTGTCTCGGGGGAGTGTGCAGATGTACCTCTCGAGGAGTCTGTCAGAGTCGTTTGCCAAAGACAGTCTTGAGAAAGCCTGGAAGGCAGTGTCGGTTCGGTCAACTTGAGGTCGAAGTCTCAAGAGACCCATGAGGGCATAAGCCTGGTCACCAGGGAGATACTCCGTAGTGTGGCGGCTGTAAAGACACTTGAGTGCCAGAACAGCTTGCTCCAGACGACTCAGATTGATGGAGCCGAGATAATGATCAATCAGATGGCGAGCCATATCAGAGTCCATGTACGTCCAAACTAGGGCAGCGAACTGGTTCTTGGCAACAACCAGAGGGGACTGGAGGTTTCCGTCGCGAGTGTAGACCGAGATAGTTCGGCCTGGGCTGAGAAGAACCTCGGGGAAAGTCCACATTCGACTTCCCCACTCGCGAAGAAGAGACTCAGTGTTGGCCTTGCCTGAGTGTCCAGCCTTGGAACCTTTACCCCTTCCAACAGCAATGACCATTCTGTCTGAACCGCGGAGAACATCTGAGATGCGGTAAACATCAGACTCAAGTTCATTCTCATCGCGCATGCAGCTACAAGCGATCCAGTAGGCAGGAAGCTTTGCAGCTCGACAAGCGGTCTCAGCGATGTGATGAAGAGCCATCATGTCCTGCTCAGAGCTATGGCTAAAATGCTCAGTAGAGTAGGCAACGAAGAGATAGGCAAGGCTTGTGTCTTGTCCATCATTGTTCTCCCACTCGACAACACTGCGGACATCTACTCCTCTGTTCTCATCGTTGAATGGCTCACGAAGGAAGCAGAGATAGCGAGGTCGCAGCATGCGATAGATCTGATTATTGCGAGCCATAAGGGACAAACCCTTGCGGTTCTCCAGCAAGTTGCTCCAGACCTTGGCGTCGCCATGATACCTGTAAAGAACAGGAGCATAATCGAGGCTTCGCTTGATGACATTGGGCTTGCCATCCCAGAACTGCCGATGTTAGTATAGTTGTCACGATATTCCATTGGAGTGCAACTTACAACAAGAGCCATGGCAATAGCAGCCGGGAAAGTTCTCAACACCATGATACCCCAATCTTCCCAACTCTTGGGATCGTAGCTAAAGTCAATAATCCATGTAGCAATGCGCACCTTCATCGGAGCGACCTTGCGAACATAGGTTCTCTTCCACGTTGAAGTACCAGGGCCTTCATAGATGGAATCAACACATGCAACATACATGTTACGAAGATAGCCATCATTGTGGTGCAGATACCGATCTGAACGAGGCTTGAAGGAGACACGACCCGCATAGTCTCTATGTCTCAACTTAACCTCACTGTTCGTGTAAATGTAACCAGGCTTCTGGTACAATACAGGTTTGCGCCATCTGTAGATGGATCGCGAGTCAAAGAAGTGCTTGCTTCCTTTGAGCTTGACAGGAAACTCCTTTTCAGAAACCTGAAAGCTTTGTCAGCAAGCACCTGTGATGAGACGGGAGAGTATTCACTTCTTTCTCATTTGGACTGGTCGAAGTCGTGAGAGGCGTGGTAGTTACGGGGACAATGGCACCTTTGTTCTGCTGAGAAATGTTCAATTTAGAGACTAGAAACAAAAACAACCACGGAAGAGCTTTACCATTGGTCCGTCCTGCTGACCACTGCTAGAGCCCTGTTGATAAATGACACCTTGTTGACCATTGTAGGCCTGTTCTTGTAAGTGGGTGCAACAGTAGAGGATGTGTAGTTACTAACCATCGATGGCTGTTGGTACTGCATTGTGTTGTGAGTTTGGGGTTGTCCAAGAGGGATAGAATGTTGGTATCCTAGCGACCCAGGGGAAGCTGGATAGCTGTAGGACTGGGCCGAGAGTGGGCTTGTAGAAGGCGATACAGCTTGTTGATATGGATGAGCGTATGGTTGGTTCTGGTAGGACTGTAAAAGATGAGACACTGGGACGGTGAACGGGATATATAGAGGCTTACAACGATCGAGCTGCCTGGAGTATACGCACCACCGTGGGCTTGGTGAGGTACAGCAGGGGGTGGTGTCTGATTATACTTGGTCTTGTTAATGCCAGTTCTCTGCAGATGAAAGCGAAGCCCACTTACATTGCCAACAGAGTTGGGATCCCAGTGCCCTCCGTGTGCCTGTGACAGGTGTCAATACTGGATGAAGCAAGGGAGAAGACGAGAGGGAAATACCATGGTTCAAATATGCAGAGCTGTGATGAAGAGGAAGTGATAAAACGCGGGATGAAGGAAATAGAAAGGGTCAAAGTCCTTCAGACCGACAGGTGGTTCTTCTCCACGCTAATAAATCACAAGCAAGCCCTATGGCATATGTTACAAAGGAGCCGCAGCCTGACTAAAAGAAGCTGAACATGAAGCTGAATGAGTGCAACACACCATGCGTCCTATGAGAACACAGGGACTAGACTCCGATTTTCAACTATATTTCGATACAACGCGCTTGATAGCGCCGTTTCTTTTGCCACCGGGGACCTAGACCTTTCAGGAAGTGCAGAGGCCCTTCATTCTTGAGTCCAGAGCCTGCCTCCATGAGAAGGAAAACTTCCGATATTGAATCAGGGTACTAAAATAAACTGGTCTAAAGGCTTCCTAAGTTATACTAAACTTACCTAAATCTTTTAATCACTTAGAAAAGAGGCCCTAAGTTTTCCTGCCTCCCCCCTGGCCTGATATCAAGGGGTGTGAACGTGTGTGACTATTCTTGACCTCCTGCATCCAGCCTCACAATATTGCAACGGTGATAGGCCACTGGTGACAAGTTGAGAGACGGCATCTTCCGTGGAGTCGAGGCTCGAACAGCAAACTATTAGAAGCGGCTGAGTCTCGACATGTCACTCACAGCCTCTGCAACTGTGATATTGGCCGTTGGGGGGCCGGGGGTTAGGACTATGCAGCCATGGCGTTACCCACGGCTTTGAGAGTATCACAACCCCTGATATATTGTCGCAAACGCAGTGTCAGGATAGGACGCCTTGTGAGGTTTGGCGCCATGGAGAGGAGCCACAGGAGACCCCTTGACCAAAAGCGGCATGCTGGGCGAGTTGAAGATGTCTCACCGGCGATTGTCATTGGACTGCCCCTCCAAGGATCTATTTATGTATCCGAAAACCTCTCTAGGATCACTAATATTCCGTTTGGTTGTGAAACCCACATGATCAGAAGTGCGGGAGTTGTAAACGATAGCGTTGAGGCCGTAGCGAATAGCAGCATTGATAACATTGAGCCCCTGGTCAACGAGACTTTCAGCCCTGGGGAACTAGACCGGTCTGAGCGTAACCCGACCCGGGAGGTCGGGAAGCTTGATAATCTAAACTATATTATTTTTACGCGAGAGATGGACCAATGAGGTGTTGATCTTGTATCTAGATTCGTTGGTGGCCCATTTCCGTTCAGAGACGGGGATATGGCGTTTTGGTGGTTGAAACATGGCTTGGTCTAGACTCACCTGAGGGCTTCAAGCTTGCGATATCCCTGAACTAGAAACCAATACATACATGAAATGAAATGATAATGCACAATCACGACGCCATGGTCCTAGATCAAAGGGTTCGGCGCTTGTGCTTAGGACGAGCAAGGAATACAATTGAGGCCCCCCAGTGTTAGAGACTGAGACTCTGGGGAGGATTTCTCCATCATAAGACAATCAAAGCAACGGTTCATTTACTCAGTCAAAGTGATACTGGGCCATAATTCACGAATTATTCACCATGTCCTGGACTCAGAGAGCTAATCCTTATGATGCCTTTGCTCAAGAGGCGACTCAAACGCCGCTCGCGGTCGCTTTTCCACAATGGATGCTGAATATCTGGGAAGTAACCCACGGTAAGTGACTGTAATTCTCCCGTTGGAATCCCTCACTGATCTTCTGTAGATCATCCAGAAGGCCGTTGGTACCTGGAGCCGAACGCCCGTTGTCTGCGGCAGAGGGCCAGCTTGAGGATTGTGTAAGTTTATCTCATCAGAGAACAAAACGATACCTTTTGTTTTGCACCATCTGAAAATACAGAGACTTACAACATCAGATTTGCACCTCTTGATCTTCCCCGACGAGATGCCCTCTCCCAGTTCGTCGAGCTCTTCAACATCCTCAACATCCCCAGCGATTTCACCAAAGAACGTCTCCAATCTGTCAGCCACAGCTTCGGGCGCTCTACCGACGCTCATGGCTCCAGCTCGTGGTTTCACTTCCTCTGCAAGAATATTGACATTAAGCAAACTCCCGGAAATGCGCCTGAGATTGACAACCGTGCTGCTACAATGGGTTACCACATCTCTACCCTTCCGCAGGCCGACTATAGTTGGCATCGCGCAGGCTTCTTTTTGAGAGTTGATAACAATGGTTGTGTTACACTTGTTTGCTTTGGAGTCATGCAGAAGGTGAGGGAGAGGATTAATGAGTTCGTTGCCGCGAAGGCATGGCAACATGTTGCGACAGATCCGTATATTCTGTTTGATCTTGTGTTCGAAGCTCTTTACTTTGAGGTTGATAACACTGTTTGGAAGATGAACACTGTTTTTGGTCCTTTGGAACATGTAAGTCACCCACTTCCAATGTGATATGCCCAACTGACTGATGGATCTTAGTTGATACTTGAGTACGCCAACTCCAAGAATATCCGCAAGATGAGCTCCAAGGTCCCGTTTTCTGCAATGCACAATTGCGCCAAGCACATCATCCATATTGCAGAGGCAATTGACTCATGCATCATGCTTGTAGATGCAACTCTCCACAACGTTGGCAATCATCAACATCCAGAGCAGCCAAATCTTCGAGAACCAATCATCAAACAGTTGCGTGAAACTCTCCAGTATCGGCGCTCGCTGTTTATGTCTAGCCAACTCCGCCTCAGCAGTCTTCAAAAGCGTATCGACAACGCCATCACGCTATCGTTCAACCTAGTCACTCAGCAAGACTCAATGGTGATGATCCAGGACTCCAATTCCATGAAGGTCATTGCAGCTATTACCATGATCTTTCTACCAACGACTGGTGTTGCTACTGTTGTTGGCTCCCAGCTGTTTACATCTGAGATTCTGAAGGACGGTACAAGTTGGAACGTTAGGCTTACACCATTATTCTGGACCATGTTGTGGATTTCTATTCCTCTTACTGTCTTTGTAGTCCTTTTGGCTATCATCTGGCATTGGTGGGTTCACACTGAGTCTCCTACAGGAGAGGTTGTGCAGGTGGTTAAGAGGGCGGCGACGTTCAGTTCTTCCGGCACGAGAACGCCACCCGATGGCAATGCTAAATGAAGTTCGTTTACAGCGAGTCACTTGGGCTTTTGGTTTTTATTGTCGCAAAATTATTATGGTCCTGTCTTCTGATGGAAGTGTATTTTCTAGCGCTAAGGCCATATGTATTTACTACGATTTGACATATACAACTGCATCGTTCTTGACTTCGGTGTTACTAAATAATCAATATATGTCCTTGACTGACTCGCAGTCATAATGATAAGCCCAACTTGTGGGAGGAACTTGATGCTCAGTGCAAGTCAATATTGCATTTAACACTTGAACACGGCAGGGCCAGGGATCTTGTAGGTGGTGGCTGTTATCTCTATTAGCAAGGCTCAAACTTCAGTCCATACGGAATAGTACTCACCCTGGTAAGGGCTGTAGGTAACACCGGGGTCGGTGCTGGCATACGCTCCGGGGAAAGCAACAAGGTTTGACGGAGTTGTGCTACCGGAGCCGGAGACCTTGAGCTGATGGCAGCCGGGGTAGAACTGGGCTCCGGGATATCCTGAGGCGGAGTGAAGAGCAATGAGTTCATGGCGGACAAGGTAATAACCAGGCTTGATGCACTCAGGAATGGTGTAGTTGACACCCGGGTTACCAGACTTCATCAGAGGGGTCTGGCAGGACAGCGTCAGCGATCTTATAACCTCGTATAATGAGGACTTATACTTACGGTAGCCCAGTTGTTGCTGGTTCCATCACGTCCAGCCTCCTGGATCTTGAACCAGACCTTCTGGGTACCAGGCTCCCAAGTATCACAGCCTGAATCGGGGCAACGAGCCATGTAAGTGATGACGGGCCCAACATGAGACTCAGGCCAGAGAGTCCACTTCAGGTTGACAGTCGACCCAGCCTTAGCATCTGCATGAAGAGCAGCAGGTGAGCTTCCTTTGATACCACCAGCAGTGTAGCCGTTGCACTGCATATCGATGGAGGTGACATCCTCAACAGGTCCGTTGCCTGGAATCGGTCGGGAGATACGCTTGGGAACAGGGTTCATGTAAGGATCGGTGTAAGGGTTGTAGAATTGGTATGTCTGCCCATTAATAGTTCCTGTCTCAACGTAGCCGTGGGCAGCAGCCAGGCCGGCAGTGGCGAGAAGAGAGTAGAAGAAATGCATGCTGAATAACTTTCAAGCTATAGGGGTATATGGAAGAGATATAAGGGTATATGGAAGAGCTATAGGGGTATATGGAAGAGCTAAAAGGTTATATAAAGTAATGATCCGAGTTCTGAGGTTCAGAAGCTTGACGATCACATCCTATCGTGAAAGACTGCTGTCTTATATAACGATGAGGACGACGTTGAATAGACACTAACTGACAAGGGCCGGTAGCATGTAGATGAAACGCCCCCGAGTATTTCCACCATTCAAACAAATGTTTTTTAAATACTTTAACTTTGGGGACTCTCATGATCTCAACGAAAGCCAGGGTCAATTCCCCAATTGGGGAGTGAAAGCTCGGAGCTTCAATGATCATCCCAATTAAGCATCATACTTTATTTTTACTCCGGGGCCGAATTGACAGCCATTGGCTCACATCTGGCTAAACGAAATAGTTCAATAATTTCGTTGTAAATTGTCGGCATTCTCATCATAACCTGTCGATGGAGATATTGAAGTCGAGATAATTGTAGACGCCATCATGAGGAGCACGTGATATCAGAATGGCTTACGGGCAATCACTGCATTGAAACACCAAACAGATAACATCACCATCACCATCAAAACCCTGTCTATAAATTCATCCTTAAGCCTGCCAGATACTGTATCAAAATCTAATCGATCGGTTTCCAGCTACCATGCTTTTGCCGCTGGAGGTCATGGGACTCATTGCCGAACATGCGGCTCAGCACATCAGAAATGCATCCCCATTCATCCAACCCACGAATCAAGAAGAGGCAATAAAGGCGCAAGAACACCACTGTGACCTATTAAATCTAGTCCTTTCATGCAAGACCGTCTACAATCATAGTCGACACCTCCTCTACACCTGTCTAATCCTGGGGAATGCTACCGACATAGTCGCCGCTCTGGCCAATATTGTCAAACATCCACAAGTCGGACCGTCTATCCGTCATATAAGGTGCTGCACGGAGCTTCACTCCGAAACAGAGCGGGATAAGGCTTTAGAGCATTGGCTGTTGAACCACTCACACGATGCGGCACTACTCCAAGACACCCTCAATGCAGAAGGTTTACGTCCTCCTTGGTGGAATGAAGCAGATATTCCTTGGACATGCTGGGAGGGATTTATATACGATGACTCTACAGATTTTGCACTCTTGGCCCTTCTGTATATGGTAACGGAACTAGAGACGCTTTCGTTCCAACAGCTTGATGGAGACCTCATCACAAATTGGGAAGAAGCGCGAGATCTGCGAGCATCTCTCGTGCAGGCTCGGTCTGGATCACAACCTTTCTTGGGTTCGTTACGAGGTCTTCACTTTGGTAGTGGGACTTTGGGTGGTATGGAGAACTTTCTTTCCAATCAACCGCACGAAAATCTAGAAGTACTGGTCCTCGATGGTATAGGTATTGAGGGCTTCAGCCGGTGGACCAGATACTTTGAGTTCAAAGGTACCCATCTGAAGCAGCTTTACCTGGGAAAAAGAAAATCATCTTCCAAAGCTGTTATTGATCCTCTTCTTGCTCAAAGAGAATGGGTCAATGGCAGGTGGATTACTCCAGGACCAAAAGAGCTAGACACTCAGTCTGAGGTGTGTTTGGGAGGTGAAGAAGCGTGGAGGCTCTCGGTTCCAGAAGCCAGGGATACTATGGATTGCCTCAAATACTTCAGGAATCTCAGGGTGCTGGATGTTGTCTTTGACAGGCCTCCTGATTGGCCATCTAGGTCGTTGATTGCACTCAAGAACATTGCTTCACGGTCCCTGGAGGTTTTTAGAGTCGAAGGATACCCATTCAAAGTTGTTCCAGGAGACTTTGGACCATGTAACACTGAGTATGAACGTGCCTTTGTTCCAAGGTTTGATACGGTCGAGTAGGTTAGAGGTTATGTTATCTAGCTCAGCACTTTCTCCTCAACTTAGAAGCATCAGAAATCTTTAGCCTTGGACAAGGCCATTGCACTCCTGTTACTTTTGGAGACTTATCTTAAACTAAAGTGTGGCAGCTATTGCCATATTGCCGTGTCCCTGCTGGATTTCCTGCTCCTTGTCTAATTATCAATGAACTTAGGATAAACGCGATCTATTCTTAGTTCCTTTTGCCTCCTTTTTTAATGATATTTACTTTACTAACATCCATAACTTGATGTCAATCACAAATGCCACACAATAAACATGCCGGGTTTTATTCAAGAGGAACCCACAACGTTCTCACTGAGATCCCCACTTCGGCGTTCTAGTAGGGTGAAAACCACCTCTGACGCTCTCCTTGGAACTGTTCTTGCAAAGGGCTTTCACCTTTCCGCCAACTCATCTGTGCCCAGAAAGACGATAAGGCCTTCCATCTTCCAAGATATCACCAGGCTTCTTAAACCAGGCGCAAAAAGATCAAAAACATACAACAGCGGGGATTCGCTGGTCGTCACCGACCCAACTACTAATCCGCCCCTTATCAGCTTATCTATGGGAGAGCGGACGGGATCCCGAGTTCTCTGATAGGTATGGTCGTATGTGAAAGATCGTGGTGTTGAGAAGTGTGAAGAGCAGAACAACACGAGCACACAACGCTGATGCGAAGTGAGTATATCAATAAATTTAATATGGGTTTGTTAGTCCTATATCAAAACATGTTACAAATTTTGAAGCATCTTCCTGCTGAATGGACTATTCGGAACTGTCTATGGTGTTGTTGGTGATTTCTTTGGCCTTGCGATACACTCCTGTCATGTTGTTGAATCGCAGGCAACTTCAGCCCCTCTTGAAAATATTAAAAACCATACATATCAAGGAAATTCTATATATCCATCACCTAGTTTCACTATCGGCTATTCATTTGAAGAGTGTCTAGGTTCATGATACTAAGCTTGGTACCTATCGGGATGTTTGAAGAAGAGTGTTTGTCATCAACTGGCGAGCCACCAGTGAAGACAACAAGACGGTTGAATCAGTTCTTCTTGCTTGCAATTTATTTGACTTCCTGAGGCAGAGTCATTGTAGGTAACCAAGTTCATTCTCAGGTTCGTTAGAGAAAATTGAATCCCGATGCTTGTTTCGGGTATTGCTCCTGACAAGGTATATTCAGAGCCATAACACTGAAGCATAAAACGGATTCAGTGTTGATCTGTTTTAAGCATACCTCTGTAATTGGACATAAGACAAAGGGAGTTTGGTTAACTCAAAAATATTGCCATACGACTCTTCCCAAGCTGGCTACAAGAGCCAAGTTGCAACTCGAAAATGCAAATGATGGAGATTGGAGATACAGAAAATAGAGTTGACTACCCTGTGGTGATTCCGGATATCAATGAGGTCTTACTTTCGCTGCGGCAGTTGTCTCGCGTCCTCCGTCCTATATGACTCGAGTGTCTTTCATCTCTGTGCGGCAAACAACGTCGCTGGTTTCAAAACACAGGACTCTACCAAAACAATGATCATTGCATCACTACAAAAATATTCCGACTCCAATAAATTCGTAAAAATTAAGTAATAGCGTACAAGGAAACTGTCAATGATGTTATACCCGCTCGATGACGGAGTTTGGCAAAGTCACACGCCTTTATGATGGATGTATGGGTCGGACTCGATGCCAATTACCCTGTACAAAAAGAACGATCGTGAGAAAGGAACGGGATAACTAGCTTGGATCTTTTGAGGTAATGCGCAAAGAATGATTTTTCAACGCTTGAGCTTGTGTTCGAGTTTGTAATATGACGTTGGTTCTTACTGGTGTCACCAAGCCAAGGAGCTGTTGTATCAACTATTAAAATATCTTGTAACTGTGGGTGCAAGGTTTCAACTACCGGTACCCTGTGTCCTGACATGTCACAGCCTTTTGGAGTAATTTAAATAGTTTGTACAACACCTCGACCTTAGTGTTGAACTCATTTGCTCCCTCAGACGAAATACCCTAGATCGTTGGAAGCGCACTCAGCAGGATCTGACAGAAACCCGAAACAGAAGCAACCCTTCTGGAAGAATGTGACGGCTATGGCCAAGATGCAGCTTTTCATTCTTTAGGCATCCAGATGTTACCAATCTGCTCCAATACCTTGAAAAGGCCTCCCACCCTCGTCGAGTCGATTGTAACCATACGTAGTATCAACTGAGATTCAAGATCACGCCACTTCGAAGCAAGCTTTGCCGGCCCATTCCCTTGGAATAATGCGTGCACTCAAACATGGAACATAAAACATGAGATATCAGTTTATATCTCATGCCTGATAGCTTGGCGAGTAGCTTGAATTTGGTGACACGCACGGTACTGCCGACAGCTCACCAATATCGGCGAGATCATTGATCTTTTGTTTGTTTATGTCTCAATTGTTTTGAATTGATTGAGTCCGAGGCGAAAGATGGATTTGAGTAACCTTAGAAGTCATGCAGGCTTCCAGAGAACAGCCTATGGGTATTCATTCATCGTAATGCGTTGTGGATTCTTGGATATGGATGCATGCGATAATGCCGTGGCCTTTCCTAGAATAACTCGTTCACCAGGACAGTCTGAGTGAAGCATCATAGGTCAATAATAACGGGCCTCACATCCAATGCATCCATGATTTGATGTCGACCGTCAATGTTGATCGAAACGTGCTGATAAGGATGTCTCGGGTGTTGTCTTGGTGCTGTTTGGCCGTCCCATTTAAGATCAGAGTTTCCTTTCAGCATGGCACTTTTGTTTTCAGCACTCGCTGTTTTATGCACCTCGATCGCAGATGAGGCCCGATCATGTCACGCAATCTCGTTCTTCTTTTCTCTTTTGTCTTCTGAGTGATGTCGCTTGGCCATCGTCATGAAGCAGCGGCTAACAGTGGGTTGGGCAACACACTACCTGCACGCTGAACTGCAAGCGGCAACCCAGCAAACTAGTGAAAGTACGTATTTGTTTGACGAAATAAACACCAAAATTATTGGCGATCTGGCGCGGAATATCGCAGGTTGGAGTGAGGCACGGAAGCTGGCGGGCATTAGCCAGTCGAGCGGACTGCAGATCACCGACAGGACAGTAGAGGGCATGAGAGGACCTTAGAGAGCCTAGAGGAAAGCGAAGAGAGGAGCGGCGGACGCTGCACAGCCCAATCCCAAACCTGACAGGTCGCCCAAGGGTCGTCTCGTAACTGGTCCCGTGACAAAAGACAACGGCTGAGCGAAACATGGGCTACGCGGGAGCCTTAGCTAGGCATCCGGGCGATCTATTTAGATTTTAGTCTGGTGAGTTTAGGCTGCTCACGAGTTGCGTAGACTAGTACGCGAGCTTTGAATAACACAGTAAGACAGGCCAGCCTCAACACGGCACCCTGGGCTGAATTGCCTTATCCAGGAGCAAATGCGAAGAAGCTCAGCAGTTTGAGTTTCATGGCTGAAATCTCGATCTGAGCATCATCAATAACATCTAGATTGCTAGGCAGGACTGTCGCAGTAGCTGGCACACGAACATGCAATACCCCACAACTCTGCAGTATGGCAAAGATGACCAACAAAGATAGATAACAAGCCAGCGCAACCCCAGATTCACGTTCGAATGAACAAAATTACCAACAGCAACAATTTGTCTCTCAGACCCTGCAGAGTGTGGGGGAACAGACCCCGCGTTTTTGGCAAGCCAGTGGATGATGGGGGCGCAGGGTCAGAATCCAAGCACGAATAGGGAGACAGCGATAAGAAAGACACCCAGCGAACTGAGATGGGACTGAGAGCACGAGGGAAGCTCTGGGAGGGGGGGTACTAGAGTTTCGGCCCATGACCAAAACGAGTCGAGAACCACTTCAGCTGTGACAGCTCAATCCTGTTCTCGTGACTCGGTTGGGGCAAGATAGAGAAGAGGTTGCCAGTGATGTCACGGCGATCAAGGCTAGAGAAAACGGGAACCAAGGAAAAAAAGATAAACAATTTTCGGAACACTGATTATACCAAGGACGCGCAGGGAGAGGACTTCGATCAGTGGTGCGAAAAACAGGAGTGCGGTGCTCTCTGCCCTGTAGGAATGAACACCTGGCGATCAATAATGGACTCTTCTCTGGCTGAGCACTGAGCTTAAGAGAAGGGTTGGGGTTGTGTTCATGTTACTGTGCGTCACCACTAATCTTCACCCTCCCACCATCTGAAGAACACTGGAATTCAGGACTGGCCAGGCTCAAAAGGGGAGAGTTGACCCATCAGCACCAAAGGCATGGCGTCACTCAAGAAAGCGAATCAATGTCTTGCACAAATGGTCGTCATTCGTGCATCCAAGACCCTGCAGACAATGACAGTAGGAGGGCTTTGAGGCCCCCTGACTTTTGTTTCTTGTACAGCGTGATGTTCATCCCACAAAAAGTCAACCGTAAGAATGCCGTTTTGTACACGTGCTCATAACAATGCAACAAACGAAAAGTATCAGGAATGGCTGGTTTCGGGAGGTGCTTACAACAAGCTGGGCTTGATTGATAGTGCAACCGCCGGACGCGGATGGAAATCACGCGGGAACACAAGGAATGGGAAAGTATAGATAAGAGATTCCCGCCCCGAGGCTCCGGTGTTGCTTTTCGGGCGAGGCCCGGAGTAGCCGCTGAAAGATCTCCGGTTCGGCCCTGTCTTCCCTCCACTGACTCGTGGATCGCCACGTTAAGGGCTCTCCAAGTGCCGGACGAGTAAGTTGTAGTATCAGAAGTCATGGCGATGATCAGAGTGAAATCATATAGATATTATTTCGTTCCGTCTGCAACGCCGACCATTCCGATCGGACAGAGCATGGTAGATTGCTATTGCAGTTCTCACTGGTGGCTGGATGCTTGGTGAGGTGTCTTATCAGCTCGGGCACGCGATAAAGTTCCGAAACGTGACCCCCAACTTGCACTAGGAATCATCAAGTACCTGCCACCTTTAGTAGGAATCGTAGGTAGCTAGATTCAAATAGTCTTCGTATCTCGCCCATCAGTTGTGCTCCAGATACTGGCACGTATCTATCATATCATAGGCGGTTGAAGTTGCTGGGTTCTGAGTGGAACAAATCCAAACGGCTCGTTATCTGTTGCGCCAGCTGGCTCCTCTCTATTTGTCCTGTCCTTTCAAAAGGTCAGGTCAGTCCACTGTCACATTGATAAATTGTGCGGCTCATCAAATCCCTTTGAGATCCTTGCATGCGATATTGCTCGACTGGACAACCAGCCTGACCAACTCTCACCCATTTTCCTTCCGTGTGGCCGATAAAAGCGTGAACGAGGCGTTGACACGGTTATTGACTGCTACAAGGGCTGTGCTCTTCGTTGGCGCTTCGAGCGGACCTTGGACCCCGAAACACAAGCTTCCTTGTGACTCGCCAGTTTGACCAATATTTGTGGTTTGGCTTTTGAACTGTCGAGCTCAATCTCAGACAATTGCTTGGCAGGCTGCCCTGCCCAAGGTCCCGTTATTCCAGTCTGAACACGCCCCTCCCGTGGCCTCGTGGCCATGCGTCGGTGTTGAATAAATACTTCCATTGTTGTCGTTATCACTCACCAGAGGACGAAAAGGACCATATCTTTTGCGAACAACAACTTTGTGTTTCTTGTGCCTGGACGGCAGTTCTGTGTTATTGAAACAATATTGGAAGCCGATATGGACAGCAAGCAAGCTTCTCCGTGGCCCTAAGATCAGCAACCTTGTCCAATCTGATTTGTCAATAACAGACCCCTGCGGCATCTGGATGAAGACACACGAGCATTACACGACAGAAACAAAACCCTTTCAGCGCTGCAAGGCACGACACGACCCGTTGTCCGCGGTAGCGTAATCTAAACGGCTCGTTCTTTCACCAAACTTCGATTCGAGGAGCCACTGGGCCATCAAAGACGTGATTCGTTTTTCACCTGAGCTCTAGGGCTCTAACGAATTCGCAAGCGTCACCCTTGATCGACGAACCAATCCTGAGCTTCGTGTTTACGTTACTGAAACTGCTCGTTACTGTGCACACAGTTCGCTGGGGACAAGACGGACACGCGGTCATCCCCGGACTGGTCTTCCTTGCTTTGCTTTGCTTTGCTTCACTTCTGGCGCTCCGGTTTCGCGGTGCGGATCTCATATCCGGCACTGGCTGGGCCTGGAATCGAAGCTTTTTGAGCCTAGGCAGGGTTACACAGCTTGTTCCGAGAAAAAGGGTCCTTTTAGGGAGGAAACATCATTAAAAGTCAGGGCAATCAATCAAGATCAGGGGACTGATCGACAAACGAGGGAGGGCCATAATTGGAGAAAAAGAAAGAAAAATAAGTGAGGTGAGACCTGTGACAAAGCAATCCAGGGCCCAGCAGACCAAAAAAAGAAGTTCGGGAAACCCATTCAAATCTGTCCTGTCCGCAAAAAGCTGAGGCGTGGGAGTTGACTGCCGCTGCAGCAAGGCCCACAGGGCATTCTGACGAGGTGAGGACCTTCTGGCTCCTGCCAAAACCCTGGAGAGCCCTGGAGGAGCAAGAAAACATTGGATCTTGATACAGGGTGTCAAAATAAACTCAGCAAAAGGTATACTAAGCTTTTTGCTAAGTTACCTAAGTCTTTTTGTCACTTAGGATCAAGGTTCTAAGCTTTCTTTCCTCCCCTCAGAAGAGCCACCGACAAGACCCACTCCGCTCCGCTGTTGCCAGATTGATTGCAGCGCCTGCCCGCCTGCCACTGTCCAATTCCCACTGTCCACTCCTGCCAGCACACCAAACCCCCCCTGGCTCTTAGCCCCAAAGGCAGGATCAAAGGTACCGACCCCAAGTCTCACCCTGTCGTGTCGCACTTGCCCTGTCTTGGATCCCGGAATTCGGACTGGGGGGTGGCCACTACAGGCAGGATGATGACTCCACGCTCTTTCATGCTGGCGCAGCGTGAGAGGGAGAGCCACCATCAGCGCCCTCCTTCCCCTTGTACTACCGGTGCTAGTCATCATAATACTTTGTCTATTCCGACTCCCTCTTTATCTCCTGCCTTCACTCCCATTCCCACACGTTTATTCTCCTCCTCACCCTCACCTTTATCTTCTTCTGTTCTCTTAGATACTTCCTCTCCTCATCACCAAATATCAACACCAACAAACAGTGTACATTATCCATATCAGCCATCACCAGCATACAACACCAAATTGGCGACTTCAACAGCAGCGACCTCGAAGTCGACCACATTCTCACTTCCGCGCTGGTCGCCAAAGTATGACGATAGCAACAAGCACATTACAGTCACCATATCTCCAGCTCAACCGGACTCCAATGCAACAATGGTTAAACGCAAGGATTGGCGGGAGACCTCAAGTCTTGCCCCTTCGAGCCCACCAAAAACAACAGTTAGTCTGACGACGAGATCAACGACACCTACAAGTCCGGTCAAGATTCCTACCACCAACAACCGATATGGCGCCCATCCTCAAAAGCGTCACTCGTCACAGAGGAAACGAAGCAGTGACTCACGATCTTCGGATAAACTTTCACCGTCTCTCGTTGCACTCTTGGCCGTTACAGATATTCCTCGACATAAGCAGCTTCAAAGGCGCCGCCGCCGTTCCGAGAAGACCCTGACAGTGCAGGAGGTTATTGACTGTCAGCATGCTTCGGAGAAGGAGCTGAGCTGGACATTCGGTAGTCCTCTGGACATGCTTCTATCCCCACCTCAGGAAGTTGCCGACGATGATGATAGTGTGAGCGATTGCAACATTGGTTCCAGTATGTCAACAAGAACTTATTCCATCGATTCTATCCCATCTCTGGACGAGTCATTCTCTAGCGAGTGCCTCTCATCTCTCGGAAGCCCAAGGACACCTAGTCCATGCTCTCGAAGGACTAACTTGACTCCTATGCGAAAGTCGCTGGAGCCTGTTATCTCTCCACCTGGTTCCGTTGATGAACATCCACTGGCCCGAGATGATGCTGATGTCGATGAGCTGGACTTCAGCACTCTCAACCAGCCTGAGGAGGCTCAGCCCAAGTCTCAGTTCCTGGAGCCTTTCAAGCCCTTGCGGTCTGTCTTCAAGTCAAATCTCACCGCTTCACTCCGAGCCCTTCGATCAGCGGCCCGATCTTTCTCGGTTTTGAACCTTCCTTCTATCCCACCGGATGATTACTTAACTCGATCTATTCTCACCATCGACCCCAATGTTCCCTATGCTGATGAGCGTCGGCCACCCGTTTCCGAGGAAATGCCTTCCGCAGCAGTTCGCCGTTATCTCAATCCTACCACCAACGCAAGGATCGAACCGCCAACCAAGACCGTTTTTGCCGGAACTTTTGCTGCATCAATTCAGATGCGAACTTACAAGATCCAGCGCTCCCGAACAGCCCCGGGCTCTACCCGAAACTCTTATCCATCAACATCGCTCCAGTCGCAGCCAGCCCCTGTCCCTCAGCAGCCACAGCCGCAGGTCCCCACTCAATCGGTCCCAGGCATGCGACAGCGGGAAATGCGTGAGAACTCCGACTTCATCCGTATCGCTGTCATGGAAATGGCGATGCGCAAGCGCGGAAAGCTCGACGACCAGCGACCGGGCCGAGCTCGTTTCGCACTTCCTCCACGACAAACCTCAACAAAGCCCTACGAGATGGGAGCAAACGGTGTTCCGGCTCGCTGGATCCCTATTACAGCCTAGGTTTCCATCGCTGTGCCGTACCCAGAGTCGACACCACAAATCAAAAGGCTTGAATTTCTCGATTTACGACATGCAACACGTCATGTACCTGGCCATGGTTTCTTTGCATTGCAACGAGGCCGGTTCAGGCAGGACAATCCACGGAAGTGCAGCCGATTTGGGACCCACTTCGTCGACTCATTATGGAGTTTCTGACGTTTAACCATGCCATTGGATGCGATGATGCAAATTTTTTGCCCCCCATCTCAATGGAAGGGTTTTAGAAGCATGTCCACGAGCGATGGTCCCACCACCCGACAATAGGCTCCGGAGAAAGTGCAACATGACTTTTGACGGAACCAGAGCAAAGCGATTGACTTGGTTCTGACTCGGGAAAACCGGGTCGAAATTAGCAACACTCAAGGGGATTGGCCACCGAACACGAACCCGAAACAGTTTGGGCCTCGGCACTCATGGTTATTTCACCATGAGGGCATCGGCCAAACACGCCTTGACAACCAATCACAATTTCCATTAGACATGGGAATACTTCATCATACTAGAAAGCGAGTGGCATTTTCAGGAGTTTCCCGTTATTACACGTTATTTCATTTACTTATTCCCCTTTCTTATCACCGCGAGGTGGAGAAAAAGCGCACAATCACCAGATTGCCAGGAACTTATTTGTTTCTTGTACATTGACCAAAATTTCTCATATTTCTTTTTTCAAACAGGCCCATTCGGCATTTGACCCCCGCCGAAGCGGGATCGGATGCAACTGAACAAAATCCCGCTCAAGGCCGGGCTTATGGAGAGCCTTGGGATGTGGTCGGAGAAGACTCGGACAGAGAGGGAGTCATCGCATTTGTTGAGAGGAGTTGGCATTTAGGACCGCAGGAATAGAGCATCGAGTCCGGCGAATTGGGAGATCATATTTTCTTTTCTTAAGCAGGACTGTCACCGGTACATACATATCACATTCACAAAGCAATCGTCTTATGAGACGAGGAGAGGCATAGGCGCAAGCGGCATGGCACGTCAAGGAAGACAATGAGCGGTGTATTTACTTGGATATCCATTTGTTAACATTTACATATTTTGATCAAGATGTTACTATTATTTTTCGTGTTCCACAGCCCACTGCGAATATCCTCTTACATTGGACCCTTCGGCTATTTCTAGCCCGACCTTTTTTTTTTTTTTTGGTAACCATACAATTCGTGGACCTCACTACCTTCGCCAAAAGCGGCAAAGCGACATTTGGGCTGGGAAATGCACGAATGCCCAACCAACCACCTCATCAAAAACAATAATATTGCACTGGACAGACTACCTGCACGTTGGCGCTGTTGTCTCAGTCACCGATTGTTGAGATTGCGTGGTCAACGGTTACTGGATCTTACGACAAGGCCTCGCTGGCAATCTCGGCTATCAAGCTTATTTCACTCCATCAGTCTATGTGCTCGGTTATGGACCTTCTCTTTATGTTTGTCATCCGGGCAAAACTGGAGCGATGATGCCAGCAACAGTGACAGGAGTTCCTCAGATGTGGGACAAAGAACAAAAGAACTTCTAGAAGACCCTTTCCTTCTTGTTGTGGGGGTAAAAGCCGCGACAATGAATTGAGTCAGACGCTAGTCAGGGGTTAGTAAAGGGCAGGGCTATAAGCGCTTTAATTGTCGATGTTTTGACCACGGGAAAAGTCGACAACTCCCCGCTTGCGATAAGGGAAATAACGCCAAAACGGCAAGATTTTCAACAGGGTTCTCTTTGCTGCACTGTACTTTGTTGTGCAGTAGCTTAGCTGGCTCCATAATGCCCTCAGGTCCCCAAGGGGCGTGTAGCGGAGACAAATCTCCTATGCCCAGGAGGGAAAAATGTTCTAGACCGCCTATTACAACATGTTGTTTACTATCTCGTGACTGTAGAGCATATGAAGCCATTTAACCAGGCGGTGTATTAATTCCTGTTCTGTGGGGAGGCTTCTGGTTTCATTCGGATATGTTCACCGAGCTGACCGCGATAGGGCATGGTGAGCCCTGAGGACGATGGGCAGGGTTAGTTCATCCAAGACCACGAGAGGCCGACATCTCAACCTGCCTATGTTGGACATATGTACTAATCTACGAGCATAGGGAGTATCCTGGATATGAAAACGCGAGCATGTGTTCTTTTGTAGGATGCTTGGCATGATAGTCGGGGGACTAGCCACGACGAGAAGGAGGCAAGACTTTCTGTAACAAGGGCAAAAGGTCCTACGATAGACACCCTCACATAAGTGCCTGAAGATACGAAATACCCTGACTATGCTTTCTTTACTATGGAGGAGTTATAGGCAGGTGAATGATAGTGATATTCGCATGTGCGCAGCATGTGAGTGCGATCCATAGCTTGGCACTTGGTCCTGATATGATAGTACATGGGATTTGATGTGGGTGCAGTACTATCCGTATAAGCAAGAATCTTACGGATCATTCGGTCATTTGAACGAATATGTTTACTACATGGTCAGGGCCAAGGTCGTGCCGAGGCGATGAGATGGAAGACGGTGAACCGAAAGTCAGTAGCTACAACAACAACTGCTGATGCTAACTGTATGGTTTATCTTCAAAGGCCGAGGGAGCCATATTCTGGGACAAATGATTCCATCGAGTTATAATATGAGACTGTGGTCAAATCAAAAGCATGTCTCCATGCAACAGTTTGTAGCTCGAGTTGCTGTCTGTCTGGAGAAACACACATCGAGATCGTCGTACCCACCCATACCTAAAGAGATATCAAAGAAGCACGAGAGAGTTGAGGACCATTTCTGTTGAGCTGGGGATCGTAATGCGCCAATCTCAATGTTGACTTGTGTCAATTCAAGCTTTGTGTATTGCGAGTGGTTGCCGTATGATCCGACATAATGAACACTCAGAGTCCAATTCTTGTTGATTAAACTTGATTGTCGAAAGGATTTGATATCGTTCTAGCAAGAGTTCCTAGGAAAGTTGTTCATTAATAATGCGCCGACTACTTGGTGACATCGACGTTGGGCTGGAGAACTCCATGTAGGCTTTATTTCAACCACTGTCTCTGGGCAAGTTACGTTCATATTGAAAACATCATTATCATACAAACCAATCTATAAGAAAACATTGATATCGGAGGATGAAATTGGATACTTGTCTTGAAACCAGCCTGATGGTGCTTTAGTACCTGACGGGACTGCACGCGTCAACACCTGAATCTAAATGAATCTTGATATTTGGACAACCAAGTAAATTTAATTGTATCTCCCTTCGTATTATAGAGTCTTATGATGGCGAACATGAATACGCCCCAGATCATAGGGATCTTTCGTTCTGTAGTGATCAAATTAAGACCATATCATCACCAGCATGGACATTGCATGTTGTCAATATGCCTAAGGAAAGGGCCGGGCGTGTGGTTGTTGCAGGTATAACAAAGAAAATTGAAGATTATGAGAACGACTAATAACAGGCAATGAAGGCCTGACATCTGCGCTCAAGATCATGGTGTACAAACTTTTGCGTGCCATGGCCCTATACAATAGAATTTGAAGGCTTTGCCAAGTTATTAACGAAAGATCAGAGACGATTGCAATTAGAGTAATCTATAGTAGATTATCTGGTGGGATGAAGTTGACTTTGCGTAGTTTCATCTTTGAGAGGATTGACCGAGTCATATACGAGTCCAAGCCCTGACTAACGACGGATAGTAGAGAAATTGCTTACAGGATTACATTGGACATACTGCTAAGAGTGGGTGATGCCATGACTTGGTGGTAGGCTGTGGTATGAAATGAATGCGCAGTGTCGTATGTTCGCCCTTCAAATGTTCAGGCCTCTTAAACGGGTTGTTCTCAGCAAACAAACCCGGTAAGGGGGCGACGAATAACTGCGGTGTGTGCTATGAAGACAATATCAGTAGCCTCGAAAGTCTAATAATGGCATTGGGAATTGTGTTCTTTCTTATGAGTGATGTCTGAAAACGTGGGGGCCGTATGCAAAACGTCACAATAACTTGACTGAAACAACGTAGTGGAAATATGGTGAACTCCAAATGAATATCAATAAAATCATTATTATGAATATGCTAACCAGCCATGCCAGTTTGTCAATCGCTCCGCCCTCGTCATGGACAGATACGCACTATCCTCAAGCCTATCCTGAAGCTCTTTGAACTTTGGCGTGGGTGCTTTTCTCTCAAACAAGATATCCAATTCGAGGTATGTCAAGTTCCTCGTCTCCGGTAATCTGATATAACACCATATTAGACAGAAAAAGCTCGTTCCTGCATAAAGGAAACATGATGCGCCGCCAATGTTCCAAGCAGATGGGTTGAGCATCTTGGGCATGATGATATTGTTGAATATTAAACAGAGGTTATATGTAACTCGTGCGAGAGCAACGGTTTTGACTCGCAGTCGGGTAGAAGGTATTTCGGCAACCACAATATAACAAACGGGGCCGATGGTCATGTCGTAAATAAAAGTCATGGCGATGATCAAACCGCCCAAGGTCCAGTTCGCACCAGTGCGATCGCTCAGCACCACCCATACCACGCCGCCAGCGGTCAACAAGCAGATGGGTGCGAGCAATCCGTATATGTATAGTTTTCGACGACCCACGAAGGGGAGTAGGATCCAGGCAATGATACCGCCGATGATGCCGACACCGTAGCAGGCGGTTGAGAGGTTGAAGGATATGGAGGCACTGAAACCAGCCTGTTCGAAGAAATAAGGTGCATACGATGTGAGTGACCAGCCGCTGAAAGCTTGGCAGACCCAGGCAATACATGAAATCTCTGTTCGTCGACGGTTGACTCCTTTGAAGAGATCTCGATAGCTGGCTCCTCCGTAGTTGGAGTCCTTTTCCATCTTGTTGGTGTGCTTCATTAGTGAGATAGTATCCTCTACATCGGTACTATTCTTATTAGTAAGACGAGTCAGAGATTTTCTCGCCTCGTCCGTTCGTTCGTGGCGTATAAGCCACCCTGTTTGCCATGTTAGTTGCATTCTGATTAGCAGGGCCAGTTCTCTTACAAGGGCTGTCGGGCGCGAACCACACGCCAAACAACAACGGTATCGCCCACGCCCATTGAAGCGCAAAGGGAAGTCGATAAGACCATTGAGAAGTTTCATGAACGAGAGACCGGAGGATTCCGGTGCCGATGACTTGTCCGACCAGCCAGCACATGTTGATGCTGCTAAGGACAAAGGGTCTCAAAGCATTTGGCACGACTTCAGCTGAATAAGTTGCAGCAAGAATTTCGATGACACCCCATGACAGTCCTGAGGATACGGTCAATATTTTTCGTGAGAATATAGGATTATAAACATACCAGACAAAGCTTGTGACGTTAATAAGACGCCGATACTGTCGGCGAAAAATGCAGGAAACACAGCGATACACATCCAAAACAAACTGGCAAGCATCATCTTTCGGTATCCAATAAGATCTGTGATGTAACCGTGTGCCAAAAGTCCAATGATTTCACATGCAATTGCGGCGTTCTGCAGCCCCATCTGCCATGACGGTGAGATCTCGTACATCTGATCTTCAGCTGGTGTGTCCTTTGGTAGAATTGGCTCTCCATATTTCTCTCTGAATGCAGGAAAAGCAAAGAGACCAGTTACAAGTGACTTGTCATAAGCTCTGCAAATGTTTTAGCTGTACAGTCCAATATGATATGATTTTAGGACTTACTCCATGACCACAGTCAGGAAGAGCAATAATGACCATCCCACTGCCTTTGGGTACTGTCGACAGCATGAAAAGAAGGTAGCTTCTTTCTCTTCTGCGAAACCGCGATAGACTCGCCTCGTTGTTGAATCAGAGGCATGAGAATGCGGTAGCCATAGCGAATTGGTGAGGTCGTTTGGTAGAGATTCCAGCTCAGGCTCGCTGCTCCTGGGCGAACCTGTCGCGAACTCTGGTAACTCTGGCAGAGGAATGGGGCGTGCATCAGTGGGGATGGGGATGGCTTCGCTGGAAGGGCCCATCTTTGAATTCGTGCTGGTGGATGGTGTTGAATTCCACCAGTGCAGTCTCATGTCGAATTACGCGGTTTTCCAAGGTCATAAGCGAGTGAGACCATGGCTGAGATTGAGACTCTTTCTCTTTTGATGTCCGGGGGGGTTATTGACGATTCCCCAGATATTTCATGGTTGCAGGTTTGTTTTGTTGATGAGAGAGTTTCAGACTCCAGATTCATCCAAGAGAGAATTCAAAGTTGGAACGAACATTGCATTACATTGTGGGGGCAGCAGATCGATTGGTCAATGGCGATGCAGAGAAGAATCAGCTAGAGGCGAAGATGAGAGCTAAACCTGGTGACCAACACGTCACTTTTGTGCTTGGGGTTCCTGTTCGGGCCGTGGGCCACGGAGTTTGGTGGATATTCAATGGTAATAGTTTGTATAGACTACTGGGGGTTGGGGGGCTGAATAATTGCCCATGGGGGACGGTTTAGAGTCTTTTTTTTTTGCAGCAGAGGCCCTGTAAACAGGTACGCGATCATACCTAGCCAATGAGAGCTGAAGGTTACATTCTCCCATTCAAGATAGTAGCCATAATAAACACTTCTCTACTCTTCAACTCAGTGAATCGATTCATTAATAACCCAGGCTCCCCCATCTTATGATTCTCAACCAGGTTCAAGTAAGCTCAAATGTGGAACTGTAAAGAATTTCAACCCACCAACATTCGCGCAAAAATCTGGAGTCGGTCCGATCCCCTTACTCTACCTCGGTCTGGGTTCCCCGATAAATATCTAATAAAAAGTCTGGCGTGACGGCGGCAACGTTGCCTGTAAAAGTTTGGAGTTTCAGCAGAGTTCTTTCTTATAAGCCACGAGGGAAAAACCTGAGGGAGAAAATTGGTGTTTCTTGTAAGAGTTTCAATCATACAGTCAGTTCGTGTAGGGTCTGATAGTCGTAGTTCTAGAATGTGCTTCTACCAAGCAAACCACAATGCATTGGTTATCATTATTAGTCTGTAACAGCTGCCATATTCTTCTTTTGTTGGTGTGAGTGGTTTCCATTTGGGTTTGACTCGGTTTAAGCTTATCAACCACGTTTTGTAGCAATTGACTACAGCCCGCTATCGCCGATCATCCGCCATTGAACCATGCTTCCAAGTATCGATGAGATCTATCACGCGAGGCGACATCAATCGACGTTCTACTTAACTTCGCGACATTGTTATCATTGCGAAAAGTGATTTGGCAATAATGGAACTCATGCCAGCACTGCACGGCTTGTTTCCTCTGCGCCACAGGCTGGCTGTAGGCGGGGTCACGTGCCAAGCTGTTGAATTCCCATCAAACTCAACACCAAGCAGTCTGTGTCCCGGGCTTCAACGAATCATATCCCATCAACATTTAGCGGGAGAGTAACACGGCATTCGAGGACATACTCATGGTCGAGGTCTATGCGAGGCCGCGGGCCTTGCCGAGCATGCTATCGCTAGCTCAGAATTACACGATAAGGAGCTACTCAGTGAGACCATCATCAAAACCACCACAGCCAAAGCCGTCATCAGAAGCGAAACCACCTCCACCCACAAGATTCACCTTTGTCCCAGTATCAGAGTGGGCAACAAATAGAGACCCGATACATAATTCACAGAAAGACAAGACAGACAGATCACGAAGGCAAAAAAAGATTCCCAGAAGACCACCAATGTCACCGGAACCGGAACCGGAACCAGAACTAGGATCAGAGAGAAAAGCACAGGAACCATCAGGAATGCACCTACAGCAGGACATGTTAGAGTTTGATAAACGGTTTTTGATTGCAAACTTGGCAGAGGAAGAGGCTAAGTACAGGGCCAGACGACCCAGCATGACTTCGAAAGAAAGACGGAAGGCATGGAGTGACATGGTGGGATGGTCACTGGAAACACCTTATTCAAGAGAGCTGTACGATAAGCCTCAGGATTTCAGATTGGTCAGGAGGCGCAGAGCAATTGAGCTGATTCGGATGGTGTTCGGTTATCAGCTCAGTCCACGCTTGAAAAAAGAGATAGCAGACAGGCTACCATACCGGCTTCGAGGCAGCAATATGAGAGACATCAGGCTCATCTGTGTTGACACTGACAAAGCCAGGAACCTGTCCAAGGGACTGGAGGGGGCCACATCGTTCCATATGGGTGTGGCTATTCTGGACACCAGGGATCTCCGAGACGTTATCCAGAATGGCTTCAAACTTGATAATCCATCAGATCTCATTCGAACTTATCAGTTTGCCGTCCAAGACCGCGTGCCCAAAGTGGATCGTTTCTGTTTCGGTGACACAGAGGCCATATCTCGAGAGGACTTGAAGCGCAGATTCGTTGAGTGGCAGCAAGGAAGAGATGTGATCGGCGTTGCATACTCGCTTCACGGCGACCTGGCCCTCTTAAAAGAATTCGAGATCTTCCTGAGCGCAATCTGCTGGATCGATCTGGCCCTAGCACAATACATTCCACTTCAAAATGCAACTGCACCATCGCTGGCAGTTGTGATGAACAGACTAAGGATCCGCTACGCAGGCAGGCTGCACGAACCGGGAAACGACGCGCATTTTGCCATGAGGACTCTCCTTGGACTCGCAGTTCTGGATTTCTGGCGCGAGTGGACTCATTGGGGAAATGGGCTCGGTGCTATCCCACGTTGGTACGGCCTAGCTACAAAAATAGTTCGGGCTGATATCCCAAGACCAGAACGATATGGCTTCACGGACTGAAAAATGGACGCTATCCTTGCATTTCGATATACCTGCTTTAGTCATTGAGGGTAGGAGAATCCGTCGGTGTGTTATAGTTCGAAAAGGCATGATCTGGTGATCGCTAATAACGGTGAAGATGATGCTGTTACTATGTTGGTTATGACTGCACATCAAGACCGGCTGGATATTGTATGAAAGACAAGGCTCACCACAAGCGCCAACACAAGACTCATCAGAAGACTCACGAAGGAACGGAGGAATGAATATTAATGAGGGATGGAAGGTATAAGCGTTGATTAAGATGAGAACCATGATTGCAACTTGAGCGATATCCCTCTTCGTCGTCGTCGTCGCTAATGAGAGCCAGGTAATACTGGCTGACGTGTATACTAACAAGAACGTCTTCCGCTGAAGATCATCTCCCAAGACCGGGAGATGATCTGACGAGACCCAAAATATGGCAAAGTCAATTCTGAGCAAAGCACCAGCGCAACCGTCAACTGCAAATCACATGCCGTGGATTACAGGTCCACAGAGACACGCAGAATCAGGCTTCCAAGTCCGTTCCTCATCGTCGGGACTGGGCGTCGCATTTTCGTCCTTGTTCGATGTTATCTGGGGTATGGCACCACTGAGCTGGTTCAGCAGGTTTGCCACTGACAGGAGACAAGGCCAGGCTGAGCCAAAACCTGTCACCTTTGTGTTGGCTGCTGCTGGTGTTCGGTGGACCCCGCCTTGACATGGTCAGATGTTCAGAGCCTGAAGAGGGAGCATGAGGCCAGGGGTTGATAGAGGTCGACAGTTGCTGAAGGCTTCATTCCGGCAAGAGCCGAATTGCATAGGCATATTGGTATAGTAGTCATATCCAATGTCTGGTTTTGTATACTTCAAGACACAAAGTAATTATACTGTATTATCATAGTACAGATCAGTAAGTCGCAGTCAATGCAAGGCTGTTAGTGCTCCACATAAACAAATAAAACATCAATAAACCACAAAATCATTACCCCCGAATAATAAGAATAATAAAATATATGATGTTATTATAATCATGATGAAAAATACGTTTCACAATGATCATATCCTCTCCATTCCCAAGTTTCCAAATCTGGAATGCCCTGGTTCCCCGGAATCGCCCGAATAGGTCAGACAGCCCAGGGGCCAGCACCTACAATCACACCACCATCGACCGACTCTCAATTGACAATTGAGAATCCTACGGCTCATGATCAACAGCGTAAAAAAAGTTAACAACAATGTAAATTAGTATAAGAGACTTGGTCCAACTCATCAAAATGGAGTGATTTCTCATCATCACCTTCATCAATACAGTCCAGTCGAGTCCTATCTTCTCAACTCACTATAATCTCAAAAAGTGTCTATATCTTCACTTACACCCACCTACACAATGGCCGCCATCGCTAGACCTGCTCTCGCTAAGCCTGCCGCTTACCCCAAGTAAGTCCCCATAACTTACTGCAACTCGGCTCAGCTCCACCAATATCGGGTCCTAACAATTTATTATAGGGCTCTCCCCGTTGTCGTTGCTGTCGGCAGCTTCGCTCTCGTCGCTAGCTACGTGACCTCGCAACTGGCCACCACATCAGCCAAGTTCGATCGCTCTTTTGCAAAGTACAACACTCCCGAGAGTGAAGCCAACCGAGCAAGGACCTTTGATGGTGCCATCGAGAACCCCAGGACAAGTCTGTTCAACATCCTCGGTCGACGACAGTAGACGATCACTTGTCAACAAAACTTCATCATAAAGGATCCTAGAGATCTTTTTCTGCATACGCATATACAATTTCTTCACGTTGAGCGTTCTTTATTACGTCTACAAGATCGCCTGGTTACAAGGGGCACAGAGACGGACATGGCATTTGGTGGTTGGATAAACTAGAGGTGGCATATACCATGGAAGTCATATAATTTGAACAATGAATAAACAGTTAAAAATTCCACACAAAATCGACCTTGATAAATGAACACGATATATCAATTCTTTTGTATTACATATAAAAATTCCGCCAGCCAGTCTTTTGCTGAGGTTGCCCTCGTTTCCATAAAGACTGATCTAGGGCTCATCCCTATCCTGTTCCTAGAACAACACTTATTCCATCCAATTCGCTCACTATGCTATGATATATGTTCTCCATATTCCTCCTTCATATTGGACATCAAATATGCAAAAGAATGGAAAATGCCACCTCTAGTCCCACCCAATACGCCTTTTTTGCCGAGATTCTATATACTGCGCCACCCATATCACTGCCACTAATAAGCGACTTGATATCTCCCTATTTTTACCCCGTTTTCATCCTGCCGGGAGTCCAGCTGAGCCGCGACCCCGTGTGGCTTGAAGATCGCCTAGATCTACTTTTAGGTCCCGCGGGTGTCAACTGGTCGTCAACGGCCTCCGAATCATCCTCTTGCTGCGACGGGCTGCTGCTCTCTCTGTTGCCAATACGGGATGTGAGAGCGCTAAGCTTGTCTTTGAGGTTGCTTGCGCCGTTCTTCCTTCGTACCCCAGAATCGTGATTGCTCATGCTCGACGCAGGTCGTTCGATGCCCGTCGGAATTCTTCTAAATCCGGGCCTGTGCTGTTGGGCGACAGGCACTGGAATGCTGCTGTGAGTGCTGGCGCTGTTTACACTGCTGGCATGGGAATTGCTTGGCGTGATTCCAAATGTCTGGCCCTGCTGGCCATACATGCTGTTACTCATGCTGTGTATGCTGCTTTGTGGACTTGCGGTAGCTGGCCGCAAAAGTTCCACGCCGTGATGATGCCTATCGTTACGGTGATGATCATCAACGGGGGTTGGCGGCGTCATCATCAGGAAAGCGGGCACATTAGGGCCATGGGGAGCTTGCGGGCCATGACCTGTGCCGCCGTTACGATGCGATCTTCGGCTCTTGACACTCGAGCTTCGACTGCGTCGTCGCATAGTAGATCCTGGTCGTACACTACTGTGTGTGCTTCCGGCCCGAATACTTCTAGGAGGTGATCGGGAGAAGTCCACGGGAGATGAGCCATATAGACTGGAGTCGTCGCTGTCGTTCAGACTGCCCGGGTAATGTTGAGATCCACCCGAAGAGGACGGTGCAATGAGGACTGAGCTGTTGGCCAGTACCCGTAACTTGTCTCGCTGTTCGGCATTGGGTCGATGTTTTGAAAACTTGTTCCCAATAAGTGCACCTGTATGCGAGATCAAGGCCTTCATAACCGCCTTCTTAAGAGCCAGGGCTAGATCCAGATTAGACCATGTCTTATTCTCCCACTCAATGCTGGGCATTCTGAAGACAAAGTCGTGTACATCCTCAATGTTGCGATTGTCTTTGCCACGATAGCTCAGGCAAAGTACCACAGAGGGCATTTTGATGGACGAAAATGTCATGTACTGGCTGGCACGGGTCATCATCTTGGTAAGGTCATCTGACTGCTGCTTCTCATTGTGATGTTTCTTTCCAAGTCCGAAGCGTGACTTCTTATCGCCGTCCCTTGACTCGCGACCTTCCCTAGAAGAAAGGCCTGTGGAAGCACGCGCAAGGCCAACTCTTGGACCCATGTTAGACCGGAGAGACTCATGAGATGCCTTCTTGAGCATAGTCTTGGAAGTTCCAGGAGTGCGGAAGAGGCGGAAAGAATGGCCTTCATTGCCCGTATTGACACTCAAGGCCTTTCCTGGGGGGGCTTCAGTCTTGGTGTTGGATGTCAAAGTAGGTCTAAGTCGAAGCTCAAGAGACCCTGAGCCTGCTGAGAAAGACGACGAGGATGATTGTCGCGTGTACGAGGGTGTCAGACCGTTGCCATCTTCATAATCCTCGTCCTCCTCTCCATCAGCCGTGACCTGCTTCAACATGAACGGGGAGTCATTCTTGGCGCCGGCCGACTTTTCTACATTGATACCAGGGAAAATATACTCAAAAAGTCGCTTGCCAACTTCTCGCTCTAATTGTACCTTGATGGGGAACAAATTGACCTCGAAGCGGTCCATCACTGGAATGCCTGCTATAGCCTCCAACATGTACCAATACACTCGGATCATCTCCTTGTGCTCACCCTCCTGGGCATGCGGTTTCTCAGGGTCGATGTATGGTGCGATCATCTCAGGGTATGTGGCATCTGGTAACAGGTTGAGGCCAAGGACCTTACCAACACGAATGAGGTTTACATGAGATCCATCGGAGTTGTCTGTGCGGTCATACTCAAGATCCTTGAGCTGCAGCTCCACCAAAGGTTCGTTCGAATCTTGCATGAGATGCCAAACAATGTCTCGAATGGTAATGTTCCATTTGAGAAGACCAGTGCTGTCATCCGAATTCACATCATACTTTCTCTGTGAAGAGGTAATGGCCTTCATCATGAAGAACAACTCGTCCTCGCAAGCTGCCAGATCCTTTTCGAGGTGCATTCTGTCCTGCCAACCCTTCTTATCGAGATGTTTTGCATAGATCTGGAAATGGTCCTTGATCTCTTCCATCTGCCTGATGCGTTGTTGCAGCTTCTGAACCATAGCTGGAGCACCACTTAGATCGCTGAAGTCCGAGGCAAGGATGATCTTTTCAAGGCGCTCACTGCGCGTCTTTTCCATGGGTTCGTTGTACATGAGGAGATCAAGTACAATGACATATAGTGCATAGTACTGCGATGAGTTGCAGAGAGCTCTTGCGGTTGGGAATTCGACCCAAAGATTATCCATGCGGTTCTCCATATTGACTTGAGAAGCGTTTTCGTTTCCGTCCGTATTGACCTCATCGTTGTACTTCAGGCGCAAGGTATTGAACTTATCATACCGAACCATGGCCGAAGTTTTCTGGACGACACGCTTGAAACCGAAAGGATCCGCCTGGAAGTCAAAAACCACCTCGATAGGAACCCAAGGAGGCCAAGCGGAACCGCTTGGTGCACCATATTTGCTTCCAACATACATCGACACAAGGCTGGTTTGGAACCACTTGCGATGTGTGACAAAGAATTGGACGCTATCCATATTGACCAAGAACCGGCGCTGAACGAGACCGCTTACATTGTCTGAGATTCTCTCCTTCTCCATGACTTCCATAACCTTCAGCTCCATACCCTTAGCAGTTGCCAGCACCACATTCTTTTTGTTCTTGTCGCTCTGGAGTTGAATCTGCGGAGCAATGATCCGAATGTGATAGCTACTCTGGGGAGTGAATTCTTCGGCAATTCCAGTCACCAGATCTTCGATCGATCCCTCAACAACACCCTCGGCGTTATTGCCCCATGTAGCCGACGTAAACTTGCGACCGTCATTGAGAATGCGTTTAATGCGCTCTTCGATATCCAGAGGTGTTTCGTCATCATGAACGCTAGATGCGCGAGAACTCCTTCTACCACCTTGTCGACTGTGTGTTGATTTGGCCTTGCCTGGCTTGTTGTTTGACTTGGCTTTGTTCTGCTCTTCGACAATGTCAAGGATGAACTTAATAGCGGGCCGCGAAAGGTAGTAGGTGAAACCACGTCTTTGGCTGTTTTGATGAAGGTATCGGAGCACGATATTTCGCAGGGTATTATTCCACTTGAGTTGCAGGTTGTGGATAACAAAGCGATTGTTGAACTCGCTTTCAAACTCGCTTGTTGCTGGGATTTCCATGGTCTCATCCTGGAAAGGGATGGAAGACTCGCCTGATTGCTTGCGGCCATCATTGCTGCTCCTATTGGTGCTTGACGGAGCACGAATTCTTGCCTGGTTTAGCATTGACTCAAGGAATTCCTTCTTCTCTTGCAGCACGTCGGTATGTTTCTGGAAAGCCTTGAATTCTTCCACGGCAACTCGGTCTTTTGCATCGCATTTGATGACCCTCAACTCTGCTTCGCCCATCTCACGATCATGAGATTCCATTTGCTTGGCCAGCTGACCAAGGCGATCCTTAATAAGCTGGCCCTGGATTCGACGGGGATCGTCATCGTGTCTCATCACACAGAAATGTGTGGGTTCGCTTCCAAAAGGACTAGTTCGTGTTGGGTCTCCAGCGATAACACCACCAATGTCTGTTTGTCGGAAATATGTTAGGCGAGGGGCGTATGCCAGGGGTAAGATCTTGGTGTCAGGGTGAGGCTCCGTGGGTGTTATCCAGTCAAGCTCGACAAAATCATCCATATCAATCCAACTGAAGTCATTGTCCGGAATAGTAAACCGAGACAAGTCAGGCTTCTCGTCAGATTCGCTCATCAATGTTGCGATAGATCCTTTCTTGATGGCTTCTGTGGTTGTTCCCTTCAAGCTTGCTGACACTGCTCGGACATCGGCGCTAACGAGGTCGAGCTGAGCAGCATGAATCTTGATACCTGATGTTTTACTGGTATCGTCACCATGTTTGCCTTTACCAAGGGTATTAAACTCTTCTCGGCGTTGATGAAGGTCAAGCGAAAAGCTGTCAAATCGCACCTTCAATCCAGTTGCAGAGACTGCACTTTCAGAATGATCTTCGACATCCTTGTGCTTGTAGATGTGACTGAGGAAAAGTGGCGCGAGCAAAATGTTGTACTTAACAGTTGCAAGATGTCGGCCAAATTTCTTGCTGTTCTTCTCACGGCCAGGGAAGAGACTACCTTGACGAATTGGTAATGAAAGCGGCTGCCCAAACAAGCCCCACCAATTGAAGAAGTGGGTGAAGAAACGAGGGGTGAGATGGATAGTGTTGTAGCTTCGAGAGGGCTCTGGATTATCTGACAGCCAGTCACGATCAGCTGGAGCATGGATCGCAATAGAAAGATGTATGTGTCTGCTTCGGAAACCACGCATTGCATCGTATGGAAGACCGTTCGGATCAGGTTTAGCGAAGTGCGGATTTTTGAGGACGATATCGTAGTGAGGGCGAAACTCAAAGCTTCGCTGGCCGTCCTCAATGGCTCGTTCGAAGATGAGGCCGGCCATGACCTTGACCTTGCCTGACAGCTTCATGACAACCTTCTTAAAGCTCGCCTCGGATTTGTAGTTGTCTTCAGGCAGGTAACCTTCAGCATCGTAAAGTCGCCGGGCCTGGTCTCGAACTTCATGGCTATAGTCAGGCACTGCGAGGATGTACTCGCCACTTTCGACTGAGATGAATCGTTTGGGGTCATCTTCAGCGTTTATGTTCCATCTGATGTCATTTCGCCAGCACATGAGGAAACCGGCTCCATTGCCAGTCATTGCATATGGATCGCGTGTACCCTTAAGAGCCAGATGAACATCTCCATCCCCCTTCCAAGACATGTGTATCCTGGAGTGGAAGTTAAGTCGCAGTTTGTCCCAGAAACCGACACGTTCTGATAGATCAAATTGAGGTTTGGTAAACGATTCAATCACCATCATCATGTCCTGGATGGCAGGCTGGTAACAAGGACCCCAAGTGATCCGCGTAGGAAGAGCACTATTGACGTCCATGTAAACATCTGAGTAAGACTTGACGGGCCCTATTGTACGCCTGACTTCGATGGCAAAACTGCCTTCATTTGAAGAACCTGGGAGCGAGCTCCTTGGTGGGACGACGTTGACTCGAACCCTCCGTGTCGACTCAACACCCCTGAACTCCTCGGCGACGACGAAATTTGCCTTCAATGACACAGCTTGTATTTTTGCAGATTGTCCGTATTTCATCGGTGGAATGTGCACCAAAGGCAATGGGTAATCTCGCAGCGTCACCTTAGCCTCGCCCATGGCAATACTGAGATGCATTGGCACCAGTAAACTATACTGCATGTCCTTTGGCATCCCTTTGCCAATCTTATGAAGGAAATCTGGAAGGTCTTTCATAGGGAATGTCGGTTTGTCGATCATAAAGTGCAAGTCACTGATGACGGCGGCCATAAGCGCTGGTCTTGGGGGCACCTCCAGTAGATTTTCGGAGTCTTCCATGTCTTCGGGGATCTGGTTGGCACCCCAGAACTGGCCGCGAGACTCTTTCATGCTGTCTTGAGACATTTGGTAGGCACGATCAATCCGCTTCTTCCAGCTCTGGGCGTTGAACATGTCCAGATGGCTTCGAGCATAGTGTTCAGTAACTTTTGAAACACCGTTGACACGGAGAGATTCGATGTTGGGGTTGTATCGTGGAATTCTTCCATGTTGGGAGTTTGGTCGTGCATCTCTTCCTTCTTCGAAAGCGTCCACACTCCGACTTCTGCTGCTTGGTCTATCACCCATTTCAGGCCGTCCTCTGGGGAAGGTTGATCGAGATCGGAATTTGCTGCTGCCTCTTCTTATCTCCTCTTCGCGAACTCTCTTAAGCTTGACCTTGAAAGCATTTTCTCGAGCAAGTCGCTGTGTTTGTTCAATAAGGCCAGTGCGGTAAATCATGCCAAGTTTCCACTCAAATCCACCATCTTCAAGCTCGAATAAAAAGTTTCGTGTGCGTACTGACACCTTGGGAACGGACTTTGGTCCTTCGGGCTTCTTCTCGAGGATGTACTCATTGGTGCCCGTCTTGAAGCGATGGTGGAGCTGCTGAACTGCTTTAATCACATTGATGAAGTTATCACTCACGCGGCTGACGATGACCTCGTGTGGAACAGCAATACGAACAGCCTCAGTCACGATGTCCACCATTTTCTCGTCAACAACACCCCCATAAGCTGTCTTTCGACGAGATTCTCGGAAATCGAGGCGCCCTGACTTGATGCTGACCAACCTCGCCCAAACGTTGCGCATGCGTGGTGGCTCTGTATAAAGTCGCACAAGTTTTGCAGCAATGTAGGGCGTAGACCACCTCTGGCGGCCTAATTCTAACCCGTACATATGCAGCATCATGGCTGGATCGTGAGGCATGTCGGCCTTAAGCTGCACAAGCGCTGCCTTGAAATCGAGAGTAACCAATTCTGGTGTAATAGTGGACCAGCCAGGGTCAAAATCGGGAGTTCCTGGCGGCGCCAGCCGGTTGGCGGTTGGAATGATATCAACATAGCTTCCATGTTGCTTCGTTCGCGGAATGTCACGTCCGCTTTGCATGAAAGCTTTGCGTAATGTCATGACAGCAACCCCAATAGCGTAATGCCGGTAGAGAGAGTACTTGGCACGGATCGAACGGACACCAACTTGTATATTAAAAGTTGGACCACTGGCATCACTTGCCGCGCTGAGAGAAAGCTCAAGTCTTGGTACACTGAGGAAGGGTTCTGGCTCGAGTGTATCAACGGCATCCATGATCTGTGCCTCGATTCCACTGGCAAAGAGTGTAAGCTTTCGCCCATCGCCAATATTCTGCGGTTTCTTTTTGGGCCGTGGAGAGGTCGAAGGAGGAGTCCACTCCGAGTCGGACTGACTGATAGAACGACTGTTGGCACGTCTTCTGGAAGCCCGGCGTTGAAGTCCGTCAAGTCGATGAGCACGGTACTCGGTTGAGACAGTGTCCCAATGGAGAAATACTCCACGAGTATCATCTGAGATCTCCTCGTCAATACCTGCGATCTCCACATTGAAATCCGACGCGTCAAACTGTGCTCTCAATAGCCAGTTGGGCATGGATCGTAAGAAGTTCTGGCCACCCCTGGATCGTGAAACTGTGCCCTTTTCTGGTTCGACATCAATGCGCAACTCCTGAACTATTTGACGAAGCCCATCGATAATCTCGGGTCTGACCATACTGATCGAGGCAGACTGAAGGTTACCAGATACATCAACGTAAACATCTGGCCGAGCGCCCAAGTGTAGTTTCATATCGAGTGACTCTGTGGTAATTAAGTTAAACCGCTCACCATTATTGGTCTGGTAGTAAAGGTCGTGCGATTGAAGTCTGAAAGAGCCATCAAGGGAATAATGCATATCTGCCATGAGGCTATGTGAAGACTCCACGTCGAGTGATATTGAGGAGATTGAGGAAATGATGAGGTCGAAATCATCTGGGTCTTCGGCTTTTTGCAAAGGCTGTAGCTTTATACGAACCACAGGTTCGTGCATAGAGAACTTGTAATTCGCTTTGGGCAGCAGGCGCGAGATCAGATGGTGGTTATCATTCTGCGCTCTTGGTGCTCTAGGTTTTGACTTGAATAAGGCGATAAGGAGCGGCAGATGGTGAGGGTCCAGATCTACCGAAGGTGACGTAACGACAGAGTTAGCAAACATGATGTTAGCGTTTCTCTCGTCCACAGTACTGGCCCGCAGAACTTCAACGGTCTTGGAGAGTAGCGTTGTCTTGATCGTCGTCGTGGCCATCGGGACGTAAAGGAGGCGTTCAGGTTGGCCATGTCCATCGTCCAAGCCAACAGATATAGACAGAGCAGCAGCCAATGCCTCGTGCGCAATGGCCTCAGCAGG
Organism: Fusarium acutatum; assembly: GCA_012932015.1. Taxonomy (NCBI): domain Eukaryota; kingdom Fungi; phylum Ascomycota; class Sordariomycetes; order Hypocreales; family Nectriaceae; genus Fusarium; species Fusarium acutatum. The sequence goes on along the minus strand of JAADJF010000125.1, from coordinate 63,882 downwards.
GAAATACATCCTGTGCGCTGGCGACTTGGAGTCTAACCTGTGAAGATCTATTCCCACCTCTTTCATAGCTGCGTTCAGCTGGATTGGGGTAGACCCAGGCTTGATAGACTGGACCTTCTTGCTCATGCCCAGAAAGCTCACGGCAAACTGAATCTCCTTGATGCCACGTAGGATAGAGCTGAAAAACTCTTTGGAATCAGAAACCGTCCTCATCAAGTCCTCATTCGTTGTTCCAGGGTCATCGATTTCCTGTGCTACCTTGCCCAAGAAAATATCCACGGGCTCCTCCTCTACCCCAGGAGTCTTGACCTCAGCTCTCCTTTGCTTGAGTCGACTCATGCACGTTTGCAGATCATCGAACGGAATATGTAGTCGACCCATCTTGATTGCCACGGCAGCTTCGCGCAAGCCATCCATGGACTTGTATAGATGTCCATGAACGTTGATAAACAGCTGGTCAAGAACTTCCATGGATTCACTTCCATCAGCAGTGAACAAGACGCTACGCAACGAGACAGTCCATTCCGCTTGTTGGTCCTTGCCATGGCGATCAGCTAGACGGGCGAAAAAGCGTACACGATCGACCATCTTTCGGCGCGTATCGACCGCGAGAGTGAAGCTTCCCACCTGGACATTGCCCACGTCAACGATATTCACTGCTGAGTTTGTCGCGACAACGTCGACCAGCTTGAGCCAACTAATATTCCTATGCAACCGCTTGATCTTTTCTTTGATATTCGTAAGTTTCTTCCATGTTTCGCTTCGGACAACAGTGCTCGTAGCTCGTCGCGGTAGCTGTGATTGTTGTCGGGCAGTAGTTTTGGTGTCCGGTTTTTTATCCTTCGACGTTTCGGCATCGCTGTCCTCGGGGTCTACGTCGACCTGCTTGTTTCCTTCCAACTCGTTGATATCCAATGTTACGACGAGCTCACTCAGAACAATGCTGAGCCATGTTGGCTGGGCGAAGGTTGGTCGATGAACGTGGAGCCCCAGGCCCCTAATCTCTATCCTACATCCATCTCGAGGTGTATATGCTAGTCGGCGCAAGGAGAAGTAGCCAATTCTTTGAATAGAGATACCGGTAATAATTCGAAACACGGCTAGGAGGACGAAGGACGACAGATATAGGAGGACTAGACAGCCGAAGACGAAGGTCGGGTTGAGGAGAGCCATGTTGCGAAGGCTCCCACGAGCCTCTCCCACCAAGTCAACTGCGAAGAGACATGGAATTAGCTACGAGCGGTGTAAGGTGGCGTGGTATCGCAACTTACGTTTCCTGCTTGTGGAGGAGATATCATGCCTTCACTTTGTATGCAACCAATTGATAGGCGGGCTATGCCATCGCCGCGGGCTTTTGTCGAATTAGGTGTCGTTATTGCCAGATTTTGAGTTCCTTGCTGGTACTCCCGTTGAGGCTCGACCGAACGGCAACGCGCAAAAGGATGCGCTGTGAGTAGAACGCTGAAAGGCTTAAGTATATATCCTCGCGTCCGGAGCAGGGATGGTTGGCGGACAGCAGAGCGGAAAGTAAATTCAAAGCTGACTTATGTATTTATCGGGATCGACGGAAAGTATATCGAAACGCGATGCTCTTAGGGGATTCGGGGGAGATTTGTGACGTCAAGGGGGTCTGGATCCACGAGGATCGCAGGTTGTTAGGAAAAGGAGTGTTACTCTGCCGCAGGAGTACAAGGCAGGGACGGATGCGAAAAACGGCGATTCCCTTGAGAACGTAACTTTTGGCGGGGGATATGCAAAGTTATTAGGTTGTGAAAGGAAAGGAACGGCTATAGTCCGAGATACGTAGCGTTGAAGATGGACGGATATTGGATGGCGATGGACAGGATTGGTCGCTTAGACTCATGCGTCCGTCTTTGGACGAACTGCTTACATGGAACCCACGAAGCGATAACGAGTACGTACTGCTACCAACTACTGCAAGCTTGGATCGATTCGAGAAGGCCTCCCTCCACTCAGAGGACTCCAAGCTGAAGCCACGAGCCTCACTTCGTTAGATCAGTTAGGGCAGAAGCACGGGCCTAGCTCATTAGCAGGGAACAAACGACGTCTGCTAGTAGCTATAGTACATAGTAATTAAGACATTTTATTTGTTGATGATCACCAATCTCAACAACTCCGCAGTGTTACGACTGTCGACATTAAAGGAGATATTACTTGATTACCAACTTTCATGAGACATTAAATGCATTCATTACCCTTTGCGGCACCGGGTAATGCACCGTGCTAAGGATCTCCATACCAGCCTTATCAACCACCGTCAGAGCCGATCTTCCGTTTGAACCGCGTGTTCTCTCCTGTACCACATACGAGCGTTAGAATTTTCCCGTGCCTTATCGAAAAATCACGACAGTGCTTTCTTTGTCATTGGTTACCCATTCTTCCAGTCAAAGTGCGGGGAATGCATGTCTCTTCGAGTTCCGTGGAGGATCGGACATTCATCTCCTTCAACGTTTTGTAATTGTTTTTATTTAAAGTTTCTCATAGATATACGCAATAAATTTCTCTTATGTGATTTCACGGTACAAGTCATTTTGCAGTACTGACATACTCGTTTGCAGCAAAGTTTCGAGTCTATCTGCAACGTTCCTAGAGTTACTTCGAACTCAGACCGCGTTATCAAACATACACCCCAGAATGCTTTGTACGTATTGTAGCAATGATAGCTCCGTTACCCTAGCGTCACCAAAACGTGCACACCATCAGCCATGAACCTCGACAGTCAGGTACAAGAAACAACATCTGACGCTGCCAAGTCACACAGACTGTCGCTCCGTTGTTCCCCAGGGGAAATGCTGTTTGGTCTACCACAAATTTCGACTCAGTTCCTTCGAGCTGCGTCATTCTTGCTTCATTCCGCTGTGGCAGTGATCCAAGCCGTAATACAGTGGCGTGTCATAGCAGAGTCGTATCATCCCTCCCTAGCAGTTACTCAGTAACAATACTCGTTACGAGGTTGCATTGAACAGTGAAAGCTGCTGTGTTATGCGTTGTCAGTCTGAAAGAGTCAAGATTAGTGAAGCAAGGGGAGGAAAGAAAACTCAGGACCTTGATCCTAAATGACAAAAAGACTTAGGTAACTTAGCATAAGCTTAGGATGCCTTTTGCTAAGTTTATTTTGACACCCTAAATTAAGGTCTGATGTTTTCTTGCTCCCCGAGGGTGAAGGATACAAACACACGAAACTCTTTGTTTGCTCACGCCAGCTTCTACCATGGATGTCTGGCATGTCAAGGCTCTGAAACAGCAGAAATTCAACTACTGTTGACTAGTCCTTGGTTTCACTCAACAATTATCCGCATACCTTGTCAGGGAAGCCGATTACGATGTTCTGCATCTTGCTAGCAGATTGCATGCTCTTTCAGCCCAGCGTGCAGAGCATGGAATTCAACGGGTATGACAAAATCAGAGGGAATTGAGTCAACTTAAACATGAGTATTATTATGATGTTGACGAGCCTTTCAGTTCTTCATCTTCGGCCTGCTTTTTTAATTCAGCGATGCGATCATCAATAAGTGCAATATCAGCGTCTATCCTCAGCATCTTTTCTGACATCATATCCCTATACTCCTGATCCGTAAGCTTCTTAAGGGGAGATAATCGGCTCCAGAACGATTCTTTCTCATCGTGAACTTTTGGCTTTCGATTTGCCATTCTGTTCGCGATCATTTGGCCACCGGCTCCCATTGTTGTGAAGACGAGCATCGCGGGAAGAATGTTTTTCGGTCCTCCTGGTCACAGGGTCAGTAAGAATAAAGCGGCCACAGTGTGGTATGACTTACTGATCAAGCCACCCACCGAACCAGCTGCTGTGCCAGCTATTGCGCTGGCAATTGTCTTGTCGCCATATTTAAGTCTTTCTTCACCGCCCCATGCTTTTACAATAATACTCCGGGTGACTTGAGAGGTCAGTCCGCTGGCCGATACCTGGTCTTAGCGAGTGAACTTACACCAGAAGCTTGTTCCCAATGTAAACCATTGAAATCCAGAAACTGCTCCCCAGACTATGGGATTTGCCTCTTGGAAGATTGAGCCTCCGACACCTGCCAAAACACCTGCAGTCCCTGCTTGATGTCAATATGGGGTGTGCGAGGACGCATGAAGCATCTTACCGGCGTAACCACCGAATTTCAATGGAGGTACCACGAGGTCAACAACCTCGGGAGAAAACAAACCACGAGAGGACTGCCGTTGGCGTACAGACACCATTTGAGGCTCTTGATTTCTATCATTGGCCATGATGGATGTGTATGAGGATGGATATGAAGGGGGCGTGTGAGGGGAAGAAGAGAATGAATGTCGGTTACTTCAAGTGGCTGATATAATTACAATATTAGAAGAGAAAATAATAATGTTACATGGCTCGCTTCGCCGGCTGTTTGTCAAACTTGATAGTGAGGTTGATGAGGCTCTCGCTGCATCTGAATCTCAAGTTTTCCTAAGCAGGCAAAGGCCAATCGTAGAGAGCCACCATAAAAGTTGGGGGACAAAAACCCGTGACATGACATGGGTCATGGGCCAATTGGGTGGGCTTGAATCGGCACACATCAAAAATGTCTGTGAGCTGTGTACTTTGGCTTGTGAAAGGCTAGGCATAGTTGAGATGAATACATAGTAGTAACGTGATAACATGCAATGAATTGTCAAATTTAGTTGAGGAGATGAGGCGGATGTCAATTAATAGACGGGTATATGCCATTCATACTTGATTGCCATATGTGGAAATTGTGAGCCTTCTTGATCTTTATCAAGGCATGTACTAATGTAATTGTATATGCCGCATAAAGTACCGTATGCAAGAGACCTGAGAATTTCTGGATTGTGTTGGCTCGATGTATCTGGCCGAGATATCATAAGCTCGGGCTGTTAAACAGAATCAACTGCTTGAACCTCAAAGTGTAACTACGGTTTCTGGGTCTTTTAGGGGCTGTTGTTACTGGTGCTTCTGAGGAGATGCAAGCGAGACATCAATCGAGTGGAGGGGTTAATTGGTGGGCCCCGCACTAAAAAGGGCTAGCGCCCACTTCAGACCAGGACTGGCAAAATTAAGGCAACCCTCAACTGGCGCCTCCATCATCATTTTTTCCCATACGCCGAGCAAATTTCAACTCGTCAACCCCAGACACGGCAACGTTAGTCGGGGCACATCAACACGCAGCAACGCAAGTTTCTCGACAGAAATAATCGACATTCCGGTATTCGGTTGTTCCGTTCCCGGCTACAAAGCGATCCGATCTCGTCATCCTCTCTGAAGCGAAAGCTGAAACCCCGGTCGGCTTCGCCCTTTGCATTCGTGCGCGCATCGGTCCTAGAATCGTTGCGCGTGTTCGCCTAACCGCAATCATGGGTGAGCACCCCTCTATGACAGTTCATTATGTCCTCTAAGCAAATGCTAACCTCTCGCCAGCTCCTAAGAAGAAGGAACAGCAGAAGATGTCCCTTGGGGACTTTCTGGCTGACAGTATGTCCCGCCCCTCGCCTGTGCACCCCGCCGCACAGCAGACTTGGCTGCGATGCCCCTCGTTGACCCCATACTGACGGCTTGGACTTATAGGTTTTGGTGGAGGCTCATCTTGGGCTGATGAGGTAGAGGAAACCTCTTACGGTAAGCACTCTCACTTTCACTTCAAATCTATATATGTGTCTCATCGCTAACTCATCTCCAGTCACTGGTATGTCCTGTCGCTTCCATACGATCCTTTCGACCCATGGTGGACTGACCATTTTTAGGCACTCAGGCTCTGCCCCCTTCCGACCGCCCTCGGTACAACAACAACGCTGCTTCCAGCTGGCAAGACCGGGGTATGTGTTGATGTCGCTGTAATTTGGCTGTCAAAACTAACTGGCGCAGGTTTCTCCGTTCGCGAAGCTGCCCCTCAAACCCTCCCCGACAAGCCTCCTTATACCGCTCACTTGGGCAACCTTTCCTACGATGTTACCAACGACGCCGTGGGTGAATACCTCGCTGACTGTGGTGTCGTCAACGTCCGCCTTATCGAGGACCGGGAGCTGCAGCGCCCCAAGGGTTTTGGTTATGTCGAATTCGAGACTCTGGATGGCCTCAAGAAGGCTCTTACCTTTGATGGCGAGAACTTCAACGGCCGAATGATCAAGATCAAGGTCGCCGATCCTCGTAAGTTTGCATCTATCCCGAAAACTCAATCTTTATCTAACTGTCAATTACAGCTCGTGGTGGCGATCCAGGCCGAGGTGACTCTATCCGTGAGATGGGTAACTGGGACCGCAAGGGACCTCTGCCCGATGCGCCTTCAAGGGGAGGTGCTCGTGATTTCGGTGACCGTGAGCGACGACCTCGTGATCCTGCTTTCGAGTCTCGTCCCCAACGTGAGTTCACTTGGGAGCGACATGGACCCCTGGCTCCTCTCTCTCCTCAAGAGGGTTCCGGATCCCGAGACGGAAGCCGCCCCCGTGCTTCCCCCGATGTGCTTGGTGACCGTAGTGAGTCTTACCGAGGAAACCGCCGGGACTCTCCTGCTTGGGGCGAGGCTCGCGAGGGTGGTTCTCGTCCTCGTCCTGAACGCCCTGAGCGACCTGAGCGAACTGCTACTGCTGCTGAGAAGGACATGCAGTGGCGCGAGAGAATGCGCCCCGATGCCGCCAAGGCTGCCTCCCCTGATGGTAGTGCACCCCCGTCTCCCGCTCTTTCTAACGCCGCACCTGCTCAAGGTGGTCGCCCTCGCTTGAATCTCCAGAAGCGAACCGTTTCCGAGGCCCCTGATGCTTCATCAACATCCCAGGGCTCTGATGCTAAGGCCAGCCCCTTCGGCGCCGCTCGTCCTATCGATACCGCAGCAAGGGAGAAGGAGATTGAGGTCAAGCGCCTGCAGGCTATCCAGGAGAAGAAGGAGGCCGATGAGAAGGCCAAGGAGGAACGAAAATTGGCGAAGGAGGCTGCTGCCAAGGCTGAGGCTGAGGCTGCTGAGGCCAAGCAAGCCGCTGAAGCTGCCGAGGCTAAGGAGACCCCCGAGGCGGCCCCTGAGGCAACAGAGCCCAAGGCTGAAGCTGCTGAGGGCGCCAATGGCGAGCAGAAGGTTCCTATCCGAAACCGCGAGCCCCGAGAGGGTGCTCCCAAGTCAAGAGCAACCGAAGCTTCAAGCTGGCGCTCTGCCTCAAACGATCAACGAGGACCCCGTGGAGGAGCTGGACCTCGAGGTGGTCGTGGTGGCCGTGGCGGCATTCGGGAGGCACGGGCTGGACCTCTCCGCTCCAACGGATCAGCTGCTCAACAACCCGCGTCTACTGATGCCGAGCCTGCTACACCCACAGCTGACGACGACGGTTGGACTACAGTGCCCAACAAGAAAGGTCGCCAGGGACGTGCGATGGCACCCTAGAATGTGTACCAATCGCCTCGTTTCTCTATGGTTTGACGACTGAGAATGCCTGTTTACAAGATGCGAGTCACCTAGCTCGTAGTTAAGAGTAGTGATCATCTTGGACTTTGCTATTTTCTCGTAAATGACACCCATCTTACACTCGATTGCAAGCGATGGTTTTGAAGCTGGTTCTAAACAAGGCTGTTTCGAAACTTGCTGCCTGCTCTTCTCGTTATCCTCGACAATCTAGTATCACAGGTTGCTCAGGGCATGGAATTGAAATCTCTCCGCCGGTTCTAATCGACCACGGCATCCTGTTTTCCTCGTCTGACCGCCACACGTTGGACTTACTCATGATCAACCTCGACACCCGCTTCACTCGTTCAGGGGGTTTGGAGAGGGCATTTTTGAGCATTTGACCTTTGGCGTTTCGAGACAAAAGCAAAAGAATGGCGGCGAATGGATGGATGGATGAACGGATGGATGAATGGACTGAAACGTGGCATGCATTTGAATGATCACAGCTCTTTTTTTATCTCTTTATGTTTCCCTTTTTGTTTTTTTTTTACTCTTTTTGATTTCCCTCCAAAACGTCTAGGCCGCGTGTTGACTTGACTTCCTTGATTGATGAATATGAGGGAGAGGGTGAAAGCAGGAGAGGGACTGAAAAAGTTTACTTGCTTTGGCTGAACGAACACTGAGGCAAGGCTACTATAGGCAGTTCGTTTTCTCTAGACTCGGCAAAGATGATGAGGCGTCGACTCTTACGATATGAACTCGGATCTGTATGCTAGGCGGTTCATGGGATCAATGAAATGTCCTGTTATTTATTTATCTCTGATCGTTGTGGTGCGGTGTGGTGTCTTTTGTGTCTTCCTGGTTTCTCAATGAGGTCTAGGTGTCTGTTCTTGATGTCTTTCGAAGGGATGAGGACTATGTGTGTGTGACTATAGACGAGTAATGAGCACATGAAGTCTCCTCTCATGCTGATCCATTTCATTACCGCTAATGATCCTTGTCGCTGGCCACTTTGGCTTATTTGCTTGCCTCGTTCTCCTCTGTCCACAGTCTGAAGCCCTCGAGGACGTTCCTCTTCACTCCCTCGCTTACGAACTCCAACTTCTTGCCATCCTTGAACTCATTCTGCAGTGCCTCTTCCTCTGTCACCCACGCAAACTCGACATGTTCATTCTCATCAATCTTGACTTCATCACAGCTCTCAACCTCGACCCAAACCGTCAACTTTCCCCAGACTCCATCATCTGCACGAAACACAAGCATGTCATACAGAACTTCCAAGTCCTTCTCCAGAGGATCATCAGGCATCGGCTCTGTGATGGGTGCAATTCCTACCACGGCTTTTACGGCCTTTGCGCGCAGTCCAGCTTCTTCCCAGAGTTCACGCACTGCTGCGGCAACGAGGCCATGGTCTGAGTCATCGACACAACCGCCGGGAACTTCCCATAGTAGAGGCCATGAGTCGTGAGCTGCGCGGCGGAGAAGAAGGACTTGACCTTGGGGATTGGTGACTAGGGCGCCAGCTATGAGGTGCTCAATTGGGGGGTGGGCAGCTCGGAAGACATCTGGAGTAGAGGCGAAGGCCTCGAGAGATGCGGGTTGTGTGTAGGATAGTGGTGGCGAAGGTGAGGTTGGCATTATGCGGGTTGATGATATATGTTGATCTTGTCCTCGTTGTAGTATTTATAGTCTTGAAGACTTTATATGTTTGATAATCGATACCTGGTTTAGGCTGCGAGTTGAAGATGATTGGTTGGGAAAGAAATACCGCGCATATATTAATTGTTAAGCACTGGGCACTAACGATGAATAGAGCATGTGTTAGTAAAGAAACCTCTGCGTAGAGAGAATATAGAGTGGATTGGCTCTTGGGCACTCTGTATCATCCAAAGTGACTTGTCAGCAGTTGAGTCTGTAGAGTTAAATGTGAGTCAACATCGTCTTACAGCTGACACTTGTGAGACAACCCAGCACCCAACTACCAAGGCTACTGCATATCACTGCATAAATCACATTTATTGGTCAAGATTTACCGGCTACCATACTTCTTGGTAACATTGCAATGTATTGCAGAGCCTGACAAGCCCCTCTACCTGTATCCTTTCTCAGTAGGTATAGTCTTATTCCCTGTGATATACCCAGATTGTACTTTATGTATCAACGCCTCTCATCTCTCAAGAGCCTTGTCGTCCAAATGCCAACCCAGGCATATATCAGTCAGTCAATCTTATCGTACAGAACATCCACCCGCTTCGCTTATTAAAAAAAATGCATGCGTGCTAACCCGAACCTCAAAAAGCATAGAAACGAACCACCACTGCCTTACTCGGGCACCTACGACATTTTGGCGCCCATCTCTTCCATGCCGTACTCATCCCACTCGTCATCACCTCCGAGCTTTCTGCCTATCCAGATACCAATGGCTGTTATAAGGCTGCCTACTAGGAACCAGCCCTCAAACCAACCATCCACAAATGCGGGACTCAAGGCACCTCGCAACACGCTTCCGACTGCCGAGCCCAAGGCAGACGGCAATTGACTGCGGAGGAGAAGTGAAGCTGAGATAACATAGGTCGCAGCAATCTGTCCGACGACCAGCGCCAGATTCGCTTGTGCTTGGCGGAGCAGGCCTGGAGTCCATTTGGCAAACAGGTGGAACGTCTGGACCACACTGTTGGCGCTGGCGAGGAGAATGACACCGCTGAGAGCAAAGCTGATAAGGCGTGCCCATGCTAGTTGATCTAACTTGGGATCCCAATGACGCGCAAGAATACTAAGAAAGCGGTTAATGGGATCCGTATTGGCGAAACTTGATGTGGGTGAATATGCTCGGCGAATAGTTGTGATTGTAGTTGCGCCAATGCGATAAACACAGTACAGGCTGAAGAGCTGCGAGGGAATGAGAAGAATACGCCCAATGGACGTTGAAGCGCGAACTGTGGCAGCCCGGTGGCTCTTGAGTAGAGAAACTCCTGAAGCCAGGTTGGCTTCCATCGTCTCGAGACCAGCAATTTCTAGGCGCAGCGATCGCATCTCTGCCTCATCGCCAGTTGGGCCACGTAGAGAACCCATGACTTTGCCAACAAGGCCACTACCCTTGGCAGAGGCTCCATTCTGAGGGCCAGATGTCTTGCGTTCGAGATATTGCAAGCGATGACGTTTGGTAAGAAGCATTTCGTTGGCGGTATCCAGCCCAGCTTGCTTTCTCGCTACATCAGCGTCTGTGACAGGTCGTTTGCGACGGGTTGTAAGATCCATGAATGCCTGCCACGGTGAAGAAACAGCAGCGAAGCCAGACAGTAAAGCCATCAGTGAGATACCGACAACACCGATGCGTTCCAGGCATCCGCGCGTCAACATCTCGGAGAGGCTTCCACTCGCAATGCTCGTCCTGCGCATCGCTCCCTCGGGAACAGCCTGGCCAACGGACCAAAAAGCAAACAACCATCCTATAAACAGAGCAGTTTGTAACCCCCAAGCGACCCGGGGAAGTTTTCCCTTGGCAGTTCTCTGAAAACTCCATCCAGCACTCGAAACAACCGATCGACACTCCAGCCAAGGTACCAACACGACCAGCAGGAACAGTAAGCTTGGCACCGTTATTCTCAAAGCCAAATTTCTCGAGTCGGCATTAACGACCTCGATGATTTCGTCCATGATCAGCGCGCCCAATGTAGCAGCCAATCCCACAGTAAGACCAAACGTCCAGGCTGCACCGCGCCGTCTCCAGCTCTTGGCACCATGTTCAGCGTGGACTTGTCGCAGACACGCGGGTGCATGTGTAGGTAGAACGTGATCTTCGCCGTCGCGAGAATCGGCATCGCTGCTCAGACGGGGAAAGACATGTCGAACGACGAGGATTGATGTCGAGATGCAGATGAGGAGGAACGGGAGGGCGGCGATGGACGAGGCGAGTGTGACAGGGCGGGGTTGGATTTCGCAGGCGTCCTCGCCGCAGCGAGTAAAGGGCCACATTCTTTGTGAAATTTAAATTGAAATTTAAATTTGTATCGTTATCGAAGCAGTATGAGTCGTGGTGATGATCATCGATGTTTGGCGCGGGGCCAGAGGAGTATATCGTTCGTTCTTTGTGTACTCGTATGCTCGCAGGTCGTAGGAATGTCAGAGTCCCTTAGCCTTGGGTAGTTATTTTAGTCGGGGTTTGGCGGCGGCGCAGTAAATCCTCCCTTGAGTTTGTATCATCAGAGGAGGGGAGACTCGGTATCTGACTGAAATAGACTGAAACGTTGCCAGTAACTCAAGTTTATCCCTTGAGCCCCTCGTAGTGTAGCGTAGCGCCGTTGCGACAACTCGTATCAAATAAGAGATGCCGCGCAACGTCACTTCTAGGGTCCTTTCGCTTTTTCCCTGACAACTTAATTATCTTAATCAATAAGAAAGAACAGTTGCTTTCAGCCGTTGTACAGCATTTGAGTTTGCAAGTCGAGAATTGTTTGTTAGACTCGACATTTGAAATTAGCCCCTGGGTCTAGAACCTGAGAAATGGTGGCTTACGTCGTCGCACTCGTTTCCCTGCAACTTGGGTTGGTCGCACATACAGTAAGTACATAAGTGACGTGTTTATGCCTCAGGTTACAGGTCCTTATGCCTGATCAAGGGTCCTTGCATGCAGCATCATTGACAGGACATGACATGACATGCGACAGACCTGCGTTACATTAGACGCACGCGCATGTATATCTAATAAATCTACGTTTGAATCACCGACCTCAGCGCACGGCCATTAGTTATGATGATCCCAAACTTCATATGAATTTCTACCTTAATACGTATCAGATAGCTAAGAACTGAAACCAGTCTATCGCTGTGTAATATCATGTCGAAGCGCTATAAAAATCTCCAAGAACCACCGGATAATCATCAATGCATCATCTTGTCAGACCGTGAGCCTAGCATAGACACATGCATGCCCTGCAGCAACTTCTGAAGCAACTTTTGAAGCCACTTGCCCGCAATGACTACCTGCTGGGACGGGTCCTCGCTTCTGCCACATTGGGTGGTTCATTATCATTCTCTTCGTTGTTGTTGTTGTTGTTGTTGTTGTTACTACTAGCACCATCGCCATCGCCATCGCCACCATCAGATTGACCATTATCTTGGACCTCTTCTCCAGAGTCTCCATTTGACGGGGGAAGCGAAGGGAAAAATCCTGCGCTCGGTTGAGATCTGTAACTCCCCAACTCACTCAACTCGATAGGTGAGCTTCCGACTAGGGTACTTGATGCTTGGTCTCCTGTGGACGACGTACGAATCTGGCGGCCTGAAGGTACCTGTAGAGCCTTCGAAGCGGGATCCGGCTTTTCGAAGGATGGACTAGAAGGCCCTCCTTTGTCCTCGACTTTTGAATTGCTGGGAACTTTAGGCTCCTTGTTTTCGATCCGAGAATCTATCGAAGCCCCGTGCTTTTGGGGCGCTGTTTCCTACCAAGCTCCACGCGATAAGTGAAACCCTATATCAAAGACGGCCATGCGCTTTTGTAAATCATCCAGATGTTGCAGTTCGGTCGTGTCGCCCTCTTCTTCCAGAGATGAGAGGCCTCCTTTTGCTTCTGAATCTGGCTGAGCAACTTGAGAAAGCTGGTTATTCTCCTGAGAGGATTTGTCGTTGCTTTCGACAACTTCATCTCCCGTGCTATCCTTATCCTTGTTATTGTCTGTTCCTTGTTTCTGCTTGCCCTTCATCTTCTATGATGTGGCTTTCGGGGCTGAGGGGGTATCATCTTCTTCATCGAGTTCCTCGTCCACCTTCATCTTGAACGCTGCTGCTTCGCCGACCTCCATCTTATGAAGCTGATCCATCTTCTGCCTGTCCAAGGCTTGTTGCCCGCTCATAACTTCGAACTCTCCAGAGTCATCGTCGTCAGAGTCATCGTCATCGCTCTCAGCGGCGACACTGACATCGTCTTTGACAACTCTCTGGTTCTCCGAGGACTCATTGACAGGGCCCGCAGTAGCAGTAGGGTCGGGGGATCTGCGACTCGGTATCTGGCTATGGTTGAGGGGCTTAATCGTAGGATCAAAAGATGCAGGCAGTCCTAAAGCACGTGCGACTTGGTGCGCTTCTTCATCGGGCGAGTTGTGGACCTCAAGCTCATAAGTGCTACTTGCCTCACTATCGGCCTCATGTTTCCCGGCATTTGCGGCCAACATGCTCACGTAGGTCTGTCGGGCAGAGTCATTGGCACGTTTGGCCTTCTTTTTGATGCGCTTCTCGGTAGGTCGAACCACAACCACTGGGACAGGTGAATATTGGAGACAGTATTTGGAAAACGAGTTGCGGGTGTTGACCAGGCCTTGAAGACCACCGAGGGTGCGTCCTCTAGTTCCCACAATGAGCATTGCAGGCTGGTACATTTGGATCTGTCATTTTGTCAGCGCCGGAACTTGGCAAAGGAGGTGTCTTCTCTGTTCACGTACTAAGTGTTGAAAAGTCGTGTGTAACTTGCCCACGGCATATTCAAGGACAATGTTGATGGCTCTGTTATTACCATTCCGAGCAACGATTCCCTTCATAACCGAGTCTGCGTCGTCCCTGTACTGCTTGTCCGTAAGTCTCAGTTCTTTTTCAACTACTCGCACGCAAACAACGTCGTCGCCATCATCGACCAGTTCGTCAAGCAGCCACTGCAACGCATAATCGGAGTAGGTATGCTCGTCAACACCAACCATGAAACACCGCGATCTGCGCCTAGCCTGGTAACCCTTATGTCGAACATTGAGCGTAAATGAGATAGCATTATTCTTAGTCGGTTCGCCGGTTGTAACATTGTCAAATGCGACATGCTTCATGAACCTATCGGGCGGGGTCTCGGTTAGCGTCGCCATTGTCGTGAAAATACCACAAAATAGAGACTGAGAACAATAATGATGGTTTTGAGAGGTAATTATAGGATGCGCGGGGAAGTGATAATGGGGAGAAAGGTTAAGAATTGTCAATGACGACTGTGTCGACGGCAAGAGGAGAGTTCTGCGGGAATTTGGAGGCTGACGACTTTGTCAGTGGCTGTGATGAAGGATGATGGCCTGACGATCCAGACCAAACGAGCAGGTAATCATAGGCGAAGAGCATTTCCCCACGTCTACTGGAAGCTTTGTCGCAAACGGCGGGGTAACCATAATTGATAGTGGGAGGCCAGTGGTGGAGTCGAAAGGTTATTGTGAGGAATGGTCCAGCCAAGCGACCCAGTTCCACCCAAAGCCCGGGCAGATTCCATCAATACGCCTCTGCATTGAGTTGTCTTCACGAGTGGGTGTTTAAACAGTCGATGCCACTACCGCAATGCTCGTATCCGACCCGGATGGAAATGGCTGACCCATGTGGACCGAATTTATGATTTCGATGGTGACACACAGTCCACGCGATATGTTGCTTGGCATGGCGTCACATAGGTGTCCAACCGGACCAATTTGAACCCATTTTCGCCGATGTTGGTGTGCAGTACGCAGAATGAAATTCGTTGGTGAAATAAGGAATCTTCCAAAACAAAAACAAGAAATTCCAGTTTGCACCACGGCGATTCACGTGGAGGTTTTTGGCAGTTTACATATTGCCGTACCGTGTGTCAGGTTTGGTCAGGCCGATATACGGTTGCAAGTGCGATCCAGTATTGGGTTGAGGATATTGGTATTCGATCACAGCAAAAATTTGTGCAACGGGAAGGGGAAAGGATAAAGAAAGTTGCTACATACCTTGAGTGGTTCGGTGAGCTCGCACGGATGCGACTGTTGCTCATCTGTTGAGGATTTCCTTGGGGAAGTTGAGGGTTTGTCATTCTACGAAAAGAGACAGAGCCGGTGGAAGATTTCCTTTGGATCGACGAGTCCTGGCCTGGTGCTGGATTTTGGTTGCTTTCACAGCTTGAGCTACGTCGAGGATCTGGTGCGAAGGATATGCTTGACTTCCGAGCAGATGAATCGTCACCGTCGCTGGCCCGGACACTAGTATTGGATCCGTCGACTGTATTAGAATCTGGGAAGTAATCGGCCTTTGCGTCTTCTGAAGCTGAGTTCTTGGGAGGGTTCACTGTTCTGGGAGAGACATCGGAGTCGGAGCGCTTGGGCGGGTTTGGGTGAATCGTTGCGGTTGTGGCCATGTTGTCTACGATACTGCGTCACAGAAGACGCGATCTGGTGGCAAACCGAGTTCAGCTTGTCGTTCGCGCCGGGTCGATATGTCAATAATGATCGTGTATGTCTGGGAACGAATGTGTGTAAGAGCTAACGATAATCAAGCCTATCGATGGTGAAGCTTGATGGGATAAAATGGACTGATGATGATGAAAAGCCCAGGTCAAAAGAGTTTGTTCTGTAAGGGGTTTCTGGTTGATGAGAAAGGAAAGAAGCTTGAGCTTGCACGGAGCTGAGCTTCAGTCAAGTGTCTTGGTAGTTCCTCCCCAAGGGTATGCGTATTGCCAAGATGCAACTGCCGCCAAGACGGAGAGGCTAACCAGTTAGTTGATAGGTAAGCTTGGCTTGGCTTTTGATTTAGGGAACACCAAATCACAAGGAGGAGGGAGTGACCGCGGCTGAAGGTAGCGTGGGGCTTAGGAGAGTCAAGTTTGCGACGTTGAATGACGCGGTTCCGAAGTCAAGAAAGGAATATGGGAGCTCAAGTTGAGATACAGATGCGGGCGCAAGTTGAGACGCGGACCTTGAGCTAAGATGTAACGCCGAGGTCGATCAGATCTGGCGGAGATAGTAGTAGGTAGAAAGTGTGGAGAAGGACCTCTACAATTGATTCATCGATAGACCGAACCGGAGTGGCTGTGAATATAGAAGAAAGGCAAGTCGTCGTAATAACGGAGACGAAAGTTGGTGGTGGCTGTGGTGTTGTAGCCTGGGCCTTTCTGAGGAAGAGGAGCTGATAGTGGCCGCAGATTACGAAAGGCTGTGGAAGGTAGCGAATAAATAAAAGCACAGAGCAAAGACTCTTGATCTTTGTAAGAGGGTCGAGTGAGTAAAGTCAGAAGACGGTGTGGGCGTTTGCGTTTTGTTTGCAATCAGTTTTGTGGTGAAAGAGATGGAGCCACAATCAAGGCATAGGTCAGCCGAGATTCAGCCCAAAACAATAAGATTTTAAGGTTACTGTCAGGGAACGACGAGACCAGGTTTTCAGATCTTGGTTTTTAGGTTTGGAAGAGACGAAGACCAAAGACGGGTGGGTGGGAGAGTGGGAGGTCTAGGTATCCGTAGTCTCACTATTGTTTCCTTAGGCAGAGAGAGATATCATGATACAGTTAGCGAGGAGGTCGGTAGCTGGATAATATGGGCTTGGTCGCATTAAACGAGGGAGACAACGTGAGGAGGCCAAAGAGGATGGATGGGATGGATTGAGGGACGGTGCCGAACGGATCGGCCCTTGGTCCACGTCAGGGCTGACTGGGTGTAGGCCCGAAAAGGTCTGGGAGGGTTGAAATTAAACTGGGCAGCAACGTCAACGGGAGTGATGTACGCATTATTATCAGCCGAGATTTAAATTTATGATATATTACAGAAGCTGTGTGAGAACGTGCGTTGGAAAACACGTCCAGGGGTTAGAATGGCGTGAATCTGCAGAGATCACCAACAGCTAATAAAAAGAGACTTGAGGTGAAAACAAGGTTGATGATAGCGAAAGTGCAAATCGTACAGCTGACGTAAATACGCCAAAGTGCTGTAAGCCGTTGCAGTGCCGCTCTCCAGGGATTGGATGGATTGTTGTGTATCGGGTGTGACAATAACTGCAGGCCAAGACACAGCTCGATTTGCATGCGAGAAAGCATGTGTTGACTGGGTTGAACCATTGGCTGACCGGGATGAACCACGGGCAGGGTCTCTATCATTTCTGCAACACAGACACAGAGATAACAGAGAGACCAGAGGCCTCTTGAATTTATCCAGAGAAGAAGAGGAAATGAACGACACGCGAGCAAGGAGACTGGCCACAAGCCCACTCACACTGATACTGGCCCCAGGCTGGCCAGGCCAAGTAAGCAAGCAGCACAACACAACTCAACACAACGCTATTATGATCCCTGAGAGTTTTTGATCACATGGAAACTCTTTCAACACTCTTTGATGCCACTCCAACAAGTAGGACAGCTTACCGGCGAATAGATATCCACTTAATAAGGGGCGCTTAGTTCGGCCACCTTCCCCTCACTAATGCCACCTTGTTTGCTTGGGCAGCCAAAAACACACAATGATCATCTTCTTGTTGTGAAGTGAAGCTCAAGATAAGTAGACGACAAGAGAAGGCAGCACAGATTTCAGGTAAAGTGTCAATATCTTGGCCCCGGCAACAATGTCCCGAGTGTGACTCCCACCGGTGACCGCCAAGAGCACAGGCATATCACGTAGCAAACCGTATTTGTGCTGTGATATGTACCATGGCGGCGTCGGAACCGGTTTTTTGGGCACGATTCGGTACAAGAAGCCCTCCTCTGATCCCGCTCCCCCCGGGCGGAGTCATCTCACGCTCGGGCTTCAGTGGAGAGCTACGCTAATGGTGGGGCCGAGCCGACTCAGGACAGAGCCTCTGCAGATGAATTGAGATCCATCATCCCTCCCATACGACGAGCCGAATCAGCTTCAACGGCACGAACCAAACGGTTTTTGCTATGGATCAATACCAAGGATTTCTCACTAGGCGGACAACATACAGTCACTTATGCAGGGAACCTCAAGCGAGGAACAATCAGCTCCTCACTCGTCTTTCCTTCGTGCAACTCTTCACCGCATCGTTTCGTTGCACCAGATTAATTATTGAGCCACTACCAAGCACAACATATCAGCCAGTGAATTTCCTTATCGAGACCACATGAATGTACCCTGTTCTTTCAGCTGTCAAAGTCAAATAAATTCATCAGCCCTGCCATTATCCGACAGAGCATGGAAATGGAAGAGCACCTTGCGGATACCAGCCGGTGCCTCTCCACACTAGGGCTACCAAAGAACCGGAATTTCGGAAGCTCTCCTGCGCACCATCATGGTGACATGGTCTGACTCGACCACGTATATGTCGTTAAAGACGGCGGTGAAGCTATCTTCATCAGCCACGAGAACACAATGTCTCATTGCTTTTGCCAACTGAGCTAACCTAGGCTCAGGGAATCATGAGCCAATACACTGAGTGACACAGACTCGGGAACACAAATGCCGAAATACATCTTGAACCTCTGGAGGCTTCATCCAGCGAGCACACAAAAACGCGCCAAAACATTGTAGGCATCATCAGACAGACCGGGGAGTGTTATCATCGGTGCTATGGCAGAACAAGCTTGTCCATAACATTTCATAGGACTCCCAGAGCGTAGCAGACTCCGTACATACGGCTAATAAGTATCCACGAAATCTGAAAGTCGTATACATACTAGTTCGGCAAGCCTGCAATCGCCAACACACCAGACCTCGAAGAGAATACTTGAAGGACTATCCTCGTCGCAAGACAGCCTTGATTCCTTCTTAGCCCGGGCCGCGCTAATCGATTATGCCGCTTATTCAACGGTACCCATCAATGAATCAAAGTGAGCCTCCTTCTGTCCGATACTAGCTGATGACCAAACCCTACAGTGCCGGGAAGTAAGTCTTTCGTATAGCTTTTGCCTAGTATCATGAGCTACACTTTATACAGTGAACCAGTTCAGCCAAGGATAACGGAATATATGTTAGCTAAGGTATTTGTCAACCAGACTGGGTACAAAATGAGGATTGTTTTGACATATATTCTAAGTAGCATAACCTTGGGGCTGACATCAAAGCATAAGCAGTATAGCTGATGATATTATAATTTGCTTTCCCGAAATATTTCAATGTCGCATTGAATATGAAGAATTTTTGGTGGTAAGCCATTACAGAGTGATCTGAGTGGCTAGAGCAAGGTACACAAAGCACATCACAAATGTTGTGTTTAACTTGAGGAACTGTAACTCAAGTCCCAAAACAACAGAGGGCTTCCAGTGACTATGTTTCAAACCTTTGCCATTCGTCTAGGCTAGTGGCTTGATCAGCTTCCCAGGTTTTGTAACCGGTTACTCAATTTCGTCGTGAACCATCATATGGTATTCGCACCATTAGGGTTCCTCAGCACATTTCGGACCAGATTCTAACGTGAACAGATAAACCCCAGCCGTGGTTCCACTGATATGATTAGGTACGCTTGTCAAAATTATTCTCAGTTGTACGGGGAACTTAATTAAAATTGTAACTGCGGAGCCTCTACAAGAACCGGTTTCAAGAACTAACATAATTCATCATGGCGATAAAGACTTTTAGGATCATAATATTTGATTAAACGACTTTTGATTCCTTTGATTCTTCATAGCCTTTTCACAGGCTCTCGTACCTCTAGGAGGAAGTGCCATATCTCTACCGCACATACAGCTAAACTCGAGAAATTCTCAAGCTCTTGCACGAGCATCACCAACTCCGAGACGCCTTTGCCATGCCATGCATCCTATCAAGTCGGCCTGCATAACCCCAGGTATTCTCCCCTGGGTCGTTTGGAGGATTCAGCCACAGCGCTCTATGCGCTTGTTCGGGGCTTGAATCTAAGACCCCATAAAATGTGAGAAAAACGACTAGTCAGCTCTCTCTATAGCATCTCAGTTATAGGTGCGGGACAGGTTTCGGAGATACCAGTCCACAAGCTTTCGTCCCACCTTAGCCTCAGAGATGTGGATGAGGTCCTGTAGGATTGTTAGTTTACGTTGAGATACTGAATTGAGCCATTAAACTTACGCCTTGGAGAGCATAGTCAAGGTCGCTGACGTTGACGAGCTCACCCTCAAGCAGACCCTGGTCCTGCCATCGCAATTGCTTAGTTCGCTGCTTGGTAACCAGGAGCCATGATCGAAGCTCCTCGGGCTTCACCTCAAGGAAACCAGCGAGCTTGTTAAGATCCATGGTGGTGTAGAGGCGGAGGTAAGACTTGATGGTGGGGCTCCACATGTTGGTCTTGACCTCGTCCATGAAGACGGCGAGGTGGTGCTCAACGGGGTCGATGTTGGCCTCGGGGTTCTCAAAGTCCGGAGGAACGGGGGAGATGAACTTGGGGCAGGCTGCGCGGAAGAGCTCCTCAAAGATTGGGAGGGACTCGGGGCCACCGCGCTGGAGCTTGAGGAGCTGGTCGCCATACTTCTCACGGAGGGCGCTGTGGATGGTGTCGTCCAGACGAGTGGGCTGGAAAGCGACGCAGATGGCAATAAGAGCATACATCTGCTCGTTCTTCTTAGTGATAGAGTCGTACTGGGCGCTCTTCTGGAAGTTCTTGGTCCTCGAGACGTAGATGAGGATGTGGCTGAACATGCGGATGGCATCGGCGTAGCGGTGCTGCATCATGTAGGAGAAACCCACGTAGTAGTATGTGGTGAAGTGAGCAGCCATGACGCGGGCGAACATGGCCTTCTTGTTGAGCTCGATATCATCCAGGGTCTTGAGAGCGAGGCTGAAATCCCCAAGGAGACAGTGGACTCGGAGAAGGCCAATAATGGAGAAATAACCCAACATCTTGTAAAGGTTCTTTGAGCCATATTCACCGGCAACGGCCAAAGGATCCTCGTTACGCTTCATGGCTGCGAGCTGCTCCGTGATCTGGGATCGCTGGATAAGGGAGTACAGGACGTTGAGAACACTGTAGCAGCCCCAGGTGTTGGGGTTCTCGCGGAGAGCCTGGCGCTCCTCCTCGTTGGTTGTTTGCCGGGCAATTCGCATACGGTACGAGGAGAAAGAGTTGAACTGGTAAATGAACTCATCGATAACATCCCAAGCCCAGTAGTACTGCAGAAAATTTTATTAGCCCTGTACAACTCAACATCTAACTTGGTGAGACCAACAGAAGGTGGCTCGAGATCGACGGGGCCCTCGGAGTTCAAGATAAAGTGAAACAAGCTGCAGTAAGCATCGTAGCTCTGGAACTTGGCCTCGAGAGGCGCCTGGAAATCGAGAGGCTGAGCGGCCTGGACAAGTCGAGCCTGGATATCGTCGGTCTGCGCAGTGAGGTTCAAAGAAGTGGTGCGGCTGAGATCATCCCCATCCTCATACTGAACTTGCTCCTTGTACTCAGCCACCAGAGCCTCCTCCTCGACATCGCTGTCGTCATCGATGGCACGGGCCGGAGCCACGCCGTTTTGGTAAGTAGCCATCGTGTCTTGTAGAGTCGAGTCGCGCGTCGGTCTCGCTCGTCTCGTCTCGTCGTCGCGGTGAGGGGGAAATTTTTAGTAGCGATGCGATTTTTTGTGTTAGGGCTTCAATGTTTGCGCGGGGTCAATGCTTAGTCATTCGGATTTAGTGGGGTGCTTCAGCTTGTGAGCTTGAGAATTCAGCCTTTCAAGGTGTAGCAGCTTTTGCTGGACAAAAAGATTTGCGTTGGTTTTTTGGTGTCTCAGGCTCTTTGCGTATGTATGAGTCATTCTTAGTCGATTTGCAGATATACTGAGCCAAAAGTGCCTGATGAAGTCTAAAATTTGCTGACCATCGTGTGCAGTTAAGGATCAGATTAGTCACACTGCCTAGATGAGTAACGGCTAACCAAAGTATCATACAAACAACTACCTACAAAGATCGATATAAGTTTGGATTTAGAAGATTGAAATTGGAGGCTTTAGAGCTACTGCCTCGCTGGTACAGCAGATTCCTTCTCCCCATATTTAGAAATTTTACTTGACATTCTAGACATCTCTATTTGAACCCCACTATCACTTCAACCTACCCTACTCAAACCACTGTCGTCATAATGCCTGTCGTCACTCCAGATAAGCTGGCAAGTCTGCAAAGACAGTCCAGTGATATTCGAAATGTCAGTAAAGTCTCATCAACAAGAGAGTATACAGTCTAACGTCTTACAGATTTGCATTTTGGCCCACGTTGACCACGGTAAAACTTCACTTACGGATGCCCTCCTTGCCACAAATGGCATCATCTCACCAAAGCTGGCGGGCAAGATCCGATATCTTGACTCTAGACCTGATGAACAGATCCGAGGAATCACAATGGAGTCTTCAGCTATCTCACTCTACTTCGCAATGCGTAGGAAAGCAGCCCCGGATGCTGAGCCCGAGGACAAGGAGTACCTCGTCAACTTGATCGATTCACCTGGTCATATCGATTTCAGCTCAGAAGTCTCAACAGCCTCAAGATTGTGTGATGGAGCTGTTGTGCTTGTTGATGCTGTTGAGGGAGTCTGCAGTCAGACAGTCACCGTTCTCCGTCAAACATGGACAGAGAAGCTAAAGCCTTTGCTCGTCATTAACAAGATCGATCGACTCGTGACAGAACTCAAGATGACACCAGGAGAAGCATACATCCACCTGAATAAGCTATTAGAACAGGTAAACGCTGTGCTAGGAAGTTTCTTTCAGGGCGAGCGTATGGAGGAGGACCTCAACTGGAGGGAACGAATGGAAGAGCGAGTCAATGCAGCCACAGCAGCCAAGGAATCAGCAATTGCCGATCAAGTCAGCGATACAGGCGAGGTACTATTCGAGGAGAGAGACGACGAAGATATCTACTTTGCCCCCGAGAAGAACAACGTTATCTTCAGCAGCGCCATTGATGGATGGGCTTTCACTTGCCGACAATTCGCTGCCATGTACGAGAAGAAGCTGGGCATTAAGCGTGGAATTATGGAAAAGGTTCTATGGGGCAACTTCTACCTGGATCCCAAGACGAAAAAAATCTTGGGTCCCAAGCATCTTAAGGGAAGAAATTTGAAGCCCTTATTTGTGCAACTGGTACTGGAGCCAGTATGGACTGTCTACCAAGCTACAGTGGGAGGTGAAAACGGGCAGGGTGATCGAGATCTGCTGGAAAAGGTCACCAAGTCCCTCGGAATCAAGATCACCCCTCACATGCTTAAGTCGCGGGATCAGAAGCTTCTTATGACGACAATTTTCGCAAACTGGCTTCCCTTGTCAACAGCACTACTGGTGTCCGTCATTGAATCGCTGCCTTCGCCCCCGGCCGCTCAGGCTGCACGACTTCCCGAGCTGATCGAAGAGTCCCCAGGATCAGAGCACATTGACCAGACTATCAAGGACGCTATGATCTCTTTCAAACATGAAAAGTCTGACCCCGTGGTTGCATATGTCAGTAAAATGGTTTCTATTCCCGAGAGTGAACTTCCCGAGAACAAGAGACGTGCTGGAACCCAGATGAGTGGCGAAGAGGCTCGAGAGCTTGCACGCAAGAAGCGAGCTGAAGCCGCTCGAGCCCAGGCTGCGGCTGGTGAGAACAGTATTGACAGCATGGCGGACTCGATGGATGCCATCAACCTTGATGATTACGCCCCTGAGCTGGAAGAGAAGAAGGTTGACCCTGAGCACCTTATCGGCTTCGCTCGTATTTACTCGGGGACTCTTTCAGTCGGCGACAAGCTCTACGTTATTCCTCCGAAATGGTCACCTGCTGAGCCAAACGCTGATCCTGAGCCTCAAGAAGTTACTGTTACTGCGCTCTACATGCTTATGGGACGAAACCTCGAGGCTCTCGATTCAGTCCCTGCCGGTTGTGTCTTTGGCATTGGTGGTCTGGAGGGCAAGATTCTCAAATCCGGTACCTTGTGCAGTCGCCGTGACGGCGCCGTCAACCTCGCGGGTGTCACCATGCTGGGCAAGCCTATCGTTCGTGTTGCACTGGAACCTGTGAACCCCGCCGATCTTGACAAGATGATCCATGGTCTCAAGCTTCTGGTTCAGAGCGACCCTTGTGCTGAGTATGAGCTTCTGGGCAGTGGTGAACATGTGCTGTTGACTGCAGGTGAACTGCATCTTGAGCGATGCTTGACTGATCTCAAGGAGCGATTTGCTCTGTGCGATATTCAACCGGGTGCTCCTATTGTTCCCTACCGAGAGACAATTGTCCGCGCTGAAGAGATGCGGCCTCCCGCGAACAAGGACCTCGGTCGTGGTGCGGTTGTAGCTACAACAAGCTCAAAGCAAGTGACTCTATCGCTCCGTGTGCAGCCGATCCCCGAAAACGTAACAGAGTTTTTGGTCAAGAATGGCGATGCTGTTAAGCGAGTCTACGACCGTGGGGCCAAGAAGGATGATGAGGGCGAAGAAATCGTGGCTGAAGCTGATGTTGCAGCTGGAAACACACTGTCCGTGGAAGACTTCAAGAAGCAACTTAAGGAGAAGCTTGAAAGTGGAAAGGGCAGAGATATCTGGAAGGACTCTATTGATAAGATTGTGGCTTTCGGACCTCGACGTACTGGACCAAACCTACTTATCGATGCTACTTCAGATGGTATCTTCTCCAAGGCTTTTGCTACTGAAAAGACTGTCGAGACTGCACCTCGCGCTGACGAGTCTCTTCACCCTAGCCATCTTACCGACAAGATCTCATACGCCTTCCAACTTGCTACAGCTCAGGGTCCTCTGTGCAGCGAACCACTTCAGGGCGTTGCAGTATTTATTGAGGATGTTACCCTGAACCTCGCCGAGGACGACTCCTCTGCACGCGACAAACTTGGTCGTCTCACTGGTGAGATCATCAGAACCTTCCAATCTTCTCTTCGCGCAGGTTTCATGGACTGGTCTCCGCGTCTCATGCTTGCCATGTACAGTGTCGAGATTCAAGCATCTACAGAAGTCCTCGGTCGTGTATACGATGTTCTTACCCGTCGTCGCGGTCGTGTCAACGCCGAACTCATGAAAGAAGGTACACCATTCTTCACAATTCAAGCACTGGTTCCCGTAGCCGAGAGTTTCGGATTTGCCGACGAGATGCGCAAGCGTACCAGTGGCGCGGCCCAGCCACAGCTGATCTTTGCTGGCTTTGAGATTCTGGATGAAGATCCTTTCTGGGTACCTTTCACAGAAGATGATCTTGAGGATCTTGGTGAGTTGGCTGACAAGGAGAACGTGGCGAAGCGATATATGGATGGAGTGAGGAGAAAGAAGGGATTGCTTGTCGAAGGAAGGAATGTTGCTACAGACGCAGAGAAGCAAAAGACACTGAAGAGGTAGATGTGTTTGAGAAGCAATAAAATCATGCATGTTATGATATAGGCTGTCGTGACAGGGTGGTTGTAGTGTGCATGCGTTCATCGGCCGCCGTGTAACATGGATTCGTCCACATTGCATAGAGATCATATGAATCCGTTACAGGTACAATTCTATGGCTTTTCTTGACAGACGTAAATTTTGAAATAGGTTTGCGGGATAGTTACGGATAGTGTGCCTCCCAGCGCCTAAGCTATAGGAGCCTTTTTGCTATAACAAATCAGCTGAGTGAACCGGAGAAAGTCTCATTGGTAAAGCCCTAGAGCTGCAGATTGTCCACCCAAAGTCCTGGTTTTGATAATTCTTGTGGACTAAGTTGTGATACTTCCACGGTATTCCGTGACATTCGTCTCTGGGACACAATGCTGAAAATCGTTCTCTAATACTCCCCCTTCTCTTCTTCTCTATTCCTTTCTTACACGTATAGAAGTAGTCGATCGAGATCTTCTATTCAACTCCTCTCTAAATTCTCATCGAGAATCATGATGGCTTGCATTCATATCGTCATCAACTTCGCCAGACTCGTCAAAAGTACATCAGGCAGTCGACAGTCTGCAACTTCCAAGGTTTTCTCATGCAGGTCCCTGTAGGACTTCATCCACATAGTCATAGAACCCAACCTTCTTTTGGCCTCCGTACCTTACTTAACCAACTATTATCTCTCCCTCCTGCTTTATGTTTAAGATAGACCAGCCCAATCCTGTGTTGTGAGTACACGTTGTGCACGTTTTGTTGTGTCTCACCACGAGATCGGATCCTTCCCCTCACATCAACAGGCCGGTGGCTGAGCTGAGCTTCCCTCATCCGATATGAGGTCTTTATGCAGAGTACCTGATTTGCCAATACGAGCTGAAACTTGGCGAGAGCCGCGGCTGAGTCTCTCTTCTCCACTACCCTCAGATCAAACGGTGACATGTCAACTGCGAAAAGAGAGACTATCACATTCTGACCCCTGACGGCCTTAACCCTTGCTCCCACACACTCGGCACTTTCTCCACGATTTCGGCAGCTAACGAGAACCCGGGCGTCCCCGGTGGATTAACGTTGCTTTTTTGTCTCTGCCACGAAACACGACGGCCCGTTCGACTTTTCCTCGTTTGGTTTGAGTCCATCTGTAGAGACTGAGTTTTTCTTTTTGCAAAAAGTATCTAGTTGGACCTGATTTTTTCGTTGAGGGATGTGAGGGATGTGAGGGATGAAGAGGCTGGACTCAGAAACATGGAGCAGTTTTACGTGGAGTATTGGAGATGGACCCTAAAAGAAGTAAAAATTGAGGACTAGATTGTCTAGACGCACAAATTCGCCGCTGGCTTCAGATCAGATATTTCTGATAATCTTATATCACGGGTTTCCTTCCCGAGGGGCTGATTCTTGTTGCTCTGCTACAAATGCAAGCTGCAGTTCAACTCATCATGGATCCCCAGACGTCTATTGAAGAAAGTGCTGCAGCAATGACGGAGGCAAATCTTAAGGCCTTCAACATAGAGGCCTTTACACTGCTTGGCATTGCGTTGCTGGTCACCGTGTTGAGGTCGTGTGTGCGGATCAGGACTGTGGGATGCAGGAACCTCTGGGCAGATGACTATCTCGTCATCTTGGCCGCTGTAAGTGACAAATATTTGGTGTGGATGCATTATACTAACATCATCAGGGCATCTACGCTATAGAAACAGGACTGGCATACTCAGTCGGGAATATTACTCAAGGGCTGGCGAACAACTCGATGACGGACGAGCAACGAGCCTCTTTACAACCAGAAGATCATGAATACCAGCTTCGGTAGGCCAACAACTCTATATATCTGGTCATGTATGCTAAGACTTGCAGTATAATTGGCTCAAAGGTCCAAATCGCTCTATGGGCAACTTACTCATCCCTCCTCTGGATCCTCAAAGCAGCCATGTGCACTTTCTACTATCGACTTACCAAAGACCTTCAAGGCCACCAACTTCGTGTCATCGTCGGCTTTGGCTTCATCATTTCTTCTTTTGTTGTAGTGCAGATGAACCTTCTTCTCAGTTGTCGCCCTTTCGATTATTGGTGGCAGATCTTCCCTGATCCAGGAGCTTTCTGTCATGCTGCCATTTCACCGGCTCTGATATGGACTTGTCTCGCTTTCAACTTGGCAACTGACTTTTACCTCATCATGATTCCTATGCCCATGCTTTGGAAGGCTGCTATGCCTTGGCCTCAAAAGGTCGGGCTCATTGCTCTATTCAGCTGTGGCTTGTTTGTCACCATGGCCGCTATCCTTCGAGTTGTGCTGCTTGTATCTGTAAGTATACCTCAACCCATAAGTTACTCTACATACAGCTAAATCAGCAAGAATCCAATCAATGGCCCTCAACTCGCAGCTTCTTGGGCGGTTCGCGAGACCTTTGTCGCCATCATGACAACAAACATCCCCATGCTATTCCCAACATTCAAGAAATGGGCTGTTCCCATTGTTGAAAGAGCTGGTTCCTCTCTGAGTGTCTACCGAGCTCCACCAAACACCTTCGTGGATTCCAGATTTTCTGGAGCTCTGTCTCTAGGCAGTTTGAGGCGAAAGAGCCGAGGGTCATCTCGCATTACATGCATTAGCCCCATGTCGCCCACCGCCAGTGAGACTGAAGCACACATGAACTCACTTGGTCTCATTCATACTATTCCTGACTCAAGCATAAAGAAGCCGAAAGCTTCCAAGACAACACACAAGATCGCAGCCATACGTCTCTCGCGCATCGACACCTCAGCCCCAGCTGACCCAGACCATGGATATGGTCGACTGAGCACGAGAAGTGACAGTTCCGTTGTTTCCTGGTCAGAAACTTTGGTGAACTCGCCTCAATCTGAGGGAACAGAGTCTTTACTCTCCACCCGTGTTCACCAAGACGGATATAGCAAGCACGTTTAACGCCTTTGTTACGAACATCAATAATGCCTTTGTCTCCTGATACGAAATTACGACAACGATGATCACATTTTCCATCAACCTATATGATTCATGATTCTACGTTAATTACCGAAAATAGAAAAAAGCTCATAGATTTGTTTCTGGGTTGGTTATGATATTTTATTGCTTCAATTGTTATGAGTTCAACATGAGGAGCTTTAGAGGCTCTCTGTGTGTTACCATGCAGACTACCACGCTTCCGAGTTTCATTCACTTCAACCATTGGAAACACTTAGATACTGTACTTATTACTTAAATATTACTTGTTCGTTACTTATGAAACACCATAGCAAGGTATTGCCCTCAGTGTTACTCCATAGGAACAACAACCAAACCTGCAATATACCCTCAAGAGCTTCAGAGCCTTAACACAATAGGCCTTGTTATCTGTTGGAGCTTATGTTCTTTACTCTGAGCGCCGTTCTCTTCATTTAGGGGCCTTAGTTCAATAAAAGAATGGCCAGTAGAGAGTCATCTTTGTTTGAACTGAATGGGCTCTTTCAAAGACAGTGAACAACGTCGCAAAGGATCAAGGAATCACCAAGCTTTTGTTCATAGCTTTGAATATAAGAGTCTCAACATGCTTCATATGGCGGTTAAACACAAAGTTCAGGCAACATCAACAGTCTTATACACAAATCATTATCTTGGCTATCTCACCACCTCGTACTAGATCGAAGACCAAGGAAACTCGAACAGTTTCTGAAGCTCACTGATGACCCCCGCCAGATCAACAACGCCAGAATTACCCATTGCAGCACCTATAAAAGCCAAGCCTAAATCTAGCCAGGCATTCCTCCCTACACCACCCACCAAGCGCAAAAATACATACCGCGATACCCCGGTCGCGCTCAAGCTGCAGAAAATAACCTCAACTTCCAGAGCCGTGACTCGCCCTGAAACTCTCAGCTGGTTGGCAGACCTTGAGGAGGAGGATTATGAGCCTCCTCAGTCTCCAACTCCTGCCGGTCCAGGGGCTGTCGAGGAGGACGAGACGAGCGAAGATGAGGAAGAGAAGGTGTCTAAGCTTGGACCCAAGTCGGTTCAATCCGGAAGTTTTACAAAGTTGGGAAGAGATCGGACAGCAACGAAACCTTGAGTTCTTCCAGGCCTATCCTCACGATGAGTTCTCGACCCCCTGCATGGAGCATTTCATGCAACTTGCAGAGAGCTGGTACCCTCCGGAAATCTATGGTCAACCGGCAGGTTCAGAATATTGTCAGGGCTGGCTTGACCCATAGGCCTGACTTTTCGAAACTGGCCCTCCCTGTATGTGATAAGACCTGGACCGTCAAGAGCCTTGAAGACTTTAAGGCCGAGTTACGCCAGCAGATCAACGATGCCAGTGATTGGGTGACGCTCAACCATGTCTAAATCCTTGATACTACTGGAGAACGACCCATCTGTGAGCTTGGAAACCAGGACCGCCCTCTCAAGTGCTCATTATGTACCAACTATGAGTTGCCATGTCAGGGTAAGTACATCGAGGTTGACAAGGCACATTGTCGTATGGATATTCCACCCTACCCCCTGAACCTATATTATGCCACCATAGAGAAGGCTTCCAGACCTGTTCCCGACTGTTGCCACCAAAAGGCTCTCACAATTCTCATGGGTGACAAAGGCAAAGACTACATGGAGTGCGAGGAATGTAGTTACAGCCAGGCACTCCCTCGGAGCCCCCTTCAGAGGCCAAAGAAGTATGCAGTAAAAGTAGCTGGGATTCGTATCCCAGTTAAAGTTCGTCCTGAGCGGCTTTGCCTCAATAGCAAACTGGGACATGTCGACGTTGGAGGCATTCATGTCGTTGTTGACCACTGTGCTGAAGGGCAGCGAATGATCAAGTTTCGGTAAGTTCATATTCCAACCCCTTTGTCGATAATATGTATAGCTAACCTCTTTTTATAGGGCAACTCAATTCTCGAAGGCTCATGAGATGCATGCCTTGGACTTCCACCTAGAGTACGAGATCAATATACTTGACTTTGCGCTACCCGAAGAGTCCCGCGAGGTAGAAGCTGGGTTCAATAAGCTATACTGGCAAGAGGGTGCTTTTAACGCGATCACCCATTGTTGTAATCTATTTGATAACTGTTCATGTCATTAAGGGGGAGTTATGGAGCAGTCATGCGGAAATAGCGTTTAAATTATAAACTATTGTTTGAACATGCGAATAAAAAGGATATGGCTACTATGGCGAATTCCCCCTACACCAGGCTTCACTATACATAACAAGTTGGTTAGAAGTTAAAGAAGATGGGTAGTGGATAGACAAATAAAATGCGGCTGAATGCCTCTATTCACATGACCACTGTAGGGTAGCTCCCCAGGCAACCATCTGCGGCTGAAAGGGAAAGCCCCCACGTGCCCAACGTTACGTACCCACCTTGAAAATTCTGACCAGTCAAAATATTTCTTTCAACCTTGGAAAATCCAGGGCATTTACAGTGGGACTAGCGGCCTCCTCCAGGGGACTTCCTGCAGCACAAGATGGCCCCGGCTCCAGGGCAGCTCCCTCCCAGCCCAGCCCAGCTGATGTAAGGCTCCGGGGCATCCACTCATTTAACTGAAGGCAGCCATTCAGCCATTTCGTGGTGGATTGCCGAAAGTCGCCTCGAAACTTGAACTCTGCATAACTTATCTTTAAAGTGCCACGATACGATATTGAATAGTCACGTTACAACAGAGCCTACCCAATACTTTGTCTAATACCGCTTATCTTTTGGAACGCCTCCTCCGTACTTCACTTCTCACATTCCTTTTCTCGTACTCTTCTCTCTTGTTTTTACCATCTTCTTTAATCTAGTCCCACCCGTTGCGCGACATTGCCGACTCCGGGAGCGACACGCACACGCCACCGCGAACCCCTCCATCCCTGACTTGTGACCCAACTCAAGTCAGACGCCGTCGCCGCTCTACCTTGAAAGACATTTTGGATTACTAGGACCGGCCTACCATTCACTGATACAGGATGCGTCTCTTCGGCGGTAAGAACAACAAGATCAAGGTCGACCCTCCCAAGATCAGGATCGAAAAGGTTGTCGTCGACCGACCTGCCCAAAAGCCTAAGCCTAAATCCACTTCCGCACTAAGCGGCTCAGCATCGCGCTCGTCCTCTTCTCACCGTCCCTCGCCGAAACCACTGGCACGACAGGCTAGTCACTCGCCGTACCCCTCATCTTCCGACGAGAAGCGACTCGAGCGTAAGCGCAAGGCACCGTCCGTCACCCGTCGATCACCAGCAAGCGACCGTATCGAGTTCGACAAAGACAGTGATGGCGAAGACGATGGATGGATGACTCTCGATACCAAGAGACAACGCAAAGGCACGGAAGACGGCAGCTTTGTTGACCCCAACCGCAAACTGAGAAGCGTAAGAGCCTTCGAGGATCGGATGGACAGTCGAAGCTTCATCCATGCCGTAGACGTGGCCTCGCTTGAGCACAAGTGTGTGCCTGTGATGGGCGCACAGAAAGAGGATGTGGCTATCCGACTACAATATCCAAGCTTACAACCTCGAGAAAAGTGAGTCTTCCCGGCGACCCCGACCTCCAAAACTAATGCTGACATGATTACAGGTATGAGCTAGTATGGGGAAAAGACAAGATCGATGCCGTCGAAGCCAGCATCAAGGTGGTTCGCCACGTAGCCGAAACATACCTCACCGAAGAGGAAGCAGAGCCTTTCACAAATCCTAATGGTGGTATCATTCGAAGACTGGAAAAGGCCTCCAACCGGAACATCCAGGATTTGATGGGTTTCAAGGCAGCTCTGCGCGAATACAACGAAAAGCTTCGTGCTCTAGTCGAGGACGGTGTAATTGCCAAGAACCTCGATAAGATGCATGAGCTCCCCCAGCACCTTGTGGCTTTCATTCTCGATCAAATTTATGACCGAACAGTGGCTCTTAAGGTGGAACTTCTTTCAAAGTATGAGAACGGAACCGACTATGTCTATGGCGAACTACTCCACCCCTTCATTTCTAAGATCTTGGTAGAGCAGACACGAATGACCTCTGGCCAGGTCTTCGTTGATCTCGGCTCGGGTGTTGGTAATGTGGTTTTGCAAGCGGCCCTCGAGATTGGTTGTGAGAGTTGGGGTTGCGAGATGATGGAGAACGCCTGCAACCTTGCTGAGGAGCAAAAGAAGGAATTTGATGCCCGATGCATGCTCTGGGGAGTTCGACCTGGTAAGGTTCACCTGGAACGGGGCGATTTTCGCAAGAATTTGCCCATCCATGAGGCCCTCAAGCGTGCAGATGTTGTGCTTGTAAACAACAAGGCCTTCACCTCGCAGCTAAACGATGACTTGGTCCGTATGTTCCTGGATCTTAAATCGGGCTGTAAGATCGTGTCGCTCAAATCCTTTGTCGCGGAAAAAAGCAACAACCACAACATCAACGACGTTGGCAGCACCATCCTGGAGGTGGAAGAGTGTACATACCCTGAG
This sequence comes from Fusarium acutatum, assembly GCA_012932015.1. NCBI lineage: Eukaryota > Fungi > Ascomycota > Sordariomycetes > Hypocreales > Nectriaceae > Fusarium > Fusarium acutatum. The sequence goes on along the minus strand of JAADJF010000125.1, from coordinate 31,127 downwards.
GGTTATGTAAGTTGGACTAATGCAGGAGGATCGTACTTCATTTCGACGCGCAAGTAGACTATAGAGCTTCATAAGCACTCAGTGGCAGAGATTATGATGTTGGAGAAATAGGGATAGGGCAGACGGTTACATCAGCGTGGGGTACAAGGGTATGTTCGGACTTACAGGATACTCCATATAGTATTTGTTTTTTTTCTCGTGACATGGTGGCTCGTTTCTCTGTTTGACCTGCTTCGTTTGACCTCATGGATCATTAACTATCGTCCCTTTTCGAAGATAGGTTCGTTGGCGAGGTTCATAGCATCTGCTTCTTGTGCCATCCTCTTCATCCATCTGTCCACCAGTTCTTTGTTCTCCTTCTTCACCTTATCTCTTTCCTTCTCGGCCATGGACATTTGTAGATCCATCGCAATCATCTCATCTTGTACTTGCTGGTATTGCTGTGAGCAACAATGACGATGAATCGCAGCATTTGGGCCACACGTACCTCAAGAAGCTTGTGCTTTTCCCTCAACTCGTGTTCTAGATCCTTTCGTTTGGTGGTAAGACTATTTCTATCGGCCGTGAGGTCGCGGATTGATTTCGTATCTGCCTTGTGCTTTGCCCGTAGCTGCATCAACTCTTCCTCACTCGTGCGTAATCGCTTTTCGGTGACACCCTTTGATCGAAGGGCTTCGGCGAGATCCTGTTTTAGTTGCGCAACACCAGGATCGCTTGTTGAGGGTTCGGTGGGTTGTGTAGTTGGTGTCCCGCTATTTGCGACCAGCGCTTCTAGCCCATTCTTCTCAGCCTCAAGAGCAGATATGCGATCTGCCATCTGCGAGCCTTGAAATCATTATCAGTTTGATGAACCTTTCGTATCCTCGCGTGATACTGTCGCATGCTGGAGGAGGGGTTATGTGGGGGTGCTTCTACGAACAAGCCTGAACAAGCTCCATGTTGACGGGATTACTGAGCTCTGCATCCTTAATGGATGAGAGATACTGGTCACGCCAGTTCGGCATTGTGAGTGAGTATAATGTGTGTGATGGTAGACAGAGGATGAGGTTTCGATGTGGATGAAATGAGGTTGAGTAAAAGTGACGGGAGGATGAGTTGGGTCGACAGAGTGACTTGCATGCACTTGCACCGCTCATTCTTTCCCGCCATGTGAGATGATGCAACCGCTGAAAGGAAACTAAAATTAGCGGGACAAGGTGCTACCCGACCGCTAATTCCAGCCGGAGAATAGCCGTGCGCCTGGCAACCTCCACTTACCTTACCTGAGCTACCTACGGTATGATGCAGCACCCAAGCTCCCTGCTCTCATTCATACTGTACAGGTGCCTAGCTGACGAATAACATTCAGCTACAGGCGCGTCTCTTCCTCAACAAATTCAAAAAGATTGGGTTACAATATGAGATAACGCGAGATGGACACACTTCACGCCAGAGCTGACTGGGAGAGTGTCGGGGACAGATGGTTCCGCAAGACACAGCAGTATACAGCTGTGTTTGACCAAGATCTCGACTTGGATAATTATATCGTTGCGGGAGCTCCATATGCAGGAGCATTAGGTGAGTTCTAAGGCACAAGAATCCAAGATCATTAAATCATAAGTTTCCAATATACTTATGACTGGCTTAGTGTTGATGTAATTGTAACTGACCACATCCTTAGCACTATGGCGCGACGACACAAAGCTTCTAGCATATCAACCAGGAAGATCAGCAAAACCAGCAATTGACATCTACAGTCTTGCCGGTAAGAAACTCCGAAGTATCCCCTGGGATAATGGTACCATTAAAGGCCTTGGGTGGTCTGAAGATGAGACTCTACTGGTTGTTACCACTGACGGTACCGTCCGCTGTTATGATCTGCAAGGAGATTTTACACAATTCTCCCTTGGCCATGGTGCTGATAACTACAGCGTCGAGTCATGCCGGTAGGTGCCTCTTAGTGATATGGTCTACTTCCGCGACTGACAAGTTGCAGTTTCTACGATCATGGCATGGTAGCACTACTCGGAAACAACTCACTCGTCACAGTCTCATCCTATACTGAACCCCGACCCAAAGCTCTTGCTAAGATACCGGAAAGTGAGATCCATGCTTGGTCAATCATTTCACCAAACCACACATTGTCTAGGTCTGTCGAGGTACTATTGAGCGTCGATAAGACTGTATACGTCGTCGATGCTACTGATTGCGAAGACCGTTTCCTCGATATTGGACCTTTCAGCCATATTAGTGTCTCTCCGGATGGTCGCTACGTCAATCTTTATGCCGTGAATGGGAAAGCTCATGTCATATCAAGTGACTTCCAAGAACGACTATTCGAACATGATTCCGACTCTCAAACACCTCCTCTATATGTTGAATGGTGTGGTTCCGATGCCCTCATTGCCTGGGAGGATGAGGTGCATATTATCGGACCTGGCGACTCTTCATCTTCATATATATACGATAGCACACGTGTTCATGTCATTTCTGGTATGTGCCTCGTTGAACTTCAACGCCAGACTACTAATATTCTTATAGAACACGATGGTGCCCGTCTAATTACAAATGACTTTTGCGAGTTCCTTGAAAGAGTGCCTAGGGATACCCTTGAAGTCTTTGGCCAGTCTTCAGATTCATCACCTGCTTCGATTCTTCTAGACGCTGTAGGCCAATTGGAGCTTGAGTCTCCAAAAGCAGATGATTATATCCAACTAATACGACCTAATCTTACCGGGGCTGTGGACACTTGTGTCAATGCAGCTGGGCGCGAATTTGATACCCACTGGCAGAAGCGTTTACTCAAAGCAGCTTCATTTGGCAAATCTGTACTCGATATATATAACAGTGACGACTTTGTTGACATGTGCGAGACTCTACGTGTGCTCAACGCTGTGCGATATTACGAAGTTGGCATGCCACTGTCTTTTGAACAGTATCACCGCTTGACACCAGAGAGCCTCATTCGACGATTGCTCAACCGACACGAGTATCTTCTTGCCTTGAAGATCGCAGGCTATCTGAAGTTACCAACAGATCGAATCTATGTACACTGGGCGTCTAGCAAGGTCCGTGTAGGTGGCGAGGATGACGATACCATATGCCGCTTGATTGTGGAGAGACTATCTGGCAAGCCTGGAATTTCCTTTGAGGAGATCGCTCGTGCAGCATATCAAGAAGGAAGGGGCCGACTTGCTACTGAACTTCTCAACCATGAGCCTCGTGGTGGTAGACAGGTTCCTCTTCTCCTGAGTATGGAGGAGGACGAGCTTGCTCTCGACAAAGCTGTTGAGAGTGGTGACACAGACTTAATACTGTCAGTTTTGTTGCAGCTCAAGAAGAAGTTGCCCCTCGCCGCTTTCTTCAGGGTCATCAATGCACGACCGACAGCAACAGCACTGGTGGAAGCTTTGGCCATGGAAGAGGGTGACAACACGCTGCTAAAGGACCTATATTATCAAGATGACCGACGAGAAGATGGTGCCAATGTTTTTATCCGCGAATCATTGAAACAGCCTGATGCTCGAACAGCGTCTGACAAATTGGCACTGGCAGCAAAGCTATTAGCTGACTCAAAGGAGTCGACGTTTGAGGTTCATGCGTTGAAGGAGGCTACGACACTTTTGCGCATGCAGGAAGCTTTCGACCGGGATTTGACAGACACCTTCACTGGCCTGAGCGTCAACGAAACCATGTTTAAGCTTATTCGACTGGGCTACCACGGACGGGCTAAGAAGATCCAGAGCGAGTTCAAAGTTCCCGAGAAAGTGGCGTGGTGGATTCGGTATGTGGACCTTTTCTCCAACAGGCCCTGGCTTCGGGACGACAACGTTGGACAACGACTAACTTTTGTTCCTGCAGATTACGAGCACTAGTTGCGAAGCGAGACTGGAACGAGATCGAGGAGATCTCCAAGACAAGGAGAAGCCCCATTGGTTGGGAGGTGAGTTACAGAATTAAGACTCTGTGGAGTGAGATCTGAGACTGACAATCGTAGCCCTTCTTCAACCTTACGCTTCAAGCAGGTAACCCACGTTTAGCATCTGTATTTGTACCCAAATGCACATCAGTAGAAGCTGGAGAGACGATCACCATGTATGAGAAATGTGGGATGCGGGTGAAGGCCGCGCAAGAAGCTGTGAGACTCAAGGACAGCGAGTCTTGGGAGAGGCTCTTGGAGGCTGCAGGAAGGGGGTCACAAGAGGGAAGAGAGATCGAACGTCTGGGCCAATCCGTATTCAAGAAGTAGAGCCAGCTCTGCTATAATTTCTTAGAGGCACATATAACCCGTTTCACCGTACTTTCATAGCAAGAATATCCACAGACATGAAGCAGCCATGATGATCGATTATGACTCTCGTCAAGTTACACAATGATACGATCGGAACCGCGTTTAACGCCATGCAACTATGAGGCAAGCCATCTACTGCAGTGGCTGCATATTTGATAGGACATAAAATTGCTGAACGCTTTTTTACGATTGTGTATTGAGCCATGAGAGATGACGCCTCAATACAGCTCCGCACTTAACGACTGGAATGTGAGTCTGCAGTTGTTTCGGAAGATATCACGGACATTCGCGTGATGTTTCCGAGGGTCTCGTGACGTGCCTAGTTGCAAGTCATGTTTCTGTAGGTGTCTCATGATCCGCGATAACTGTTTGGCACTCTAACATTAGTCGATGTTAAGCGAAACTAGCGGGCATCAACACGGGATGGAGGGTTTCACGTGTGAGCTCAAGATAACGTTATGCTTGATCGGGATCTACCGAAACCGTTCCACGGTGAGCAAAGCAGATGATGCCTGTTGGTGGCATGACAGCTGAGGACCCTGTATCGTACTGTACGGTACTGTAGGTCGAGAAGAGGGAGGGTAGGATGATGATATCATGGGTTACATTTTGGCTCCGATGTGGGGATGACCTCGGCATGTACAGAACCAACTGCAAGGTAAGGTAGGCAATAGCTGGGGAACTGTTCAGTAACACAAACTCGGAGACTTTATGTCAGTGAATTTCATTATCGTGATACTTGAGAGAAACTTCAATCCACCGGTTCAACGTTACCCCCTTTTTCGCCTCCCGAGCATTTTTTGTTTGCTTGCTTGCATCGTAAGCTTGAGGCCTGTTCCTCTTTGGGCTATGGTCTAAGGTCTCGAAGAGTCTGGTGGTGGCGGTATCAGAAACACCAGTACTAAAAGTCCGAAGTGTAACTTAACTTGGGTTTAAGCCTCAACCGAAGGAACTTTGAGAAACGGTTGAGGAGGGACTCTTCTTTTTCTAGAAGCACGTGAGGCGTTTTGGTCAAGATGGACTGTTTCTAGACGGGCAATGAGTGGGTATGAGAGATTGGGTAGCGGTTGGGAGATGTTAATTGTGGAAAATGGCCTTCTTTAAGCTGGGGATATCTTGTATGAAAGATGGAGAATGTATGTCATGATGGATCTAGACTGTGGAGCTGCTTAGGGACATGGAGGCATGAAATTCCAGGGCAATCGGTATTGCATTGTTTAAGGGTCTCTTACCAGCAACTTCTGTTACCGATATTTGATGACGAAGAACATGTCGTGTAACTGAAGGATTACCACTGATAGTGTCAGCAAAGACTGAGGTCGCAAAGTATTTGGCCACCTCCAAAAAAGGATCCGCGCTCCGTTTCCGATACTGAACCCCTGTTCTGCGTATGTACTATGTTTTGCCAAGACGCCTTTTTTCCAAGAGTCAGTGAAGCTGAGATGTTCTGGAGCGGCCACCCCGAATCACGTTCTGATTCTGACTGGCAGGCAGATTTGATCACTTGGCTGCGTGCGTGATGTTGCCTGCTTTTCTAGTTACCTTAGGGCACTGTTGATTGATATCGCCATGAACCAATTCGCTATTCGAAGATGATCCTTGCAATTGCCTGTTCTTGATGGGCCACTAATGCAATCTTTATTGACACTAACCTGAGTCCTACTGAGGGATTGCCAGTATGAAGAGAATCAGGTATCAATGGTTAATGGTTTCGAGTCAGCTACCCAGAAACTTTCTGATGATGAAAGACCCATGAGTCCAACCTTGCAAAACACTGTCCTTTGTTTGTAATTACGTCTGCCAAAACTGTTCGTTTCTTGGCCAGAATTCATGGATCTCACTCTCTGCTCGGGCGTTCTCGCTAGGGGACCCATATCCTCATCGATCCCCTCTCTTATTCTGGAGGAGGAGTGTCCCCCCTTCACTCACTAGAACAAATCAAGCTCGATGCCCCTGTCAGCTCAAGAACATGACACCCCCCTGTCTTGATCCCCGGTTCTTCAGGTATGGTGAAAGAAAGCACAGCAGGTTCCGTCACTGATTTACTCGTCTTCTTTTCTTTCACCCGCTGAATGGGCTCTGTACGAAATACTGTACCGCCGCCACTGTTGCTTCTCTGATCCATCGTATCGCCAAGACCAGCCCGTAAATCAACTCACCAACCTCCCTCTTCCTTTTTCTTTCTCTCTGCCTCGTGCTTCCTCGACTGTTTCTGGTCTTGTTTAATTGCTTTTCCGTTATTATTTGCCATCAATCAAATCTTGCGTCGGAATCAATCCTCCCTCCTCATAGGACTACCTCCCTGCCTCTAACGGAATAACGAACCATCGACCCCAAGTCTAGAACTGATCTGCAAGGCGGAACTGAACCGTACGGAGAAGGCAATTCAACTTCAGCAATTCCCATCAGCGACTACAGTAGACGAAACGATAAACCTGAGTAATATCGCCTGCTTCATATGCGCACGCCATCCATCATAAGACCCTGTTTCTCTTACCAACGCTCTCGTCATACCGAATACTCTGCAACACCAAAGCCAGCATCTGTCTCAGTAGAGGTTTCAGTCAAATCGCCGTCTGCAGCAAACACAACAAGAAACAAGACAAGACTCAATTCAAGGCAAAGCAAGGGTTAGACTGGAAATTAAGCTTCGTCTTTCCGCAGTGCAATTCTCTTCACTTCTTGCCTGACCTGATAGTGTCCAAGTCCAGATTGCGCCGCGTTCTACGTACTGCTTCTCCCTTTCTCGGTTGGCTCCGTCTGGCTCTGATTTAGAGTTGATCTGATCTGCTCAAATACCTACCAGCGCCTGGCCATTCATTGCATCTGCATTTGTACTTGCATTTGCGTCTGTTCCAGTTCATCCCTTTCCCGTCGTCTTGTCTTTCTTGTCACTCTGCCTTGAAAGCTATACCCTTGCAGGCACCCACCTAATACAGGGCCCTGCTCTCTCTTACATACGCCCAGTTACATATTTGTTTTCCTTTTTCTCAAATCCCCTCCTTCGGGTCCCTGATTTCCCTCTCCAAATATGTTTACTCAACCAGTGGTTTCCACGCCTACGGGCCCGCCACAGTCGTCCTCCACATCCACCTCAAGACCGAGTCGTCTCCGAGGTTTGAGCTACTTGCGCAACTATACACAAAACCATTTATTGTCTCGCGACAACCACCATAATAGCTCCAGCTCTGGATCAGCAGGCGGCACAGGCACAGGCACAGCAAGCGCACGAAGCACGTCCCCTAATCGGCACGGCTCTAGCCTCACGCGATCCCTCAGCCATTCGCCTACTACAAGTGGACCATCCACTGGAACCCAGAACACCAACCACTTGACACTCGTCAGTTCGACACCCGATCCCGTGAGGAATTTGACATCGGCGACCACCACAACATCGATACCTGCGCTGCCTCCTACTTCTGTTCCTGCTTCCGCTTCCGCTGCTACTGACGCTGCTACAACAAATTCTACTGAATCACCAAAAGCTTCCTCACAGCATTCTGCCGACATCAACGACCCCGCTACCACTGCACCAGAATCATCAATGACTGCAGATACTCAAGCCTCCGCAGCCGCAGTCGCTGGCGTAGTCGACTCGAACCAGGACCAGCCTACCATGACGAGATCGCGATCAGCCACCACTGGCGAAGGGGGTTCGTCGACTCCCGAAACTGCCCCGTCAATTCGCTTCTCAGCCTACTACGACCCGCGCTCTACCCGCCCGTCCCTGACATTCCCTCCTATTTCCAGAACTCTGCCCACGGGGTCTGAGAAGATTCGTGTTGGCCGTTACTCAGAACGCGATAGCCACTCCATGTCGAATATGCCTGGTAACCAGCCATCAGCTGCACCAGTGGGTTTCAAGAGCAAGGTCGTCAGTCGTCGCCACTGCGAGTTCTGGTACGAGGATGGAAAATGGTACATTAAGGACGTTAAAAGCTCTTCTGGTACATTCCTAAACCATATTCGCTTAAGCCCACCGTCTCAGGAAAGCAAAGCTTTCCCCGTCAACGATGGAGATATCGTTCAACTCGGAATTGACTTTAAAGGTGGAGAAGAGATGATCTTCCGCTGTGTCAAGATGCGACTAGAGTTAAACCGTGGCTGGCAGAACAAGCTTAACACATTTAAGTAAGTTTTGACTCGACTCTTGAGATATTTGAATGCTGACATTTTGATTAGCATGGCGGCGCACAAGAGGTTGCAGACGATGGCTTCCAGTGGAGCAGCTGGTACTAACTCTCAAGATTGCTCCATTTGCTTGAGCTCTATTGCTGTAAGCTTTGCTTATGACCTTGTTCTCCGCCTCACTATACTGACGATTATATAGCCCTGCCAATCTTTATTTGTAGCACCCTGCTCTCACACCTGGCATTTCAAGTGTGTAAGATCACTGCTCAACTCCCCGCAATACCCCATTTTCATCTGCCCAAACTGCCGAGCTGGTGCCGATTTAGAAGCCGATGTCGATGAACTGGCCGAAGAATGGCAGCAGCTTAAGAACGAAGCCGAGGCAGAAGCATCAACTCCAGCTCAAGCCGACACTGAGCCAGAGACGGATCCGGTCCCTGCTGCTGCTAATTCGGGAACTTCGACACCGGAGCGATCGCACACAGCCGACATAGACCACATGGATGTTACTGTCAACATCACACCAGAAACACCTCAGCGAAATGAAGTCAGCCATGCTATATCCGAGCCGCTACCTATTAGAAATGCGGCCTCAGCTCCACGAAGAGTTGGCCAGCTGGGTGATAGCCGAACACCATCACCTCCAGGTGGCACTGAAGGACCAATCACCCCACGAAATAATGTTGGACCTTGGGTTTTTGATGGCAGTGCCGGCCGTACAGTGAGCGCCACAGAAGGCGAAATGACAAGTATAGATGCCGCAGCACAGCCAGATACGAGCGAACACGATATCACGGCTCGATAATGACTTCATTCGAATGCCCGGTTCAAATTACTACATATATACAGACCACTTGATCTTGGCTGTGGAATCATTACATATATGGCGTTCTATTGGTTTGTCCTGCTTTTCATTGCAGCAAAGGCGTTGAGGGGTTTCAAACACAGCCATCTGTCGAAAAATACAGAGTTGGTTTGCTTGGGCTGGTGCGGCACAGCGTTGTCCTGGTTCATTCTTCTAAGAGATATATGAGGGAAATGTAGACGTAAGAGAGTGGACGTTTATATCGGATAGGATGCGAATGGCCAAATATGGGTCTATGAGCAGGAGTTAATGGAATAGACTTGTTCTCATATCATTCCAACTGAGATCCAATGCTAAAAATGTCGTGTAGCTTCGCAAGATCAGATGCTGTTTTCATGAAGGCGTTCGTATAACGCCACTGCATACGTAGACAAATCGACCCTACTGTGCTATCTTCAGCTTCTACACTATCCTTGGAAAATGGAAATTGTTAATTCATATCATTTCGTTAATTTCGCAAGGCTTTCAATCGTCTTCTTGTGGTTCTCGCATCTGTATATTTTAGAAAATGGCATTATGTCATCACCGTCGTTCCCGGCACCGAGATGATCCGGGCTAATCGCCGAGTGTGGGCGGCCTGTCCGGGGTTGTGCTAAATTTCGACGGCTTTAGTCGCAAACTCATCCGCCAGCGCCAATACTTCAACCAAGCATTTCTTTGCCATTTGCACTTTGCTAGAGTAGAATCGAGATTTATCCTTCTCTCATTCTTGCTAGCAGGCGCATCACAATAATGCTTCGTCCATTTACTCAGTGCCTGCCAACAAGGACCCGGGCGTCATGCTCACGGGTCTTGGGGCAGGCTTCCAAGCTTTCGTTGGCGCGGAAATCTATGGCTACCGTTCATGTGAAGGGAATTGAGAAGGTATTTTGCATGATGTATGTATTCGAAACACTCAGCTAATGTGTAATAGGATCCTACAGAACTTGACAGAGTCACAACACTTCCCAATGGTCTAAGAGTTGCATCAGAAGCCCTCCCCGGATCCTTTGCCGGCGTAGGTGTCTATATCGAAGGCGGTTCTCGATTCGAAAATGACTCTCTCCGCGGTGTATCTCATATCATGGACCGTCTTGCTTTCAAATCGACATCGAAGCGCTCCGCAGACGATATGCTCGAGCAGGTCGAGGCCCTGGGTGGAAATATTCAATGTGCCTCTTCAAGAGAGAGCATGATGTACCAAGCCGCTACCTTTAACAACGCTGTTCCCCCGACAATCGAACTTCTCGCCGAAACGATTCGCGATCCTCAAATTACGGAGGAGGAGGTAGCAGAGCAGATCGAGACCGCGCGATATGAAATTCGAGAGATTTGGAGCAAGCCCGAACTTATCTTGCCTGAGCTGGTACACACTGCTGCGTTTAAGGATAATACGCTCGGAAACCCATTGCTGTGCCCGGAGGAGAGGTTAGGCGTTATTGACAGAAATACTGTTTTGGCATACCGCGATCTCTTCTACCGACCTGAGAGAATGGTCGTGGCTTATGCTGGAGTCGAGCACGGAGAGGCTGTCCGATTAACAGAGAAGTTCTTCGGTGACATGAAGAAGGGTAGCGGACGGGTCCAAGAAATCACTGGCTCTGAGACAAGTGAAAGTGAACTATCAGATAGCGAAGCCAGCTCATCCTCAGCGTCTTCATCACCACAGTCCTCAGGTCTCCTCTCACGATTCTTCAAGCACACCCCCTCCGCTTCTCAAAACCTTCAAAACCTCCCCTCTCAAAACGACATTACAAAGCCCTCGAAATACACTGGAGGCTTCCTCTCACTCCCCGCTCAACCACCTAATCTGAGCGGTCTCCCCACTTTCACACATATTCACCTCGCTTTCGAGGGTCTGCCCGTGGCTTCGGATGATATCTATGCCCTCGCCACGCTTCAGACTCTTCTTGGTGGTGGCGGATCTTTCTCCGCTGGTGGACCTGGCAAGGGCATGTACTCTCGCCTGTACACCAATGTTCTGAACCAGCATGGCTGGGTTGAGTCATGTATGGCATTTAACCACTCCTACACTGATTCCGGCCTCTTCGGTATTTCAGCAAGCTGTCTTCCTGGTCGTACCGCCAATATGCTCGACGTTATGTGCCAAGAGCTCCGTGCTCTGACCCTAACAACAGGTTTCTCTCGCCTACAAGAGACCGAGGTTGCTCGTGCGAAGAACCAGCTGCGATCCAGTCTCCTAATGAACCTAGAGAGCCGTATGGTTGAGCTTGAAGATCTCGGCCGTTCCATCCAGGTCCATGGCCGTAAGATCCCCGTCAAGGATATGTGCCGTCGCATCGAGAACCTTACAGTGGATGACCTTCGCCGTGTGGCCAAGATGGTTGTCGGCGGCAAGGTGAGGAACCCTGGTGGCGGAAGCGGTGCCCCTACCGTGGTGCTTCAGGAAGCTCAGGCGTATGGCGTGAGCAGCCACTCGATGAGCTGGGATCAGATTCAAGATCGTATCGACAGCTGGAAGCTTGGCAGCACATAGATGCAGCGTATGATCATTCAAAAGAGGCGATGCATGAGGTGTATGTCGTTTGTCACTTTCAAGAGACCCTCAAATGATGAATAGGTGTATAATAGAAAGGGGCTTGTTAGCTTTGTACAGGGCTTAACGGGTTTTAGGATGGATGTAGCATTATCTGGAGCATAGAGGTGATGGTCAGGAAGATATGTATTATATGAGCCCACGCGATTACTCTACTAGACTCAAAATTCAATGTATACCACTAGAAAAACGCAGACGAATCCGAAGAATCTATAGAATTTTTATTCTAGAGTTTGTTATGAGAATATATAGTGTTAGCAGATAACTCCTGACTGTATCGTCTTCCCATTCTGGGTATGTATTCGTGCCATCTTCGCAATACGCCATAATTCCTGTTGTTCGCCATCCAGAATTTCTATCAAACAAAATCATATTTTGCACAGATCTGTCAATCAAAGTTTAGATCGGACTGCCTCAAGGCGATACTTGACATCCTTAAGAGCTTTGTTGGTGGGCTTCCAGTCATCAAATTGCCTAAGCAACTCATCTGCCTCATTGCTCAACTCGGTTCGCACGAAGTTTTCTTCTAGTAGTCCACGCATGATCCATGGCAAGACGTACGGGTTTTGAGACGTTAGAGGCCCGCCGCGAGGTGAGATTGTGCAGGGTGGCGGTGACGGACCAGCAGGTGCTGTCTCAAGTGCGTGAGCGATAGCAAGATCGTAAACTGCATCATCATAATAAAGGCGAGAGTGGCCAGCGCCAGAGTAAAGAGATCCAGCTAGAGGCACGGAAAGTTCGCGGATCAAGCCATGATCAGAAACGCCGAGGTTGCGAAGCTTAAGAGCAAAGCCCACCAAGTGGGCAATGAAGTCAGGGGCATGGACACGTCCGTCAATGAAGACAGCCCGGTAAATGTAAGGGTGATTTGCTGGCGAATAAATAGCAGACTATTGACGTTAGCTGACCCGGTCTGAAGATGTGCAACGCTCAAGATAAACTTACCTCCATTGGCACGACTTGGTCATCGATGCTGCCAATGAACGTGATACGAGTTCCGTAGTCTACTACCCGCCTGAGAGCTTTCTCGAAACGCTTCGAATTGTCACTCTCAGGGTTGCCAAATTCCCACAACTCAGCTGCCGAGCCCATCAACAGACCAGACTTGTAGTCCGGGAATGGTCCCAAAGCCACTCCAGCCATGGCACAGACACCAACTTTTGCATTTGTGATAATGCCAAGGTCAATGAGTTTCTCGAGTAACATGATGCTCACAGGAACGCCCTGCGAGTGACAAGCAATTAAAATGAAGTCAGCACTCCGAATGTGGTCAATCCAGTTGAGCATTAGATTCCACAAATTATCAACTCGGTCTCTGATTTTCCCTTCCCCTTCTAAGGCGACCTTTTCAATCTCGCAGTCATCGCATCCATGAGACTCGGTCCATCTCCGGATCGCCTCAGCACCAAGCGCTGCGAAACGAAGAGATGTGCCTGTTGGCTGGCCAATCATGGGACGTAGGTAAGTCGCAGGAAACAGGCCATGGACGCCGATTGCAATGGCCTTTCGGATCTTGGGCGGGTTGTCCACCCGGAAAACATGGTTCGGGGGAGCTTGTTGTGTGCGAAGAAGGAACTGTGTCAATTGTTTCAAGATGGATGGGTTCTCCTTCATGTGGTAAGTACTGGAGAAAGATGGTAGAAGAAGATTTGTAGAAGTTTTCGATGATGTTTCTGATTCGGCAATGGACGGACTAGAGGAAGCAGCCTTGACTGCCGCTTTGTCGATATCTTGTGTTGCGGGTGTTGTACTGGTAGGGGTGGAAGTGCCAGATACAGACGGTGATGGAGGGTCCAGATCCATCGACTGTGGTCTACCGCGCTTGTTTTTCTTCATCCACCCTGACTTCACCGCCGCCTGAGCCTCTTTCGGTTTCGCATCAGCCTTTGCGCGGTCCTTGGTTGGCGATACGTCGCATTCTGTCATAGGTCGAGGATGAGCCTCTGAGCCCTCACCCATGATAGCAACTTCTCCTGACTCCGGCATAGGTGTACTATCCTTTGACTTTGGTGATTCCTTCGACCAAAACACCCAAGTCGAACCAGCCTTGGGTGGTGGCTCATGCTGATGTGGAGGCAGCGCATCCGTCAGAGTGACATCCTCAGAGGGAGCATCTGTACTTGGTTGTGGTTGAGCGTCCTGCTTATCTTCTGAAGTCTTGACAGACTCAGCTGCTGGATACCAATAACTGAACCAGGACGTTGACTGTGGAGCCTTTATGCTTTTAGGTGATGCGACTTGATTTGTAGATGCGGTTTGAGCGGGTGGAGTGACAGGCCTCGGTTCGTCCACTTCCTTGGTGGCCTCGGCTTCAGCTGTTGGTGTACCATTTAGCTCAGGCGTTGGAGCAGCCTGCGTCTCTGTGAAAGGTGTTCTCGACCACCATCCAAGCCACCCTGACGATGTTGCTGGACGTTGGAGGTCCGTTTGTGACGCGGGTGCTTCAGTACGAGTATCGGGTTGACGTTGATTATCATCGGTCTTCGACTCGGGTGCCTTGGGTGGCGTCGGTTCTGCAATGACTGTATCTTTTAGTGACTCTCGAGTCTCCATGACCTTGGACGACTCCCGCGATGGCTCGGGGTCAGGCTTTTTCTGAGACTGCGATTCGGCTTGCGCGCTTTCTTCTGTCATAGTCACATCGGACTTCGTCTCGGAAACCTTTGGCATCGTCTTAATCGTACCGGCCGTACTTCGAATACTAGCGTTATCGTCGCCTTTCCTCGCTTCGTATCGACTTAGATCTGATGTTTTATTTAACTTGACGGACCCTCCAAAAATGTTTTCCTTTGCGACCGATGTAGATGCCGAGGCTTTGGAGGGTCGTTGCCAGGAACCGTACCAGCTCTTCGTTTTCCGAACCTAGATGTATTGTTAGATATATGGTGGAATGAACGAGAAAAGGTATTATCATAGGCAAACCGACGTCTTTGCTCTTATTCTGCGCTGTAGAGCCTGGATCACCCATGATCTGCTGTGTTGATGGCGCTTTTGCGTTGTTGTTATGATCCGCCTCTACTGCAGGTGATGCCTTTGATGCCTGTGATTGTGACGTAGGGGCCTCTGTTGTTGAGTTGCTGACCAGGGTCTGGGAGTCGTTGTTCGCGGCTGATTCGGCCGGATTGGGGCGTGCCTTTTTACGTGGCAACATTGTGTATTAAATATTGCGTGAGTATGCCATGAATGATTTGAATTATGGCAAGTTTTGCGTCTATATGTTTTGTTGTTGTTTTATAAGAGTGCTAATTTCATAGTTCCGTCATGTGTTGATTCAGATGCCCGCGCCTAGACCCAACAGCTACAGTTCTGGACGGCCACTTGGCCCCCCGCCATAAAGGGTAACTGCAGGGAAGTGGACCCGCCTATACAGCCCCATTATTTGTTATCGATAAGAAAAAGATTTCAGTCCATCCAGCTTCGACAGAGAAAAAGATCTGAAGAGTGTGAGAAAGCACAGTTGGTGATGCGCCAACGTCTTTCACAATGAGCAACCTCAAACGAAAAGACGCCCCCGGCGGCAATCCGCCTGCCAAATCGGCAAAGAACACAAAAGAAGCCAGACCTACCAAAAAAGAAAATGTCGGCAAAGATGCGAAGCCCGCTCCCAAGAAGGGTGCTGAGACAGCCGAGAAGGCTCCCGTTGTGTCGCTCTTGAAGGAAGACGAGCCAATGTTCCCTCGAGGCGGTGCTAGCGTCCTCACTCCTCTCGAGCAGAAGAAGATTCAGCTTGAGGCCAAGGCTGATGCCATGCGCGACGAAGAATTCAACACTGGCAACAAGGTCCAAAAGAAGAAGAAGCGGAAGACTGCCCTGAAGGGTGACAAGAAGTCAGACAAGAAGACTGGAGAGGAGGAACAGGCAGTTAGAATTGAGAGTCTGAGCTTCAAGGTAACCTTAAATCATTACGTTCATTTACGTTGCCTACTGACATTGATGTAGAATCTGGTCAAAGGCTCTCTTGTTCTTGCACAGGTCACACGAATCAACAACCTCGATCTCGAAGTCGCATTACCAAACAACCTTACCGGACACATTTCAATCGTCGCCATATCCCAACAACTGACGGAACGTCTTGAGAACGAGACTGCAGAGAAGGACGAGGAGGAGGATGACGAGGCGGAGGATGATGAGGGTATCGACCTCAAGTCTATCTTTTCTGTCGGTCAATACTTGAGAGTGTACGTGGCTTCTACTGCCGAGGAGTCTACTGCCGGAAAGAGCAAGCGACGCATTGAATTGTCCCTGCGGCCCAGTGAGGCCAACGCGGGCCTGTCGAAGGATGATGTTGTTCCCAATACTACGGTTATGGCGTCTATTGTCAGCGTTGAGGACCGTGGTTTTGTGATGGATACCGGTATCGAGAATCTCGGTGCTTTCCTTGCCAAGAGTGAGGTTGATAAGAACATCGACGAGCAAAGATTGCAGCCAGGCGCTGTTTTCTTGTGCCAGGTCACCAGCAAGGGTGCCAATGGTAAGATCGCACAGCTCTCACTTCAACAGAAGAAGATTGGC
Source organism: Fusarium acutatum (assembly GCA_012932015.1). Lineage (NCBI taxonomy): Eukaryota > Fungi > Ascomycota > Sordariomycetes > Hypocreales > Nectriaceae > Fusarium > Fusarium acutatum. Next base: position 14,813 of record JAADJF010000125.1, on the reverse strand, counting down.
AACCCCAAGAGTGTCCCCGCTGATGCCACTACCATCAATACCTTCCTCCCTGGTACTATGGCAGATGTCCTCATCTCCAACACTGATCGACGAGGTCTTTCTGGAAAGATCATGGGTCACCTAGACGTGACTGCGGATATCATCCAATCTGGGGCTGGTCCTGCTGGTGTGAGCTTGGATACAGCCTACAAGATTGGCTCAAGAGTTAAGGCCCGAGTAATTTGCAACTTCCCTGGTGCCAGAGAGCCCAAGCTTGGAATCTCCCTTCTTCCACATATTACCGCCCTCGAGAAGAAGCGACCTACCAAGTCAACCGACTCCAAGAAGAACCCGACCCAGGTTCTCCCCATCTCATCTCTTGTTGAGAAATGCACAGTCCGTCATGTTGAGCCTGATATCGGTCTGTTCGTCGATATTGGCATCCCTGGCTTGAGCGGATTTGTCCATATTTCTCGAGTCAAGGATGGCAAGGTGGAAGCACTTTACGAAGCAAGCGGTCCTTACAAGGTTGATTCAGAGCACAATGGCCGTGTCATTGGCTATAACGAAATGGATGGCCTCTTCCAAATATCCTTTGAGAAGTCCGTACTTGAGCAGCAATATCTCAGACTGGAAGATGTTCCCATTGGTGCCATTGTAACATGCAATATTGAGAAGGTCCTTATTGATGAGAAGGGTGTAAGCGGTCTCGTCGTCAAGGTTGCCGAGGGAATCACTGGCTTCGTTCCCGAACAACACTTTTCCGATGTGAAACTACAACACCCCGAGAAGAAGTTCCGACAGGGCATGAAGGTCAAGGCTCGAGTTCTTTCAACCAACCTATCCAAGAAGCAAATGCGCCTTACCTTGAAGAAGACACTCGTCAACTCGGAAGCTCCTGTTATCAAGGCTTACGAAGAGGCTAGTGTTGGCATGCAGATTCCTGGTACCATTATCAAGATCCAGTCTTCCGGCGCTATCATCCAATTCTTTGGAGCTGTCCAAGGATTCCTGCCAATCTCAGAGATGAGTGAAGCCTATATCAAGGACGCCAAGGAGCATTTCCGAACTGGCCAAGTTGTCAGCGTACATGTCCTTGACGTTGAGCCTGAGTCTAAGAGACTCGTCGTATCCTGCAAGGACCCTTCGGCATTTGGCCTGGATAAGCAGAATGCCCTCAAGAAGCTCCAGCTTGGTGACATTGTCTCTGCCAAGGTCACACAAAAGACCGAAGATCAGGTTTTCGTTGAATTGGCCGACGCTCAGCTCAAAGCTATCCTCCCTGTTGGCCACCTCACTGATAAGTCAACATCCAAGAACCAATATGCTCTCAAACGTATTGCTGTTGGCCAGACCCTTTCTGACTTGGTGATCATCGAGAAGAACGAAAACCGACGTGCTGTTATTCTTAGTCACAAGCCCAGTCTTGTCAGTGCTGGAAAGGACAAGACCTTGCTTACCAGCTTTGAGGATGCTAAGGAAGGCAAGGTTGTTGTTGGGTTTGTCAGGAATATTACCGTTACAGCCGTCTTCGTTCAGTTTGGCGGAGGCTTGAACGCCCTTCTTCCCAAGGCTCGCCTTGCTGCAGACATTCAGGACCTCCCTGACTTTGGCATGCACAAGCACCAGTCAATCGAAGTCAAGATTGTCTCCGTTATTCCCGATCACAAGCGTATCGTGGTGGCCCCTGCTGACTTCGACGAGTCTGCCGAGCTAGATAAGAAGCTCAAGGCCTGTGACAAGCCTGCTGCTTCGGACGATATTGAGTTTGGGACTGTGGCTAAGGCCAAGATTACATCCATCAAGGATACACAGCTTAACGTTCAACTTGTCGACAGCAAGGTTCAGGGCCGAATTGATGTCTCTCAAATTTTCGACAAGTGGGAGGATATTCCCGACCCTAAGGACCCTCTGGACAAGTACAACAAGAAGCAGACCGTGTCAGTACGCGTGATGGGAGTCCACAGCGCAAAAGACCACCGATTTTTGCCATTCTCCCACCGATCCCTCCACTCTGTGCTTGAGCTTACCGCAAAGCCTAGCGACCTCAAGGCCAAGACTCTCGAGCCCCTTTCTCTTGAGAACCTCAAGGTTGGTGACACCTATGTCGCCTTCGTCAACAACTCCAGTCCCCAACATCTCTGGGTCAATCTTTCTCCCTCAGTCCGTGGTAGAATCTCTGCCATGGAAGCGTCGGATGACCTTTCTCAACTCAACGATCTCGAGGCAAACTTCCCTGTGGGCTCAGCCTTGAAGGTAAGAGTGACTGGCGTCGATGCTCGCAACAAGCGCCTGGACCTGTCTGCTCGCTCTTCCAGCTCTTCTGAAATTGTTACTTGGAGTGCTCTCAAGCAAAATATGATTCTTCCCGGACGAGTCACAAAGGTCAACGAGCGCCAGGTTCTTGTCAAGCTGAGCGAACTTGTGTCAGGACCCGTTCATCTCCCTGACATGGCCGATGACTTTGACACTGTCAACACTCTGAAGCAAAAGAAGGGCGACATCGTTCGCGTTTCTATCGTGGAACTTGACGCAAGCAACAAGAGACTCCGACTATCAACACGTCCTTCTCGTATCATGAGCTCTACACTCCCAGTTAAGGATAAGGAGTTCAGCGATGTTTCTCAATTGGATGCTGGTGATATTGTCCGAGGATTTGTCAAGAATGTCTCGGACAAGGGACTTTTCGTCCTTCTCGGTGGACAGGTCACTGCTCTGGTCAAGATTTCGAACTTGTCGGATCGGTATCTGAAGGAGTGGAAGGATCATTTCCAAATTGACCAGCTTGTCAAGGGCCGAGTCATTGCTGTTGACAAGCAGACTCGCCACGTAGAGTTGAGTTTGAAGTCTTCTGTCGTTGACGAGGACTACACCCCTCCCATCACCTATAATGATATCAAGGAAGGTCAGGTTGTGACCGGAAAGGTGCGAAAGGTTGAGGAGTTTGGTGCTTTCATCCTGATCGACAACTCCGACAATGTCAGCGGTCTCTGCCATCGCAGTCAGATGGCTGAGAACCCTGTCAAGGACGCAACCAAGCTTTACAAAGAGGGTGATGCTGTCAAGGCACGTGTTCTAGAAGTCGACACCAACAAGCGACGAGTCACCTTCGGACTTAAGCCTTCACTTTTCGAGGATGCTGATACTGATATGGATGACTCTGATGCTGGTGTTGAGCTCGATGGCGACAGTGACGATGATGTGGACATGGATGATGCTGGTGCGCTCCTCAAAATCCTGGGTACGGATAATGCGGGAGACTCAGACGAAGATGATGACGAAGACTCAGACTCAGACGACGAGGATGAGGATGAGGATGAGGATGAGGATGAGGATGAGGATGACGAAGACGAGGAGGAAGAGGATGAGGATGAGGATGTGGAAATGGAGGACCAACCGACCAAGAAGAAGTCCAAGGGTCTCGGTGCAGGAAAGAAGTCTGAGTGGTCTGCCGACCCCTTCGATGAGCCAGAATCAGAGTCAGAGGAGCAAACAATGGACAATGAGAAGACAAAGAAGAAGAGGCGGAACAGAGACGAGATTCAGGTCGATCGAACCGCTGAGCTGGATGCCAATGGCCCCCAGACCTCTAGCGATTACGAGCGATTACTGCTTGGACAGCCTGACTCGTCAGAGCTGTGGATTGCCTACATGGCTTTCCAGATGCAAGTGTCCGAGCTCTCCAAGGCCCGTGAGGTTGCTGAGCGAGCTATCAAGTCTATCAACATCCGTGAAGAGACCGAGAAGCTCAACGTCTGGGTTGCTTACCTCAACTTGGAGGTTGCCTACGGAACTAAGCAGACAGTGGAGGAGGTCTTCAAGCGGGCTTGTCAATATAACGACGCGCAAGAGGTCCATGAGCGGCTGGCCAGTATCTACATCCAGTCTGAGAAGCTCAAGGTAAGCTACTTCACGATGCGTCACACAAGTCATCACGCGCTAACTACATAACAGGATGCCGACGCTTTGTTCGAAACAATGGTCAAGAAGTTTGGTGCCAAGTCTCCCAACGTCTGGCTCAACTATGCCCATTTCTTGCATGCTACCCGCAACGATCCTGACCGAGCTCGTGCTCTTCTGCCCCGAGCCACTCAGCAACTCGGCGATCGTCACAGTCAGACCCTCGTGAGCCGCTTCGCCGCTCTAGAATTCCGATCCCCCAACGGTGAGCCCGAACGTGGCCGTACTATGTTTGCGACTCTTCTGGCTGCCTACCCCAAGAAGGGTGATCTCTGGAGCCAGCTTCTCGATCTCGAGATTGGTCTTTCCGATGCTGACCCCACCGCTATCCGTGACGTTTTCGATAGACGGACACGGGTCAAGGGCTTGAAGCCCAAGATGGCTGAGAAGTGGTTCAGACGCTGGGCTGACTGGGAGGAGAAGCTAGACCCCAAGGGCAAGGACAAGGTGATGGCTAAGGCCCAGGAGTGGGCAGTTGCCTTTAAGGCGAAGAAGGAGGCTGATGCTGCTGCTGCGGCTGAGGACGAGGAGATGGAGGAGTAGAATACTCGCTCATCTTTGTTTCAATAATTTGGGATACCATAGTATACTCCTGGCAGACAAAAGTTAGTCCTAACGATAGAATTATTTTGAGCATATATTGTCATCAACAATCTGTTCCAAGTCAAGCAGTTCAAGTGACAGATTCCCTGTCCATACTCCGTAATGTTGCCCACATCACGAACAAACATCAGCCAAGCATTAACACGAGGTGATCTTCATGGTTCGGGTATCGGCAAATTATTAGTTGAGGGAATGACGAAGCCATATAACATGTAGTATTCGTACGTACAGTATGGATGTTTATATGTGCCGGCGGTATAGCAGCTCTTGCTGACGTGCTAACTCAGTTGAACAACCTTGTATAAATGTCTAGGATATTATTTAAAAAGTGGCACTATTCCCCCTGTAATATCTTTGAACCGGCATTTATATCCGCACTCTAGTCTGGGCATAAACAGATAGTGCGTCATCGTGAGCTGACATAGCCCAAGATGGAAGCGGTAACCAGATTGGCTCATAGAAGCCTCGATCAACTCATAATCACTAATTCTTGTTCAACAGTCACTGTTTGTCCACGTCCAGCCCCCATTGGGCGGAGATTGTAGCATGCACAGCGTCGATCAAGCTCGTATCGGTCTGTGCTAGCCCCAAGTTTCAGATACAGTGCAGCAACGTTGCCTTGGAATATCAACGGTCAACGCCAAAGAAGATTCTGGCGCAGCCACAAAGAAGACATCAGCTCTTAGTGAGAAGCGGTCAGATCTGCCCCCCGAAAGATCCGGGGAAGTACATATCCAACTTGTTGAATTGCCGAGCTGAAGACCGCATTTTGACTTTGGAGTTGGTAGTGATCGGCACTGGAAATTGATTGGGGCGAGCTATGACGGATGCCATGTCCATGAGCTGTAAATAGATCTTGGCCGTGGATGGGTATGCAAGGATTTCTGTTGTTTGTATCCATTCACGTTGGACATGCATGAATAATATGATATTAGAGTTGAGCGTTCTATATGTATATAAAGGATCGTCGACTCTTCAATGAATCCTTCCTGTTCTCCTATACTCAGTTCAACTCCATCCTATACACACAACCACTTCAACTACACAACTCTTTACAACCTTCAATATGCGTTTCTCTATCGCCGCCGCTTCCACCGCTCTCCTCGCTCTCGCTGAGGCCCGCATCACTGGTATCAAGGTCCCCAAGGAGATCGCAGTCGGTGAGCCCTTCGAGGCCATCATCGTTCGCGAGAACTACATCCAGAGCGTCTTTGACTCCTCCATTGTCTTTGGTTATGCTCCTGAGTCTCAATACCCCGGCACCATCGGCCAAGTCGCTGATTCCTTCGCCCTCGGAAAGGGTATGTTTCCCTCCTTTTATCTTGCTTGATCCTATTGTTAATACAACAAACAGCCGAGTCTAACAAGGTCGAGCCTCTGAAGAAGAAGCTCACCATCCCCGAGGGCGCTACCAAGGGCAAGGGCCTCGTCACCGCTGCTCTTCTCAGCATCTACGGTGCTTCTGGAAGCCCTACCATCAGCGAGTACAATGTCACCGTCACTTTTGGTGACAAGACTAGCGATGAGTATGCTAGCTCATCATGAGTTGTTAGAGTTTGATTACCTATGTCGGGGGATGAAACCTTGACGTGGTGGTGTTGAATATGGAGACTGGATGAGGGTCGTCTTGTGTAGACAAGTCAAATTTCCCTGGTCTGCAAATGAACTGTTTATATCTTAGCACATTTTGCATATTAGAACATAGACGTACGTTGCTTATGAAAATATTTGAGCATATGAACCTTGATGCCTATCCTATCCTATCTCATACTATACTCTTCTGTACTTGTTTCTTTGTATCAGCGATGTAACTCACTTATTCATCAATATCAGATAGCGGGGACATGAACAATTGTTTATGTAGGCAATAGGCAAGTAGTCTAAATAGGGTATCACTCTATAGAACAAGGACAAATTTGAATTAACCTCCCTTATGCTTGTGTCCGTGTTTCTTGGTCTGTATTCCATTGGCGCTGCCCCAGACACTGTCGCTCACTTTGGCTGGGATCTTTCGTCCACGAAGACGTTGGTCAATCAACCACATGCCAACAACAAACTCTGCACGTCCCAGAACGCCTCGTCCCTTGCGGTCAACCAGGTCCCATACCTCGGCCAGCTCATCTGCTGGTAGACGGGACCGCTTCCAGATTTCTCGGACAACTGTGTTGAGAACATACTCTGAGGGGTCTCCGTTCATAGCATCCAGAGGTGCGTTAGGCAAGTCAAGGAACAAGCCACGGTTGGAGGCCCAAACTGCTTCATATCGTTTCCGCTCTCGTGGCGTTACTTCTTCTCTCCACTTCTTTCGCGAACCTTCGTGGTGCGCGTGCTTTCCTTTATGAAGCTTCAACCCCTTCTTTTTATGTCGATCTGTGTCCTCTTCTAGAGGCTTAGGCGGCTGTCGTAAAGTCTGCATCAGACGAGGTGATTTTTGCCTTCGAGGCAATGGAGGTGCTAGACTGCCCCCCGTATTGTGTGGTGTAAGACGAGCAGACGCAAGTGAACCAGCCACGATGGCGCTCGTGAGGGACTCGAGTGGGAGGCTTGTGGTTGATGAGCTTTGAAACTGGCTGCGTCGAAAATCACGAGTCGGTGATGGCGGAACACTACCAGTGAAATGCCTCTTTACAGGCATCACCGGAGGAGATTCTCGTACTGGCGACTGAACAGATGATGCAGACACGAAGGTATCGTCCGAAGATACTGTCAGTGCCGATGTCGGCCGTGCTTCTGTAGGAGTAGGCGGAGTTGTCCTTGGACGAGATAGTCGAGGTTCGAGTGGAGGAGCGGAGCGTTTTTGTGTGATAGTTGGGGACTTTTCATGTAAGACACCCTTAGACTCGACCTTTGGTTTGCTTGTCCCTCTAGGCTGCGGTGGTGTCGGAGGTCGCTGTTTAGGCTGTTCCCTAGGTTTCGGATTGCGCTTCTGAGGATCCGGCGATGGCGTCGGCATAGGGTTGGTTGCATGACGAGTGATAATCTGAGGAGGTGTCTTTGGTCTCATAAATGGCCTTGGACTCAAAGTTGGGTTCGGACTCAGAGCAGGATTGGGGCTCAGAACTGGCTTGGGAGGAAGTGCTGGCTTAGGTGACAATACCTCAGGAGCTGGTTTGATGGGTGTCCGAGGCTCCGGTGTCAACGGTTTTGGTTTTGGCTTGGGCTTAGGCTTCGCTTTGGTTTCCAGTGAACGTCTCTCCTCTTGCGGTATCCCCTCTTCCGAGATGCTATCGACCTGTTCTTTAGGCGCTTTGGCAGGAGTCCTTTTAGGAGAGCTTCGCTTCACAGGGTCACCCGCACGGCTTTGTTCAAACATTGAGATAAGTGATCCAGTAGGCGCAATGGGCCCTGAATCAACAATTTCGCCACTGCTCGAAGAACCTTCAACACTCGTCCTCCTCCGTGGTGTTCGCGCCTTGGGGCTAGGACTAGCACTTCGACTTGCTGCCAGCGTGGCAGCTATGAAGCTTGCGCTCTTAGGATCTGTGCCTCCCCTAGCTGCACTCGGATGAAGCTGGCCCGGACTATGACCCAGCTGTCTCAGCCTCGCCGCTATTGATCCCCCATTTTGTCCATATTGTTCGTTGTCGATTGTGCTTCCGCCCGTGCTCTGCGCGCCGAGGTTCTTAGTAGGGCTTCGAGGACGTCCGACTGATGTCGCAGCGGTTAAAGCGCCATTGTCCTTCTGTGGAGGTGGAGGAGCAGGTTTGGGCTTGTTGAAGGCAAGTGTTGCGCCCCTTAGGGCAGCGGCAGCATCGGAAGAGCCCGTCGTATGGGCAGCGACGGGAGCCATCACCGTCAAGGCGGCATTGGCATTGAAAGGTTTAAGGAATGCGATATGAGGTCATCCAAGGATTTGTTCAATAGGGGTCGGAATTAGAGGTCGGATATATAGGATATACTGGAGATTTGAGGTTGTTGATTGATAAGGAAAAGGTGAGATGATAGGCAGATTGGATAAGATGTTGTATAGATCACGAGTTGAAAGTTTTGGGTCCCGTCGGGGTCTGAGACTTGAGACTGGCAGGGTTCACGTCAACGTCTCACGTCTCGCTCGCAGCTGCAATGGAACCTCAGTAGAGTTCATTAAGAGCATTCGCGAATTCCAGGGACCTTTAGCGGGATGTTCCACTTGTAGCACTGAAGTCTTGGGCCACTCAAGGGCGCTAGAACCTCTATTGGCTTAGCCGACATAAACGGTCGACAGCACTGGCAGGACAAAACCCCTGGCTATTTTTGGCAGACCAAGACCCAGATCACGGGATTACCAAGGAGACGGATGGGATAAGGTAGCTGCATGTCATTGAGTCGCTGAGATTCGTAATCGTACCTACGGATAAGTCTACGACATTTGGCTCGCTTAGCTGGGCTGATTCAATCCGTGGAGAGGCTGTCAATTCTAACCAATTCCACAATTTCTATGCAGCTTCCAGATCTGGCTTCTTCTATCTGCTATCGAGAAGTAGTTTACAAGAGTCAGCTTCTCATCTTGTTCCGATATAACCATTACCTAGGTCCAGTTTCCCCTCACATACAGCAATATCTATTACTTAAAGTCCCAGGGAAAGTAGCAAATCGTAAGACCTTTATCCTGAGTGACGAGAAAGGCTATCTAAGGCCTTCTAAGCCTGTTTTGGGTTTCCCTAAATCTTTTTATGACTTAGAATAGAGGTCCTAAGTCTTCTTGGTCCCTCAAGAGTCTTCACATTGATCTATGATATCGCCACTCAACCGCCAGCATCTAGACCAGGAGATCTTCACCCAGAGATCTAGACCACCCATCTACAACCCTCCTCTCAAATTATGCTTCTATCTGATCCGAATAAGGCATGCCTATCAAACAAAGTCACGAGCTTAACACACAAGAGTTGAGAAGTGAAACTAGTCGCAGCCATTAATATGAGCTAGTCCAACACAGGACGATACAAGTAAACACTTAAAACGCCTTCTATCGCTTTCCACCAATCCAAAACAATGCCTTCCCTTTTTCGTATGCTTATTTGTACCTGACGGTTCCATCGCCCATCTCATGAATCTGTGCAGTATTGGAATCGGGAGCTTCAACCAGTACTGGAGCTCCTGGGATGGGAGGTGAAGGACTGTGTTGCCAGCCCTGAGGAGGCGGTGATCCAGTGTGCCATTCCTGGTAAGGATGCATGTGTTGTTGTTGTTGAGGAGCCATTCCATACGGCATTTGTGGCTGCGTGTGTGCTTGATCTGACATTAATGGCTGAGCTGCTGCTTTCTTCTTGTTGTCTCGTCGACGGATGAAGAAGATGATGAGGCCCACAGCAACGAGAATAGCGACGCCTCCAACGACACCGCCAGCGATAGCGCCTACGGGTGTACTGCTTCCACTATCGTCTTTGTTTTCTTCACCGTCGTCGTTTTGTGGTGCGCCTGTGACTGTTGTGGTCGATGCTGCGGTTGTTGACTTTGATGAGGCTTCGGTGGTGGATTCTTCTGTGCTTGATGCTTCGGTGGTGGCCAGAGCTGGGAAGACGTCTACGCCTATTGTTGACTGTTCGAAGTCGCTTACACCATCTGGGAAGTTCATGCTGCTGAAGCCTGATTGTGTATGGCAAGGGTACTTCTCGATGTTGTTGGGGAAGTAGATGGTGTAACACTCCGTCTTTGTATCAGCAGTACTGTTCAATTAGATCAGCGAATGCCTCAATGGTGAAACTCGGACTTGACTCACCATTTCTGAATGTTTGTGTTCCGTCTACAGTCCACATCACACTTATCCGGGTTCAAAGCATCGGCACTGTTCATACAAGCCGTCTTGAAGTCCCTCTCGCCACAAAACGCAACATTGTACTTGTCATTCTCGTACATACACCTCACACCGCCAGTACATGTGAAGAAGAAAGATGTGTTTGGTGTGTAGAAACCACAAGTGTTGTCTGGGGCGACAGTTATGCTGAGAGTCTCAGTAGTTGCGTCTGCGCGTGCATATACATGACGGATAGCACGAAGTCTCGCCGGTGAAGTAGGTTCTGGCGCTGAAGGTGGTAGATCAAACTTGAGAGCACTCGTCTTGTCAAGAGAGAAAGATATCAGAGCTGCCACAGCGAGCCATCTCATCGAGGAACCCATCTCTGAAGTTGATATACGGAGAATTGAACTGAAGCCAAGACTAAAGGGTGTAAGAGAGGAAGAGAGGGAGGTAGTGAGAGAATAAGAGAAATTGGATGACAACCCTTATGAAGGATTGTCTTTCGAATCGACTAGGAAACAGCCCTGCCACCATATCTAGCTCATAAAAGAGCCAATCATTCAGAGTCAGCCCATCTCTCGAAACACAGCCAGCCTTGGCCAACGGCCTTAGCTCATTACAAGTGTGAACGGCTGAGGAGCTAAGAAATTAACCATAAGCGCTTATTGGCGCCATCAACCCGAATTGGGTATGGAGCCTATCTATACCCAAAATATGCTAACTAGTCAAAAGCCAAGTCTCGACCTCTCAATAGGGCTGTGTACTGTGGCTTGAGCCTTGGTCAAACATGACCGGACCCTCTCATGTCTTAAGTTTTGTGGGTTAAGCTTCTCCTTCAGAATCCAACAATCTCCTGAGCTGAAGTTCCAGAGTAATTCTAGAGATGGGCAGTTCTCAGAGATCAATTCGTGGTCCTGGTGTTGAGGAGGATGTGCTTCAGTTGCAAGGATGATATCCCTGGCCCCCAAATATCGTCACCGAGATAAATGACAAGCAAGGAAATCCTTCTGCCTCCATCAATCAGTCAATCAACCATTGCGGCGCTTTGGGTGGCAATTAGCCTGGCATTGCTTCTGCAGCTGGCTCAGAATTGAATAGAAACGACCCTCTACCCAACATTGATTATCTTGTTTTCGGTCAACTCTTCAAGTTGTTGTGTTCTGACGACATAGACTCACTTCTCGTTGCCTGTCACTACCCGTGCTACTATATGCAAGAGGCAAGGGGAAACTCTGCTCGGGTATTACAACTTAAGTTCTAACGAATAAAAGGGAGTAACTATGAGAACACAAGCCTGAATGGGTTACAAACGTGAGGAATGTTAACCAGCCTGGAGATGGAACAAGATATCTCGGTCCCGTCCATTGCGAGAGCCCCGTATATTATAATGCTGAGCAATTGGGCATCTCATCCCAGTGCTGATCCTGACATTGTTTCAATCATGCCCCATGCCTAATCAGGGAAAATACCCGAATCTACGATCTCAGCCCTGCAAGGTGCGGATGCCACTACCCGTTCACAGCCACAAGTCAGTCCAAATCGACAATGAAAACCCCTGAATTCCTCTTCGAGATAAGCATTTGAATGCTATTTTATACTTACACATTTACAGGTGATGATCATTGAGAGACTTTTGAGGATGAGTTTGCAGTGTTTACGGCGCTGCGTTACAGGATATGCGAAACCCAGTGCTACCCTTCTTGATTCAACCCTATCAGTTGTATAGCATCGCTTTGGTAAACATAAAGCCACATGTAGCGGACATCGACGAATCAATGAGAGCACTATTATGCTAAAATTGATAGTATAATGTACTTTAAACTCTGCCTTTCAGCTTGACTGGTAGCGGCTGTGTAATAAAATGACTTCGGCTTACAGATCTGGCTGTCAATCAACCTCACATGCATCATATCACGGTCAATTACTCTAATAAAGACACCCAGTTGTGACAAGTAGCGTTGAGCTCAAGCACAATGCCTTTTTCACATAGAATAAAAATCATCTTCAGCTATAGTTATAGGTTCAGGTATCTCTCGCTCCTTACTACTACTCTCGTCTACACCCCCTCCCCCAATCAAGCATAATTTTCGACATCATCATGAATACATTTCTGTTACATCTTGTTTCAAGCCACAAGTCCACTGTATCTCAGTGAAAAGCAGAGCAGATAACAAGTGTCGGTCATCTAAAGTGGACTCATTTCTTTCTTATTCTTTATTTATAACACCTTTTCCTAGTTCTTCTCGCGATCCTCCTTCAGTGAAACAATGCGATTGAGCACGATCTTGTCATCTGTGCTATCCGAGTCCATAGCCTGCAGATCTGTTAGTTATACATTGTTATCCAGGATGATAAATACTCACAAAATAGGCAACACGCATGGCCTGGAATCGAACACTCTCGGGGCCGCTAGCCTCGCTCGTCTCGCCAGCGGTGACAGGCCAGGGAGCTCTCTCGCGCACCTCCTTGAATCCTTCCTCAACAAGGGCCTCGGGATAAACAACCTCGCTGTTGGGGTTGACATCGTTCAAGAAGCCGCCCTCAACGGCCGTGGGGTCATCAGACTTGAACAGAGCGCTATGCACTCGGGCTTCCAGCTTGATGGAGCCCTCGGGCACCCACTGGATGTAAGTCTTGGGCTTGCTCTCCTTGTCGAACACGGCCTTAATGCTGGTAACCTTGCCTGACTCGTCCTTCTCGAACGAGGTGGCCTTGATGGGGTGAGGAGCGTTGAGAAGACCAACAGTCTTTCCAGGGGCAAGTCGGAAGTAGCCCTTAATGTCCTCCTCTCGGAAGTCGGAGCGGTCGATGTAAACGGTTTTGGTTAGGCGGACCTTGTGTGTACCGAACTTGGGGTCCTTGGGCGAGTAGGGAACCTCGAGCTCCTGGGTCTCTTCCAAATCCTCAATGACGATGGGGACAGGATCCAGAACAAGCATCAGTCTTGGTACTGTGTTCTCGAGGTATCGGCGAACGGTCTGCTCGAATCGAGCAATCTGGATGATTGTCTTGGCTGTGGTAACACCAAGCTCGTTGATGAAGGCCAAAAGAGCACCAGGAGGAATACCTCTGCGCTTGATGGCAATTAGTGTATACAGTCGAGGGTCATCCCACCCGCGAACAATTCCACCCTCAACCAGCTTCTTGAGAGCTCGCTTGCTCATAATGGTTCCACTAACATTAAGTCGGCCTGTTGTCCGTTAGCATTACATGTAGACTCCACGCAAGGAGCAGCTCGTACCAAACTCTCGCTGCATAGGCTCGTAAACCTCGAGAGACTTGTTCAACCACTCGTAGCTTTCACGGGACAGAATGAACTCGGTCGTGCACAGACTGTGAGTGATACCCTCGAAGCTATCGCACAGGCAGTGTGTGAAATCGTAGGTAGGGAAGATCTTCCACTCGGGAGCTCGGTGGTGAGGCTTCTGCTTCTTGGGTATTCTGTAGGCTGCGAGATCCCACATCTGGGGGTTTCCGCTCGTGATGTCCTGCTTCATGCGGAGGAAGGCCGTCTGGGGCTCGTATTTGCCATCGTGCATGTCCTGGAACTTCTGGAGGTTCGTCTCAACATCTTGCTCGGCGTGCTTGCATCGGTAACGGGGTCCCTCCTTTCCTTCCTTTCCACCGCGCTGGAGCTTAATTTCGGCCTCGTTACAATGGCAGACATACGCCTTCTCCTTCTTTATGAGCTCCTTGGCGAGATCGAAGAGCTTCTGGAAGTTGTCACTCGAGTGAGTGATGGCACTGGGCTCAAAGCCTATATTGATATCAGGTTAGAATAAGTCGGTTTCAGGATCACGGATACAGGATGCCTACCAAGCCATCTGATAATCTTGAGGATCCATTCAAAATAAACTTCCTCCTCTTCATCGGGATTCGTGTCGTCAAATCTTTTCTTGTTAGCCGGGGAAACCACTTCTCAGACAGTATCATACCGAAGAATCTGCCACATGTTAGCACTATGAATCACAACAGCCCACTCCCAAGCTTACCGTCTTGCCACCATGATAGCGAGCAAAGCCAAAGTCAATGGCAATAGCCTTAGCGTGACCCAGATGTAGATATCCGTTCGGCTCGGGAGGGAATCGAGTAACTACAGGCTTCACGGGTCGCTCCTTGTAAACGTCGGCGAGGAAGCCCTGCTTGAACATAGCGTCGGGGTCGAGCTGGGTAGGTTCCTGGGCCTTGGGCTTAGGCGCAGCAGGCTTAGGGTTGGCCTCCTGGTTCTTAGCTTTCTCCTCTCGCGAGGCCTGGGCAGCAGCCTTCTTGGCTCGCTTCTGAGTGCGCTTCTTCAACTCGTTACGCGTGACCTGCTCCCCCGTCACCTCGTCAAGCACGAGCTTGACAGTGCCCTCGGTGACCTCAGCGACAGGGTCGGACATTATGTCAATTGGTATAAGATCGGTAATCGGTTTCGTTCGGTATTTTCTCTGCGTCTCCTATTCGCTTTCAAAAGTTCTCAGCTCTGTTCGATGTTGAAGCTCGTGGTGGGGTTATTTTTGAAGGTAGAAAGTTACCGAGATGTTGGTGGGGGAGGGATGGAGGGGTCTTTTGG